>OY757937.1:5847950-5862950 GCA_963585895.1 Sepioteuthis lessoniana
TTAGTTATAAAAATAAGTATGGTTAGTTAACCAAGTCGGCTGGGGTTGCAGAATAAACCGACTATACCTCTGCAGAGGGTTAAGACCCGCCACCATTACCACAAAGAGTGTCCTGAATATGACAGAAAGCAAACTGATCGTGAGGCTTCAGTAATAGTGGAACTTTGTGCGGAGTACCCCTTCATTGCCATCGCTCCCAAGAGCACTCTGACCCCGTGAGGTAGCACCAGATGCGGTCCTATCTATGGGTCAAATAGAACTCTTTGACATTTTGTACTTATGCAAAAGAAAATTGTTTGAAATAGAACTGTTTTTATATTTAATTGTGTGGAAGCAAATGACCGATGTTTCATTGAATTCTGAGTGGGACATAGCAATACTTGAAAACATTAACTGTGTGCAAACAAATGATTAATAGTATATAGAATTATTCATAATTGACAGAACTAAGTGAAACCATTTACGTGTGAGAAAAAATGAGCTCAGGCTCGTTTAAAAATGTTATCTGCCCAGTGTGTTTAGAAATGATGTATTTAAAGTATAACAAGGAATTGGCATTAAATAACCTACAATGGTTTGATATGCCATAAAGCCAAACCAAACCAAGCCAAACTAAAAAAAAGTTTGTAAGCCTATAACCCTTTCTCTGTTTTTATACTTCTCTGCTGCTAAGTATTGGAGGACTTTAATTTCATCAGCAACGTTTGCTTTTGTATTGCTTCTTCGTATTTTTATTATATATATATATATATATATATATATATGTGTGTGTGTGTGTGTGTGTGTGTGTGTGTGTGTGTGTGTGTGTGTGTGTGTGTGTGTGTGCAGTTAAGCCGTTGTCTTTTATTTAAGCATGTTTGATTAAATCATAAAGACACAGTTTGTCTATATTGGTGGATGCAAGCAACCCCTGGTGACGGCCTCTGAAAGGTCCGAAAATGCTCAGGACAATTCTGGTAAATTCATCCACCAATTCCGACCTGAAACCAAGATACTTATCAGGAAACTTGAAAAGATCTTAATAAAATTATAAAATACAACATGTGGCCTTATTATTCAATCAAACATGCTTACATATATATATGTGTGTGTGTGTGTATGTGAGTGTGTGTGTGAGAGAGAGAGAGAGAGAGAGAGAAGGAAGACAATATGAAACAAAATATTGACATGTTTCATTAAACGATTTCTTCTGTAAAGAGCTGTGTGTATGTGTGTGTGTGTGTTGTGTGTGTGTGTGTGTTGTGTGTGTGTGTTGTGTGTTTGTGTGTGTGTTGTGTGTGTGTGTGTTGTGTGTGTGTGTTGTGTGTTTGTGTGTGTGTGTGTGTTGTGTGTGTGTGTGTGTTGTGTGTGTGTGTTTTGTGTGTGTGTGTGTGTGTGTGTGTGTGCTTCTCGGTGTATTTGTAGCTACTTTATGTGAAAACAAATTTTCGTCGTCGACTGTTGCCTTCTTTTAAATGTGCATACCCAGTAAATGACTGGAAGAAATATTTATATCTTTTGTTCTATATAAATAAATGAAAGTCTATAAGTTTTACTCAAAAACCTACAAAAATCTTCATGGTTTCCATTCCTACCCTCCCCGATTCACAAAGTTGACATAAGAAAACCTAATCGCTACTAATCTTTATTTTCCATTGCACACTTGCCAAATTGACATAATGCTTAGATAGTTCACTAATCCCCTGATGGTCACTGAAAAGATGCGATGCTTTAGCAATTATTATTATTATTATTATTATTATTATTATTATTATTATTATTTACTCATTAGAGTTTTTTACATCAACGTTAACTGATGGTTTTTCACTGGAGTCTGAGTGACAGCAAGTCTCCTCAAGTCTCCAGGACTCTTCTCAGTATTCTGGCCGTTCTCAATTATGTAGTAGTTTGAATGGTCTCCACTCGTCCGCCAACTTTTCAGTCCTCCAGTCCCTTTTAGTAATCCTTTAGTTACTGTTCCAAACGCACCAATTACAATTGGTATAATTGTCACCAGCGTGTTCCATAGTTTGTTTGTTTTTTCAATTCCTTAACAAGATCGAGGTACTTATCCTTCTTTTCGCATTCTTTCAATTTTATTCTGCGGTCAGCCGGGACAGCAAAGTCGACAACTTTGCAATTTCTCTTCTTTTTGTTGATTATTATTAGGTCTGGTCTTCTGGCCGAGATTAGGTGATCCGTGTGTATGTCAAAGTCCCATAGGAGTTTATATGTGGTATTTTCTAGAACAGGTGCCGGGTTGTGCATATACCATTTGTTTGTATGGTCAATTTTAAATTTCTTGCACATCTCCCAGTGGATTACCTTGCCGACCCAATCATGTCTAGTCTTATATTCCTTCTGCGCTTATTTGATGTATTCGCTTATTATGTGATTGATGGTTTCATCTCTGTCACCGCATAGTCTACATTTGCTATTTTGTTGTGTCTTCTCTATTATCGCTTTGATATGATTGGTTCTTATGTCGTTGTTTTGAGCTGCTATTTGGAGAGATTCAGTTTCTCTCTTAAAGTTTCCTTTTCTAAGCCAGGTCCGGGTTTTGTCTTGTGAGATGTTGTTTCTTAGTCGTTTAAAACGCCTATAGGGTTGTTTTGCTTCCCATTTTTGTTTCCTAATTATTGTCATTCTGTTATCTATCGTGTTGTCAGTATTGTTTCTGATGGTGGTTATCAGTCCTCTTTCGTGTTTTTCTATGACGTCTTCGAGTCGTTGTATGGATGCGTCAACGCTGTCTTCGATGCTGGCAAGTCCTATTCCCCCTCTTTTCTTGGTACATATAGTCGGTCAACGTCGTCTCTGGGATGTAATGCCTTGTGCATGGTCATTAGTTTTCTAGTTCTTTGGTCCATTTTTCTAAGTTCCTCTCTGGTCCACTTGAGAAAGGGCCCCGAGTATCTAACGAGGGATACAGCCCAAGTGTTTATTCCTTTGATAAGGTTTCAGCTGGAGAGCTTTGTCTCGAGTAGTTTTGTAGTTCTCCAGAGATATTCTTTTTGAATTTTGTTTTTCATTTCGACTTGTTTGATGGTGTCTGCCTCCAAGATTCCTAAGTATTTGTAGGTCTCGTTTTCTGCGGGCGTTCTGATCTTATCTTGATTTGGTAGTTCTATTCCGTCTTTGCGGGTTTCTCATATCAGCGTTAGCTGATGTTCTTTTACTGAAATCTGAGCGACAGTAGGTCTTCTCAGGTTTCCAGGACTTCGCAGTATTCTGGTCGACCTCAAGAAGGCTGTAGTTTGGATAGTTTCGATTCCTTCTGCAATTTCCAACGCATTCAGTCACTTTTCCAAGCTTTTTTGGATTGATCCAAGCGTGTGAATTATAAATGGTATCATCATCACCTTCATGTTCTGCAGCTTTCCTCATTCTCAGCCAAAGTTCACGTACCTTCTTTGATTTTCATTCTGTGGTCTGCTGAGACGGCAAAGTAATCAGTCTAGGAAAAAAAAATTCAAATCAGCAGTATCCCACTCAAAAATTGACTTTGCGTCACATCCTATCTATGATGGAGGAGTTTTAGGAATATGTAAATAGTACACTAACAAGTTTTCTAGTTTCTTTGGTCCATTTTTCAAAGTTCCTCTCTGGCCCATTTGAGAAAGGGTCCCGAGTATGTAACGAGGGATATAGCCCAAGTATTTATTCCTTTGATAAGTTTTCAGCTGGAGAGCTTTGTCTCGAGTAGTTTTGTAGTTCTCCAGAGATATTCTTTTTGAATTTTGTTTTTCTTTTCGACTTGTTTGATGGTGTCTGCCTCCAAGATTCCTAAGTATTTGTTCAAGTAAGAATGAAGCTGAGAGTAATGACAATGAAGGGGTGACTTTACTTGCCTGAGCTTCCGAACCCAGGATATCTATTTAGTGAAAGCTGGGGAGTGGGGTTAAGTCAATGTATTCTTGGCTCTACATTCAGGGCAGGAACATAAAATGTAATATAAGAATATTAATAGATGATAGAAGAGGCACACTAAAGTCTGACCCAACACTCAAGTTACTCACCTGTTGTTTCTGTCAAAGTGCCATGAGAATTATAAGATGCACCTGATAACC
Source organism: Sepioteuthis lessoniana (assembly GCA_963585895.1). NCBI lineage: Eukaryota > Metazoa > Mollusca > Cephalopoda > Myopsida > Loliginidae > Sepioteuthis > Sepioteuthis lessoniana. The sequence continues at coordinate 5,852,000 of OY757937.1, forward strand.
TTGGGACTGCAACAGGTACTAGTTGGGGAGTTGGACAATCGAAGGCATTGGAATGAATATTCATCATCTGTGGAGCTGAAGACGAAAAAAGAGCTGGAATCATGCAAACTTTAACCATGTGTGGTTCGGAATGAGATTGTTGGGGAGCATATGGCAGAATAACAGCAGAAACATATGGCAATACAGATGGCACAGTTGAAGGGACTAGATGTCTGCTCATAAGTTATTGATTGAGGCATTGGGTAAGTTCTGTTTTTTTTTTTTTTCTTTTTTTTTTTTTGTTAATTATCACAAAGTCTGATCTTCTGGCCGGGATTAGATTATCTGTTTGTATCACAAATCAGTGTACAGTTCGATCTCAATAGTGTTAGTACTTTGGATGGTCTCTCCTCCTCTTATTTTTAAGTCCCCCAGTCCCTTCCTTAATCCTTTGATGACTGTACCAAGAGCACCATTATAATTGGTATAAAGGTCACTTTCATATTTTCAATTCCCAAGCACGGTCCAGGTATTTATCCTTCTTTTCAGTTTCAATTTTACTCTGTGGTCAGCCGAGATAGTAAAGTCCTCAATTTTGTAAGTTCTTTTTTTTTTGTCAATTATTATAAGATCTGGTCCTCTTGCCAAGATTAGGTGATCCGTTTGTATGTCAAAGTCCCATAGGAGTTTATGAGTGTCATTTTCTAGAACAGATGCTTGGTTGCACATGTACCATTTGTTGGTATGGTAAAATTTCAATTTCTTGCACAATTCCCATTGAATCACGTTGCCCACACAATCGTGTATAGTCTTATACTCTTTCTGTGCTAATTTGCTGCCTTCGCTTATTATGTGATTGATGGTTTCGTCCCTCTCACCACATATCCTACATTTACTGTTTTATTTCCTCTTATCTATTCTTGCTTTAATATGATTGGTTCTTATGGCGTTTATTATTATTATTTCGTGCGAGTTCCTGACACCAGCGTTAGCTGATGGTCTTTCACTGGAGTCTGAGTAACAGCAAGTCTTCTGCTGTCTCCAGGACTTTTCTCAGTATTCTGGCTGATCTAAACAATGCTGTTGTTTGAATTGTCTCCATTTCCCCTCCGATTTCCAACTTGTGGTTTATATGGTTTTGATTATTATTATTATTATTATTGAAAGTTTTTCACACCAGCGTTAGCAGATGGTTTTCACTGGATTCCATGTGACAGTAAGTCTCCTCAAGTCTCCAAGACTTTTCTCAGTATTCTGACCGATCTTCGTAATGCTGTAGTCTGGATGCTTTCTTCTTGTTCTCTGATTTCTAAGTCTTCTAGTTCCATTACCAGACTTATGGGGATTATTCCGAGTGTATCTTTTATAATTAGTATCACCGTCAACTTTATATTCCATTGTTGCTGTTTTGGGGGTGTTGGGGGGCGCGGATAGTTCTCGGGCAAGGTCTAGTTACTTATCTCTCGTTTCACTAAATTTTATTCTAACTTTGTACTCCGCCCGTTCAGCAAAGCCTACAATTCAGTATGTTCTTTTTGTTGTTGTCGTTGTTGTTGTTAACTATCACTGTGTCAAGTCATCTGGCCGAGAATAGGTAATTTGTTTGCATCTTAAAATACTTGAGAACTTTGGGCGTCTCATTTCCTAGGACGGATTCAGGTTTGTGAATATACGATTGAGTCCTTGGATTAAATTTCAGTTTCTTGCATAATTCCCAGTGGATCATCTCCCCCACTCTATTGTGTCTAGTCTTTTACTCTTTTTGCGCAAGTTTTCTGCATTATTATTATTATTATTATTATTATTATTATTTGCTGCAGAGGTTTTTCTATTATGAATTTTATCTCCATTATCTATTATTTTTAACGGTCACTGACTGATGAATAGATTGATGAAAAATGCGATGACGTATAATAAAAAAATTAGCTTAGAAAAAAATGGGAAAAAAGACAAAGCCCATGGGAGAAGAAAGAAAGAAACAAACAAACAAACAAACAAACAACCAATTTACTAAGAAACATACGGAACATGAATGGTAATACTATTACAGATGATTAAGAAAAAATATACTTCGAAAGAAAACGAAAACACAAAATAATTCGCCTGGACCTAATATAGAAACAGTTAAAATAAAAACAGTTAAAATAAAAAAAAAATGCCTAAAAGAAAGAAAGAAAGAAAGAAAGAAAGAAAGAAAGAAAGAACTAGACTCAAGCATTAGCACTTTCATGGCGTCGTGAAGACGAACACAACAATATTCTAACATCAACGTTTTAATCGCAACAATCAAAGCTAAGCTTAGCTGTCCAATTCGTTGATGGAATCTGCGTGTTTGCGGGTGGCGTTTAGCTAATGGGAAGGGTACACGGATTAAGCGAACGGTGTGGTGAGGAAAGGCCCGCTTGCCGGTAAGGGGAATGGGAAAGAGAGGTGTGTTGGCAAACCTACTTGTCGCAATTCCCACTGATGGGAAGCTGAGACTCGTCTGATAAGCAAGGAAACTCTTCTTGGGTCCAGTAAACAAATCGGTGAGGTGTTGGTATATCCAAATCGATAATCCTTTAGCAAATCCTGCATTCAGGGAATTAAGAGATGAAATCTGACTGAGGCGGATACATGCACAAAGAGGCGTGCATCTACGATCAAACTATCAAAATTAACTGCACTTAAATGCGTCCATATATTGTATTATAATGCAGTTATAAAAAAAAGCTAGATCTTCAGACAGGGGATGATTTTATTTATTGTTTGCCGATGTTAAATGTTTCGGTTTTTTAACCATTAAACCTTTACCTGGTCGATTGAACATATTAATGTTGTATCTTTAGAGTTTTATTCATATGAGATGTTATATTTGTTAGATAAAACGAAAAAAAAGTAAGTTTTTACCATTCCATTCTTGTTTGTGACATTCTGTTTCAAAATCTGTGTTGATATAATTTGGTTTCGAAATTCATTACAAAACCGGAACGTTTTTCTTTTAATTCCACTTTCACAGATATATATATATACATATATATATATATATATATATATATATATATATATATATATATACGAGGATAATTAAATATGTTTCCAGACTTTTTTCGTATGGGCACTTTTATTGATAGTACACACATGAAACTCTAGTCCCCTTCAAAGTAATCTCTTCCGGCTGCAATGCACCTGTTGTACCGTTCCAACAACTTCTGGAAGGCCCCCTGGAAGTCATCTTGTGTGAACGTGTCAATAACCTTCGTTACAGCCTCTTTCATCTTCTCAATTGTCTCATAACGACAACCTCTGAGCTTAGGGAATAACCAAAAGTCACAGTGAGCAAGGTCTGAACTATAGGGAGGCTGAGGAACTGTCTTGATGCCCATCTTGGTCAAATAGTCTGTGACAAGGATGGAGTTGTGGACTGGAGCATTGTCCAGGTGGAAATGCCACTGACCCGATTTGAAGAGTACTGGCCTCCTCCGACGGAATCTCTTCCTGAACACCCTTAAAACCTAAACATAGTATTCCTTGTTGACTGTCTGTCCAGTGGGAACCCAGTGCACGTAGATCATGCCAGTGCTATTAAAAAAAAAGGATCATCAAAAGTTTGTGGGTGGATTTGCTTTGTCTGGCCTTCTTGGGTCTGGGAGAGCCAGCATGCTTCCACTGGGAACTCTGTCTCTTGGTCTCTGGGTCATAGCAGTAGATCCAGCTTTCATCACATGGCATTTTTTCCAAGTTTAAAAAAGAATTTTATTGCATATCATTCTTCTAAATTCTCCTCACGTCCAGATTGCATTTTTGAAATTCACCAACTACGACAATAAGGCTTTAGTAGAGTGTATTCCAATTCTTGCTGTAGCTGTTCATTTAAACCTAAAATCATAAAGATTGGTCAATCGTCTCATAAGATGTATAGCAATAACATACTGACTTTTCAAGAGTCTATGACAATTTTAAAGGCCTGTACAAAAAAGTCTAGATACTTATTGAATACACCACGTATTCAATTTAATTTGATCTTAGAATAACTTAAACATTTAATCATAATACCAAACATAATAATTAGTTAATATGTTTATTATAATCCATTAATAGTGATTTTGTTTCACACACTACGCTAATATTTCCGAAGCCTTCAATTCATAGTATTTATATGTGCATTTTTTAACAATTTTCGTTCCGACATCTTAAACTTTCAAAACAATTAGCGTTCCTAATAACGTTATCCTGACAACCCTGTAGACATCTTTAACGTTCCTCAGTATTCTTTCCTGGAACTTAGATTTACCAAAACCATTAACAAATGAAGAACGAAATGCTAGAATGAATGAATGAATTAACGAATACTCTCATATATTTTGGTCTTCCCATTGTATATTCTTTGATAAAATTGTATTACCAATACAACCGTTTCTTCCTACACTATACAAGTTTCTGGATAGCCTACTATATAAATTGACAAAGACTGCGATTTTTTTTCGAATTAGCAGGTACATTTTTCTTCTCGTAAAATTCTTGATCATAATGAGCCATATCAATCTGGATATTGTGCTAACGACTCAAATTTGTTCATATTGGAAAATGGTATTTGCACAATTTTTTTTGGGGGGGGTGCTGTGGTAGCATTGGGTGTTTTAGGCTTTTACTTTTTCTTCTAAACTACTGTTAGGGCTTTAAGAATTTTTAACTTTTAGAATAGATTCAAAAACGTTTTGCCGTGTTCGCTGACATTTGGACTGAGTCATATACTCAATTTGGGTTTATAGTAGAGTAAGCGTGTCTTTACATTTAAAACGCACAGTTTAAGCATTATTTTACAAACAAAAATACAGCATAACATTTTGTAAAATTCAGCATTTTAAATTAATAGGACTTAAAGACATACTGACCAATATTGAAACATTTTTCCTCTGTTGGCACGTGAGTTCAAATCATTCCTCTCCCTTTTAGCGTCTATTTACTACTGAATTTTAGGTATGTTTGGAGACGGTCTACTGTTCGAGTCTGGGGGTGGGGAGGGATACTAATTTCATCATTTTTTTTAAGACATTAGCATAAGGTGAAACGCTTACGGTCTCATCCGGTATTTGAACTCGGCATGCCGAGTCCGTTTCTCTACAACAGTTTTTTCATGTATAGTAGAGCAGATAGTTTATCCACTACGTTATGTTCTAATATTAATTAACCTGTTGGATAAATAAATGTTTCTGCCATACTTTTCGGACACCCCTCGTAAAAGCCCGTATCAATCACCTGCAATAAATATACATACACACATAAACTGAATTGCCATGTGGACATTGATAAGTATCGCTTTCAATATGACCCGACTCGGGGAACAACTAGCAAACAAACATAATTAATGTTATTAATACATTTGATTTTGTTTCTGTCGCTCAGCAGAACGCGATAAAATTAAGTGGAGAGTAAGGAGCTTGAGGAAAGGAGAGTAAGCTTTGAGAATAGGACGACTGGAGAAACGACCACGGAATATATTAAAACCAAAAGAAACAAAAAATGAAAAACACTCTATTATTCATTCCTCATTGGCTTTCTCCTTCTCCTTAATGACAGGAATAAAAATGGAGGGAAAAAGATCGATTTTGAAGACAAATACTAAAATTACGATCGGGAAAATTATAAATTATAAAGTCAAAAATCAAAGACACAAGGCGCAAGAATTCTGACTTTTAACGAAGCTAATAATTAATTCCCCATTAATAATTAGTTTAAAAATAATTAATTTCAAAATGGTGGACAGTTCTGCGATAATCAACGTCGTTTGGGTCAAGAGCAGTTTAAATAACAGTTCTGTTTCCAAGGGAGTGGTTGGATGATTGCAAATCCTAATACGTCGCGTCATGGGGTCTGTAATTCTATTTCAAATAGGTGATTTTGATCAGTTTCTTTTACAAAACATATAAACTCTCTCTATATGTATATATAACGCGAAGCTGTAAGACATATCTAACAATTTCTAAAAAAAATAATTTGCAGATTCGAAAGAAAACAAAGCCGATGTTTGAAGTGTTTTCACTACATAACACTTTTAGTAACGGTTTTTGATTTCTTTTGCAAAATTTTGAATAAAACATACATATATATATATATATATATATATATATATCACAAAACAAATATTGATTTTATACAAATTAGTCCTTGTCAATGTTTTTGATTGATCCAACCAATAGGCACACATACAGATAGATAGATAGATAGATAGATACGAATATAGTATATCTTGAATACACATAAAATGTATTTAATGAGCAGTGATATATATAAATGTATGCGTGTCTGTTAGTGTAACTGAAGATCGTCGTCTCATTTGCCAGAAACTTTAATTCCGAGAGAGAGAGAGAAATTTTGAATTATATATATATATATATATAAGCGTGTGTGTGCTTGCATCTTTATTTAAGGCTTGAATCATTATGCACCAATTTCTATTATATAATTAGTAACTTCTTATGTGCACAGATACTATTAATCTACATATCTTTCTATCTTTCAATCTATCTCGTGGGGGTGTCCTCGTGGTGTAACCCAACAGTTTAAATAGTTTCAAGTATTGCTATCTAATACTAATAATACAATTAATTTTTAATCATTTGTTTGCAGATAATTATATGATTTCCACTATAATAAATGAGTAAATTGTTCTTTTTGACCCATAGTTGGGAGAGTAAAAGGTGCTACCACCCTGAGTTGATCTGGGAGTAATGGCAATGAAGAGGTACTTTATGTTCCCCAATGTTCCAGAACTGGAACCTCACCATTAGAACCATCTGATAGTTGATTGAAATCTCTAGGACGCTCGTTGCTGGGGTTTTCTTACCAATCCGCAAAGAAGCCGTCGGCGTATTCCACTGTCGAAACAACCTAGGCCTGAAGAAAGAAGTGATTTTGGTGAATCAAATGATCGACTCATAGACGAGTAACTATTGTAGTTTTCCTCACATAGTCAGCTTAGTATTTGTGTAATCAAAAATGAAAATTCAACAAGGGGACAGTTATTTTGGTTTTAAATAATTTTAATCCGTTCAGGCGTGTTATGGCCGGCAGGCCTTTTTATATCCACCACAAGGAAAATTACTTGCCTCTTACTTGGTTGAAAATTACGTCTAAAAATAGCGGTAACACTTTAGTTTCTTTTTGTGTGTGTGTGTGTTAATAAAAAGAAATACTGTAAATATGTATGGATATCATCATTTGGTATTTGTAAAAAATCTTACGGTAAAGAACTAACGTTAGATCATCATCATCATGTCGCGCCGCCTGCGCGGATATCCCTGACCGTCTCTCGCCATTTCTCCCTATCACTCATCGCCTCCGGCAGGTCTTCAGGATTACAACCCGTGTCCTCACATAGCTGCTGTATGTAAGTTCGTGCTGGTCGTCCCACACTTGCACATAGATAGATAAAAATTAACTCACTCGAGATAGATTGCTCTGATTAATGGCATATCAACCTTTGTAGGTTATTTAATGCCAAAGCCATTGTCCTAGGAGAACAGTTAGTGTACTATTTAACCCATACCTGGGAGGATTAGGGGGTTCATACCTTTCCCAAGGATATTTGTCCGAAAGTGGACGTAATAGCGCGACTGGAGTTCGTACTCGCGTACTACGATTCCGCAGTCCATCACTTTAACCATTACACCACGAGGACATCCCCGGCGCATCTTGTGATGTTTAAAATCTCTGTCGGTAGAGATCCGAAAATCTTAACCGCCGCTGCAACGGTAGAGAACTCAAATCTCTTAGCACCAATGGCAGAGAACTCAACTGTCTGTCTGCATGGTCCAATGTCAACTTCTCAACTGACTCTCTTTCAAAATCCTCAAATTCTCAGGACCATCTCTTCCGGGCATGACGTCATCCACACTCCAGCATCATTTCCTGTCTGGAGGTTTATTATGACAAGGGTGATTGTTATATCCCTTGTGAATGAACGTAAAACTGTACCCAATGGCTATATACCTGAACTCTTTATCCAAATAGTCCAAAGCCCAACCAAACTGAATGTCCTCGTGGTGTAATGGTTAAAGCGATGAACTGCAGAATCGTAGTAAGCGAGTTCGTACCCCAGTCGCGCTATTACGTTCACTTTCGGGCAAATACCCTTGGGAAAGGTATGAACCCCCTTATTCTCCCTCCAGCTATGGGTAAATAGTAGGACGGACTAGGTTCTTCAGCCTTGGTGAGGCAACTAGTCTAGGAGAAGGAAAACTCTGAATTCAAACCTGTTAAACTCTGCTTAAAAATTGACCTTGTGTCATATCCTGCCCGAGCGGAGAGGTTGGTAAATAGTACCAAACTGAATGATAAAATATAATTTATGAAAAGTGATTAAAATAAAAAAGGTCCTTCCTTAATTATATAACAACTAAGAATGATATCGCTGTCCAACATGCTTACCTCAGAGCCAAGGAGAGTGCCCTTACGAAATCATTAATCTTTAAGGCAAAGGTTGCTCTTAATTCTTCAAATTAAGTTTAAATTTTCAAAATTGATACTTCTGAATTGGTCGACTATCATTATATAACCCACCAAAAAAGAAAATCGACACACCATTGAGAGATTTGTATCAAAGCAATATTCTTTAAATAATCATTGATAATAAGCTAACTTCCTGTTCAATTTGCAAGTGAATGATGATTTTATGAAATCTGCATTCGCACTGAAAAGTAATTTTTTAGATTATTTAAATTCTCGATATAACGAAAATATTAAAATTCTCGATATAACGAAAATATTTGAATACTCGATATAACGAAAATAAGTTGAAAGTCTAGTTTGAATCCTTGTCGCCTTCCTAAATATTAGCATTAATGTCATATGAACCGCTGTTACAACCGAAAACAACTGTTTCACTGGTCACTTGCTTTTTACCTAGAATTTACGCCTTCAAAACCCGACCTACACACGAGTATATAGGATATTAATTTATCCAACTTCCCATCAAGTCAGGTTTGACACAAGGTTATTTCATAGCGAAGACCTCGCACGAATCGAGACTCATGCATGGCTGTGACAAAAAATGCTTGATTCCATCGTGATTTCTTTTAGGCGCACCTCAGGCGCCAAGCTATAAACTTGGCTTTACTAAACAAGGTGGGACATCCCCAAGAACCAAGCTATCAACTTATCCTGACCCTCCTCAAGATAGTATTGTTTAATTTGTTAGTGCTGTTGCCGTGGTTATTCCAGTGATATGAAATCAGTATTGGATCATAACTTTTTCCTGTTGTATTTCTTTATAATTCCATATCATTGTTTTGTTTCGTTTTATTTTCATTTTTCTATTCGTTTTTTATTTACCAATTTATTCATTTCTTTTTTGATAACTTTTTGATGACGTAGCAAAATTTACCCGTCCAGTAACGGAGGCAAAAACATAAAATCTCAGACATTCATCTTTTTCTTTTTTTTTTTTTCTTTTTGTGCATATGCCAAGATTTTAAGATGCTTCATCCTAAAATTGCCAAGAAAGACAAAAATAAAAACAAAAATAAAAAAAAAATAGAAAAACACTTGAGGCAAAAATGTTTCTCGCCTTGTTTGTTTCGTTACCCGAAGTTAATCACCATGGGAATTAAAACTTTTTTAAAAAATGTCAGCAAGTATCTGATTGGCTCAAGAGATTTTACCCTTGAAATGTCCAATCAGAGACCGGGACGGTCTGCAGTTGTATAAGCCGATCTGACTCGCTAACACAAGTCAAATTCATTTTGAAAATATAAATACGGATCTCTTTAGCTGTGGATAGCAAACTTAACAATATAGAGACGATGTTGCACACATATAAGTTCGATCAAGAAAGTAATGTTTATTTATTTCTTTTTTTAATCAAGTTGTTGATTAATCTTAACGACATGTCAACTTATCTTGGGTTATTTCAAGTCTAGCAGTTAGGGAATCGCATTTGATGGTTTTGGTATTATATAACCCACAAAAGTTGATATGCCATTAAACAAACCAAGCCAAATCAAACTAATAATAATTATTAAAATTGTTTGCACACAGTAATACGGTTTCAAGTATTCTTATCTAACACTTATGATTTTCAGACTGATTTCTTTGACTCATAGATGGCGCTATAAGTACCACCACTCTGATCTGAATGGACCTGCTTGTAATGCCAATGAAAGAGGGATTCCACACCCATCTGAGCCCCAGAACAAAAGCCTTATCATTGGATTTAGTTTAGTTTCATGAGCCAAGACACCATTTTGGTGGGTGGAAACTAACTTCACTGAAAATGTACATTTAATGGGGAGCTCCATAAATACGAGAAGGAGGGGGACACCCCAGGAATCAGAGACTAATTCTGATTCTAAGTCTTTAATTACAAAAGGAAAGTAAAAGAAGAGATATCTTTGAACTGGAGCCTCACGAAGATTGTTGACATTGTTATCAGACCATTGGAGGCATTCTTAAGTAACGTTCGCCGTTCAGTCTAGTTAGGTAGTCTCCATAAAACCCAGTGTCTACTGGCAGTTCGGTAAGGGTTAATAAATTAATCCGAAAGCCATTGAATTCTTCTTCATCGCACTTCATTATTCATACTGTCAGTTCTATCATATGACCGATTTATAACACGTTTATCTTACGCTGGTTATTGTAATAGTCATTCTTCTCGTATCATAAAATTCTGCCCTGGCAAATTTGCATATTACAGTGGCTATCAAGTATCTCTTTCTTTTAAAAAAAATGTACTTTACGATAGAATGTGAATTTCATTGTGAATTATCCTTTCCTTCATTCATGGCTTTGTTTCGTGAACGAAGATCAAGAAAGGGTTGGTCCATGACGATTGAAGGCACGCTCATGGCTGATAAGGTCGACGCAGGATTGTCAGGAAAAGTCTCCACGGCCGCAGCAGAAGGTCTAATCAGTGCTGTGATTCTTCCTCCTTAGCCTTTTGTTCTTGGGGGTTGACATGTGGATGTTTTTAAAGTAGGAGATAACATAGTTGGTT
>OY757937.1:5867950-5900450 GCA_963585895.1 Sepioteuthis lessoniana
TAGAAATATATACATATACACGCATATATACACGTATACAAACAGATATACGCATATAGCTGTATTTTATTTTGTGTGAATAAATAAAAATATGTAATACTATTATTACCTTACAACACACACACACACACGCACAAACACACACATACACCAGCACACGCACACACACACACATATATATATATATATATATATATATATATATATATATATATATATATATATATTTATTTATTATGTTCGTATATCCATACACTATTTATGCATGCGCACATGTATTTATGTGTCTGAGTATGTGTACCGTTTTATATGTATATATTTATGCAATTGTTTATATATATATGCTGATGCCGAGAAATATATATATATAATATATGTGTGTGTGTGTGTGTGTGTGTGTGTGTGTGTGTGTGTGTGTGTGTGTGTGTGTGTGTGTGTGTGCGTGTGTGTGCACATACATGCTTACAAATTAAATGTATCGAAACTATTTTCTTTTCCATATTGTTTAACAGTTTTATTACATTTTTGGTCTTCCAAGTTACTTCCCCTTTATACAGACAGCGTTATCTCCCTTGTCTAATAAGTCAATTTTAATTTGCAATTAACTGTTTTAAACATCTATAGCCAATGATCAGTAATTAGTATGTTATTAAGATAGATAGATAGATAGATAGATAGATAGATAGATTTGAACAAAAAAGGGAAAAAAGCAAAGGAACGAAAAAGTAAAACAAAAAAAGGCAGCAAAAAAATGAAGAAGGAAAGAATTAAACAAAGAAAAGAATGGACAAATAACTCGTGAGATAGATAGATAGATAGATAGATAGATAGATAGATAGATAGAAATTATGAGATTTAGATCATAAGTATATATATATACATATATATATTTATGTATATATATATATAGAGAGAGAGACTGACAGACAGACAGTGGGGAGAGATAGTGTGTAGGAGAGAGAAGGAGATAGATAGAAAGAAAGAGATAAAAGGGACTAAGATAGATAGATAGATAGATAGATAGATAGAGAGAAATTATGAGAGATTATAAGCATATATATATATAGAAAGAGAAAGAGAGAGAGAGGGACAGTGCGTAGGAGAAGGAGATAATTAAAAAGAAAGAGATAAAAGGGACTAAGATAGATAGATAGATAGATAGATAGATAGATAGATAGATAGAGAGAGAGAGAGAGAGAGAGAGAGAGAGAGAAGGAAAAAGTGAGGGGGGAGAAAAAAGAAAGAGATAGAATAGACTAAGAAAGAAAGAAACAAACAAACAAACAAACAAACAAACAAACAAAGAAAATGGATTTAGATAGATAGATAGATAGATAGATAGATAGATAGATAGATAGATAGATAGATAGATTGTGAGAAGGAAAAGATGATGGGAGAGAAAAAATAAAGAGACAGAATAGACTAACAAAGAAAGAAAGAAAGAAAGAAAGAAAGAAAGAAAGAAAGAAAATGGATTTAGATAGATAGATAGATAGATAGATAGAGAGAGAGAGAGAGAGAGAGAGAGAGAAGGAAAAAGTGAGGGGGGGGGAAGAAAGAGATAGAATAGACTAAGAAAGAAAGAAACAAACAAACAAACAAACAAACAAAGAAAATGGATTTAGATAGATAGATAGATAGATAGATAGATAGATAGATATGAACAGACTGAGATAGATAGATAGATAGATATGAACAGACTGAGATAGATAGATAGATAGATAGATAGATAGATAGATAGATAGATAGATAGATAGATAGATAGATATGTCAGTTTTCTAAAGAGATAAGTCTAATTAGAACGTCAGTCAATCATTCGACCCTCAACCTTATGATAACGAAATCAATGAACTTGGTCTATTTGATGATCGCCTTTTGTTTTAAGACTGTTTACCTTCTGATCCTCGTTCTTTTGTCTATGGATAACAGCTTCCGTCCACGCACACACATCTACATACACTCTCCTACCACACTACACAGACTTTCTTATGTTACATATGCATTGTCACGTGACCCACCAATCCCAGTTTTGGCTAAGTTTGCTTCATTCAATTATACCTCACCAATTGACCCTCGCCGTAAACATCAAACAATTCAAAGTCCAGAATACTATTATTATCCTAAATTTTAATTAAATCTAAACGGGACTCCAGTAACTAATTGCAACGAACGTTTGAATTTTTCTTTCTTGCATTTGTTTCCACAATTATGTTTTTTCTCGTCTATTCTCGTTTCAGAGCTTAAACGAGAAAAAACGTTCTTTCGCGTTTTTTTTTTTTTTATCTTTCTTTTATATTTTTTTTTTTTTTTACTTTCATTTATTTCTTTATTTAAATCATCCAGATTTTTTTTTTTTCATTCAATTTTATTTCTTATTATAATTTATCTTTTTGTGTGTGTGTATATATATGTGTACATTTGTGGGTATCTACGTGTATGTGTGTATGTGTATGTTTGTGTGTGTTTATTTCTGTTCTTTTTCGTTTCTCTTATAGCCGCTGTCTTTTGCAAAGCTAACTTGATCGAAGATTTGCTGTTCTCTTTCCTAAATAAATGAATAAAGTTTGACTGTAATAGAAAAATAAAGAAGAAAAGGTTTAATTTGAATACTTTGACGTGCCTGAATGAATATATATGAGAAAAACAATTGCAGAATGAAAAGGCGAGAATAAAAAGGAAAAAAAAGAAAGATTTATGAAAATTCAAGCGAATGTTTAAAAGTCGAAAGATGAATCTATGTAAACCGCTTGGTGAATTAGTTAGTTGGAAGTGTTGTTGGTGTTTTACGGCATACCAACCCTTGTCGGTTATATAATGCTAAATTATGTTTTTATGTTGTTTTTAAGCGAGTAGTTTGCAGGTGACTTTATTTTTAAATGAGCAAGAGCTCATTTGTTTGCACACAGTTAAATGGTTTCAAGTATTGTTATCTAACATTAGAAATTTTATTTATCAAGTATTCCTATGTAATACAAATAATTTGCAATCACCTGTATAGTTTCAAATGACTGATAACAATAATCCTTTGTAAATGATTGAGCAGTACTATTTAAACCATGTATTAGACCTTAACAGGTACTACCAATCCAAGTCAGTGTGGGCCTGGGAGTAATGTCAATGAAGGGGTACATCACTTTCCCTAAAGAACCAAGACTGGAGCCTGACTATCAGTTTAGTGTCGTACCCAGCAAACTTGCTTGGGGGAGGGAGCCACAGATTATATAAAAGAAATACGTGATATAACCCAAATCTTTGGCCTATTTACCAAGACTTTTCTTGTTCCCTATGATACCGGCATCGGAAAAATAAGGTCTAAAAACAGTTCCGCTTCGAGTTATTTTAACTATACTTTTAACTAAAACTAAAAGGGTTATGTTTACGAAGAAAGAACAGAAAAAGTCTACAATTACTTTAAGAAGCTCAATTACCCTTCAATGAGTTGACTCGACAATTAAAATGTTCCATTATGCCCAGGTCTTATGGTTCGATATTTATCGTCGTAAGAAATGGGGCCGACAAACCGAGTTCAAATCCTGGACGCGGCCGTTTGCATTTCACGTAACTTTTAGGATAGAAATGCATCCATCTATTCTTGTTGCAAATTACCACACCATATCGACCGATTCATTCTACAGCCTCCTTCTGGTTTACAAACCAATCAGCTCCAATATTCTGAAGAGTAAAACAAGTTATTTAGTTGTCGAGAGTTCAATCCCCTGGTTGGTAGAATGCAACAAAAATCTTAAGCACTTCACTCGGAGAAAGATGAAGACAAGTGATAATACAAAGTCACATTTAGTGCCTCAAGACACCCTTTAAACATGTGGGGAGGGAATTAAAATACTATAAATCTCAATGATTAAATAAGCAGTTAATCTCGAAATTCATCTGTTACTAAGACATACACCAGTAGGAGGCCTGAGATTAAATGATTTAAATATTGTCTCTGCATAAAAAAAATTCTCGTCCGTCCTAACTATGGAAGTAAATAATGGAAAAGAATTAGTCAGTAGGAAGAAAAATTTAAAAACAAAGTCATCGAATGGAATGAATCAGTGTGAAAGAAAGTCGACGCTATAATGTTTTGGCTTTAATAAAACATCCGTAGTTGATCTATCATAAAAGCCCTGATGATGGTTTATTAAAACCGAAACGTTATAGTGTCGACTTTCTTTCACAATATTATATCACTTTGGATTACTTTGTTCTTCAATTTTCTCCATTGTTAGCAATATAGTTTAATCTATGCGCATAATCGTATATAGTATGGTTTCCAGAAAGAGGCAAGTATGCATTATCCCCTAGTATAAACAGCTGATAAAATTCTATCCTCTTGAATTGATTAAAGGCATTGTTGGCTTTCTTCGTTCTTTTAGGAACAGTATCTTCTTTTATCGATGATCGTTTCTTCGTTATACGCTCCCCGTTCATCCCCTCGCATCTTAGCCTCCCCAAAGAAAAAAAACCGCATTATGAATCAATGATATACATATATAATGGAGTTCACGGAATACCCCTTAACTATTTCAGTGTCGGGTGGAGGACATGGCTAGCCCCTATAACCACATAGGCCTGGTGACCTCGGCAAGACTCAGGGTCCGGGGTTCAAGACCATTCATATCTTGTTACTCCGAACGCACTGGAAGAGATGTTGAACTTTTAGATTGCTAACACTACTACACGAATATCCCAGCTGGCTTTCTACGTTATTAACCTAAAGAAGGCAGGGGAATTTTTGATAATAATAATCAAGATAAAGATCCTCGTCCCGCCAAATTAATACAGGGGGTGCTTGTAATGCAATGGTTATGGTCGTAGGAAATGAGCACGTAGAATTGAGTTAAAATTTTAGACGTTGGGTAGAGTGGGTAGAGTGTGCGCCAATGGTTCGGGAGACCTGTGTTCAATCCCAAGTCGCGTCATACCAAAGACTTTAAAAATGGTATTTGATACCTCCTTGTTTAACACTCAACAATATAAGGTACGTATCAATGGTAAAGTGGAGCAATCCAAGGAAAAGAGTAGCGCCCTCCCCTACACTTCAGTGTAGTAGCTATCAAAAAGGGAGCCTTCTGGTGACCCTCGACAACTTATTCTCCTATCCGGATAGGGTTAAATTGTAGGTCTTACAAAGATTTACATGGTTTGGTTTGATTTGGTTTGATTTGGTTTGGTTTTATGGCACATTAACGATTATAGGTTCTTAATGCCAAATTCATTTTTAAACATATAACAGTTCAATTTCAAACAATCCAGTTTAGAATAAGTATAGCTTTTTGTTTACACACAATTAAATGTCAAAACAGTTCTATTTCAAGTAATTCAGTTTCTCATGAGTACACAGTTTAGTCCTATTTGACCCATAGATAGAACACTATCAAATCAGAGTTGACCTGGAAGCGATGGCAATGAATGGGTACTCCGTGTTCCCCAAAGCTCCAGTATTACTGGAACCTCAGCATCAGATTGTTTAGTGTCATAAGAGGACACTCGTTAGGGGTGTCTTATCCCTCTGCAGAGAAGCAGTGGGTGTATTCTACAGCCCCAGCCGACTGGGCAGGTCTTACTAAGAGCGATGCTTGATAGGGACAGATGGTGAGTTGGTATCAAGTGAATCCGAACTATCAGCACGATGATGGTTCAGACATTATACATGTAGGACATAAATGATAGTTACTTTAATGATAGTTACACATCTTACAAATGAATAAAAGAAAACGTCTCTACAAGGACTCATTTTGTTATATAACTGCAGAAGGATCTTTTTTTATATTATCATTTTTCGTTGGTTATATCTTATCATTTGGTTTGGTTAGGCATAGAACTATACGGATTAGTGCACGTGCAGGTGCACACACTGAGTACAGTTCACGCTCGCACGCGGAGAATGTGATAATCACAAATGTCATAATAAAAACCCCAGATAGGAAATGACACTGGGGTGTGAACGGGTTGAGATTTACCTTTTTGATGGTTTCTTTGTTTAATGGCATATCAACTCTTTTTGGGTTATTTAATGCTAAAGCCATTCTCCTAGAAGAACAGTACTATTTAAACCATAGCTGGGAGGATAAGGGGGTTTATACCTTTCCCAAGGGTATTTGCCCGAAAGTGAACATAATAGCGCGACTGGAGAACGAACTCGCGTACTACGATTCCGCAGTCCATCGCTTTAACCATTACACCACGAGGACACCTCCTGAGTTGAGATTTGAAGCGGGGCGAGTCGAGTCCAGTTTGTGGGCCACGGAATGCGTTGCGCGTTTTTGGGTCAGTTAGTTGAGATTTTGACTCTGGGCCGAAAGTTCAACTGGGGAGTTGACTAAAAGGCGACGTAGGAACAGTCGAAAAACTAAAAGTCAAAAATAATAAACGTTTCGTACCTGAACTAAAGCAAATCGTCAGTGTTTTTCGGTATTTTCATGCATCTGAACATTTTACGTATTCGTATATTTGTATGTCTGGTTCGTCTAACTTGAATAGTCTTCGTGATAGGAGGCAGGTGGCCGTACAGATGGTGTCTTGTGGGGTGTTGCCGCCAGGACTTGTTCAAGATTGCTCGCAGCATTCTTGTGTAATTACTGTCTAGCTTCTTCTCCAGCCGTTTTGTTAGAGTCCCTGTAGTGCATCCATATAGCAGTATCGATGTGACCGCTGCCTGGAAGAAACTGCGTTTCATTTTATCGGTTAGGTCTGATTTCCATATAATCGATAGCCTATTGATAGCTGTCCAACCAGACATGCAGGACACTGCTGGAGAAGCAGGGACGAACTCATAAGGGATGTACTCTTATGGACCCCCGCACATGGCCGTGCAAAAGCAGGACGACCAACACGAACATACATTCAGCAACTATGTGAGGCTACGGGATGTTGTCCTGAAGACCTTCCTAGGGCGATGAACGATAGGGAAAAGTGGCGAGAGAGGGTCAGGGATATCCGTGCTACCAGCACGACATGATGATGATGATGATGATGATTGTATAGTTGTATCATGACTATGTTACAATTGCTTACTGTTCAGAAGTGTGTTTTACTAAATATGCTCCAATGTTTGGGTGTAATAAAACATGTGCATCTATGCATGTTTGTTAGTGTTATGCATAAGTAGCAGAAAGCAAAATGCGTGCATTTGCATATGCAGCTCTTGAGTTAAACGGCTGAAAGTAATTCTGCATATAGTTGAACGAGTTATTTGGTATTGCCTAAGCGTATCGTTGCCTTGGACTTGATCTGTGTGGATACTAACATTTGATATTGATTCTATTGAATATCTGTACACAAACACACATAGATAGATAGATAGATAGATAGATGTGCGCACACAAGCAGAGATCGATAGATATCCTCCCAGATGTTCATTCCTAGCAATATATTTGACTTTATTTATATCTATAATCAAAAGCTCCTTCTTGTCTATCTGTAAATCGATTCAAATCAGTACATTTATATCAATAAATCAATAATAATCTTACAGCATTATCTTGTAATTTTAAAATATATTTCAATAATATATATGAATTATACCTATACATGTCTCCATGTATATATATATATATATATATATATATATATATATATATATATAAAGAATTGTAGCCGTGGAAATTCCATGGTATAAATGTATAATAATTGCCTGAATTTAAACTATAAATTACATTCTGATATAAATCGTTGCAGATTTCAATTTCTCTTTTGAAATTTAGTAAATTAAATAATCAATGTATATATATATATATATATATATATGTGTGTGTGTGTGTGTGTGTGTGTGTGTGTGTGTGTGTGTGTGTGTGTGTGTGTGTGCCCCTTCCAAAAATAAATGAAAAAAATGAAAAAAATCTAACATGTAAAAATTGTAGCTTCAATTTTCTTGGTAAATGCATTAATATTATTCTTGAGAAAGGTCTAGGTAATTTTTTTAGTTGGTGGGTGGTACAATTTGCAGTTAGGCTAACGTTGTCAGTTCATTGGATCTCCTAGATTGATCGCAATGTTATTGTAGCTGAAAAGAAGGCAAATTGTTAAAAGAAAGAAAGAAAGAAAGAAAGAAAGAAAGAAAGAAAGACTTGTTGAAAGCTGACGAAATGAAATAAGGCAATGATTCAATAAATGGAAAGAAAGAAAGAAAGAAGCAGAAAAATGTGGAACATTATGAAGAGAGAAGAGAAAAAATCTATTAATGGAAGAATTAACTAAAAACGTCAGGTTTTTTAAATTTTCATTTTCTCTCAGTACATGTGATAAGGTAATTGTTGTTTTTTTGTTGTTGTTTTTTTGTTTGTTGTTGTTTGATTTGTTTTTTCATTTATTTATTTATTTATCTTGTTTTTTTTTTTTAACTTTAAGAGACCTTCAGAACACAATTTTTTTTCTTGATTAGACCGACTATTGATAAATGAAAACATAGTTAGTTTTTACGCGGATGGCTGAAATCCTATTGTATTTCTCCTTTAAAAAAGCTATTATTTTATTTCTTCTTTTAAAAAACGATTGTAATTTTTGATTTTCTTTTCTAAATATCTTTCTCTTTCCTTTTCTCTTTCTACACCACCAATAAAGCCGTATATTCTTTTTGTTAAATTCTTTAATTAAGCCATGTCTTTTTTCTTCTTTTTTTCCCTCTTTTCGTTGTATTTTATTTACTTTTTATTTTATTACTTTCCACATTTCTTTTTTTTTTTTCAATCCTTTTTTCGTAAAGGTCAACATCAAATTTTTGTATATATTTAGAAAGCTTTTAATCAACAACAGCATTCAAAATAACTCCAACAACACTAACAACAAAACTCCGAGTCGAGCAATCAAAATATCGTCAACCAGCCTCAAAGAGAGAACCGTCAATGACCTCTGTCCGTATTCATTTATTCACCATTGACGTTTAAAACCTTTTCGATACCGTGTACAATCATAGACAAATGTCTAGCGCCATGCCGGTTGCGATTAAAGTCGAATTTTACACCAAGTTTCGTTTGATAGTCCGTATCTTCAACACGTTGGTTAATTCAACAGAGAATTATTCTCTCTGATCTTAACTAGAATTTGTACTTTAAATCTATATTTTCCCGTAACCCAGTCAGCTGGGGTTGTAGAATACACCGACTGCTTCTCTTAAGAGGTGTAAGACCCCCTCTCCCAACGAGTGTCCTAATATGACGCTAAACTTCATCTCATGGTGAGGATCTAATAATCCTTTGAGCTTAGAGGAATGTGGATTATCCCTTCTTTGCTATTAATCCGAGGTCTTGTGCATAGAAATGAGTAATGTTGAAGAGGATTTAGTGTTAGAAACCAATACTTGAAACCATTTAACTGTGTGCAAATAAAATTATTAACGTTACATAGGAATACTTAAAATCATTTAACTGTGTGCAAACAAATTAGCAATGGTTCGTTCAAAATGTTACCTACTAACTATTCGTTTACAAATCATATATATCTAATACATGTGTATAAACAGGATTTGACATAAAATAACCTACACAGGTTGATATGCCATAAAACCCAACCAACCAACCATATTCAGTCACGCCCCGAGCACGAGCAGGATGTAACATATGGTGAATCGTTAAGAGTTTTGTGCCTGATTTGAATAGATATTTTTCATTCTCATAGTCTGGTTGCCTTACCAAGTCTAAAAAAACTGTCTGCCCTGTTATTTACCCATACCTGTGAATGAGAAAGAGAGAAGAGAATGATTCAAGCCTTTCTCAACGGCATTAGCGTGAAGTGAATTCCAAACAGCCTCGTCCAGTTGTTTGAGGGATAGTTGAATTCATGCCTTTCTCAAAAGTATTTGCACAATGTAAGAATGCAAAAGACCACCTCCAAGGTTTCAATTCTGGTCGCCGGCTTGATTTTCTATCTGTGATAACTGTTACATTTACGGCCGTTCCAAGATTTGTCGTCTAAGTTTTTAGCAAGTGAACCATCAGAAATCGATCCTAAAAAAACGATATCTCGACCTCTGTGAAAACTAAGGATTTCGTTGTGAAATAACGACATTCACTACACTCCCCAACCCAAATCAAAATGTGATGAGTATTAAACCGCTAATCTAGAATAAGAAGTCTGAGACGGTCACCAGCTAGCCAGCCAGCCATCAAATCATGGAAATGCGAGAAACAAATGATGAATAAAAATCTAAAAAGAAATCAGCAAAAGAATTCGAAAAAATAAAATATAGAATGCAAAAAGAAATAAAAAATAAAAAAAAAAAACGAAAACACTAATCTCTTATCAATACAAAAGATCGATTTTTAATCGGTTTTAGATAAAGCATTTATTTAAAGATAATGAACAACCACCACTCATTGCCACCCCTTTCAAAAATATTCAATTTAAAACAAAAGCCCTCTTTTAAATATTTAGTATTTCTTTATTTATTGTATTGTATTTTTAATCGATTTTGCTGGCGTTTATCATTGTTATATGTTCCTGTTGATGTTATTTTTTGCGGAGGTGGGGAGAGGTTTTTCGTGTCTACGAGAAATTGCTTGTATTATAAATAACGTTTTAACAAAACAACAATAAAAAAAAAAACGAGTGAAATATAATTAGACGAAAATATCAACTAATCCCTCCCCCACACATACACCCACCGATAATCTTTTTCTTTCTTTTTTCTTTCGTTTTTTATTTTTCTTTTTCTTCTCCGAAAAAAATTAATTTTTAGCGGATATCGGAGATTGGTTTAGCCAAAACTAAATTTGTCGAAGGGTTGTTATGTTGACACTTTCTCCTGACTAGAGTCACATTGGCTTTTTCTAAAAGATTATAGTTTTTTGGGGTTTAATTTTTATGTTGTTTTTTTAGGGGGTGGCGTAATTAATTTTTTTTTTTTTTGGCTCGTATGAAGTAAGGAACAGACTGATGGCATTCGACTAAAATTGTTCAAAAAGTAGACTATACATTTACCCAATCCCTCCGTTATGGGCGGGATGTGACACATAGTCAGTTCTTAAGCGGAGTACAGCTGGTTTGAATTAAGATTTTTCCTTCTTCTAAAATAGTTATCTTACCCACAGCAAAAGAACCCAGTCTGATCTTTAAATTACCAATCACTGGATTGCTATTTTTCCTAAGGATACGCAAACAGCTTCTTCCAGGTTTGAACTTGGGTCGCCGTCTTGTATACCCGTGATGAAGGAAGAACCACTCCATTGATTATAAAAATATGACTCTCTTTATTCTTTGAAAGAGATCAAAGCATCTGTGGTGTGAGATAGGGAAGGAGACGAAGACAGACTGCTATATCGACCTATGATTTCTTCTCTTGACCATAACACGCTGTGTTATCTTCAAGGCCCCACTTAGCACTTCTTCTACTTCTCAGCTGGGGGGTACTCAACTGGAGGTCTGCTGTGGGCACTTGCCCCAGTAGGGCGCCCAACCACTCACTGGCGCTCCCGTGACCGCAAGCTGAGTCTGACTCAAGACTTGCGCATGATATATGCAGATGCCCACGTGAAATACTCACGCAGCCATCTACACATATCCCTTCATAACACACACACACATTTCCGTTCAACCAGGTGACTCCCAGGTCCACTCTGGCCTGGAGTGATAGCACCTTATAAGGCACTAATCATGGGTTGAATAGAACTAAACTGCGTACTTTATGCTAAACCGAATTGTTTGAATTAGAACAGTTTGACTAAACTGAATAGCTTGAAATAGAAGTATTTTTGACAATTAAACAGTTTACTTACATGTAAACGGCGAACTTATGCTAAACTGAATTGTTTGAAATGGAACTGCTTTTAACATTGAAACTGTACTTACGCTAAACTGAATTGTTTAATATAGCATTGTTTTAACATTTAACCATGTGTAAACAAAATCTATACTTATACTAAGCTGAATTATTTGAATTAGAACTGTTTGACTAAACTGAATAGCTTGAAATAGAAATGTTTTTGACAATGAAACTGTGTACTCATGTACTGAATAGTTTGAAATAGAATTGATAATTTGTATAAAAATGGATTTGGCATTAAATAACTTACAAGGGTTGATATGTCAACCAAACAACCAACCATCACAAGGCCAGAAGTACATGACACCCAGTGAGAATTCAATTCACTGAGAATGGTATGCCAGCCTATTTCCCCATTACACGAACCGAGGTACTCTTCACCCATAATTAAGATATAGTTGTTATATATTAAGCTTTTTTTTTGTCTACCTGAAGTTACTTACAGTACCTGCTGTTACAAGGAAGTCACCCTTCGAAGTTCAATAGGAGTTTACGTGGCGTAATGACTAAAGTACTGGACTGCAGCTTCCAATTGTCAGAGTTCGATCTCAAGTGACGATATTACATTCACTTTCGGACTAATACCCTTGGGGAAAGTTTACGAATTCCCTTATCCCTCTAACAACGGGT
Source organism: Sepioteuthis lessoniana (assembly GCA_963585895.1). Taxonomy (NCBI): domain Eukaryota; kingdom Metazoa; phylum Mollusca; class Cephalopoda; order Myopsida; family Loliginidae; genus Sepioteuthis; species Sepioteuthis lessoniana. Next base: position 5,880,339 of record OY757937.1, read on the forward strand.
CAAATAGAGTTTTTTTTCCTTCTAAGCTCTGATATGGATCATTGCTGTTTAACTTCAGACAAAAACTGGTGATTTTAGACAAAACAATTAAGTAATAGTAATAATAATAAGGACCAATTACATTAAAGAGAGAATTGGTTATATACAACTGTAGACCAAGTGTAGATAATGTGACGATGGAAAGAAAACCATTAATAAAATTATAACCGAACGTAGCTAACTGGCGTGAAAGGAGTATATACTTAACACGACTGGATGAAGAGGGTGATCCACTGGTAATTTTACAAGAAATCGTAATTTGACCGTAAAACTAAATGGCTCATGAATAAACCAGAATCTGTTTAGGAGAATGAGACGCATAAAATTTACAAGGATTTTGAGATTCAAACAAATCATAGAATTAGACCATAATGCCAAATGATTCATACACAAACCACAATCTGTCCCAGAGAATGAGAAACAAAATTCACTTGGATTTGGAGATACAAACAGATCACCTAATTCCAGCCAGAAGATTTGCCCTCGTGAAGATTTGCAAAAAATAAATAAATGAATAAAACAACTTGCCATAAAGTGGACCACAGAGTGAAAATTAAATTAAACGAAAAAGGGGACAAATAGCTGGAAAGAAAGTTGTGGAATATAAAGGAAGTACCAATTGTAATTGTTGCACTTGGAACGGTCACCAAAGGCTTGGTAAGAGGACTGGAATAGTTGGAAATCGGAGAACAAATCGAGAAAACCAAAATACAGAATTGTTGAGATTGGCCTTAATACTGAGAAGAGTCCTGTCATTCAGACTCCAGTAAAGGACCATCAGCTAAATCTAGTGTAAAAAAACTCACAAAGAGAAAATAATAATAATAATAATAATAATAATAATAATAATAATAATAATGTGATCGTGATAGCAATTATATTTGGATTTCTTGTAATGGTCACCAGTTTCCTGGAAAAGAGACTGGGTAATCTAGAGACATAAGAAGACATAAGAAGAATCAAAATTATCCCGACCACAACACAGTTAAAATCAACAAGAATATCTAGGAAAGTCCTGGAGATCTAATTGGACTTTCTGTTATTCAGACTTGATTTTAAAAAACATCACTTAAAACTGGTGTAAAAATAATTGGAATAACTTAGTTTTGACTCAAACGTGCGAGTCCAGAACTTATATTGAGGATCGAACCGTAGTGATTAGTCTGCAAACCGCAAACCTGCTCCTAACCCTTATACCACAACGAAGTCACTAAAAAATAAGCTTTATCTAGATTTTCTTGACGACCGAATTTAAGTAGCACTCAGTGGCAATCACATTCAACAGTAATAATTTAGCAAACGTAGGTTTATTGCTACATAAAATTATAAGCATCGGGAACGTAGAGAGGATCGAACTTTACAGGGGTAATTTACTAGGCTTTGGTACGGTTGGCACAAGTCTAGATCTACGGACCCCCACCCCATCCAGTAAGTATCAGTCTCGGTGATGAATCGAATTTATCTCTTATTGATCAATGTTCTGCAGTGATCTGTCGGAGGAAGCTTGCTAAGTTGTTTTATAAGTAAAAACATGGGACACTCCGAGCGAATTGCAATCATTCCTTAAACTCAATTCCAATGATAGGTTACTCAGTGAGAATCAATTTCTTTCCTTAGACAAAAAGCCTGGCTTCATAAGAATCGTTCAACGAGAAGAGACCTGAGAATATTTATTGATCTTAGCTTAGTTAGGAATGATGACTACAATAATAGGCCACTCAGTGAGATTCGAATTCTTTACGAAAATAAGAAGCCTAGCTTTGTAAGCATTGTTATACGAGAGAAAATCTGAGAATATTCATAAATCATAAATTAGTTTAGGGAGGTGACTAAAATAATATGACACTCAGTGAGAATCAAACTCTTTTCTCAGACAAGACGCCTAGTTTCGTTAGAATCGTCCTACAACAGTAGAGATGGGCATGTTTATTAATCTTAGGTTGGTTAAGTAAGGTGACTACAATAACAGGACACTCAGTGAGAATCGAATTCTTTCCTTAGGCATAAGGCCTACTTTCGTAAAGCATCGTTTTACTGGATGATAATGCCTGAGGATATTTATGTCTTAAATTAGTTTGGGAACATGGCCAAAATTATCCATTGCCGGAGATGATCTAACACGTAGTTTAGATCAGTGACGCAATATATAATAATCTTTGTAGAATATCAGGAGATACAACGTTTTTATGAGTTTTGGGACATGGCCAAAATAATGAAACACTTAGTGAGAATCCTACTCAGACGTGATGTCTATCCAGCTAATCATTCGTTTTTCAACAATTTTACGGCTCTTCTCTCTCCCACTCTCTCTCTCTCTATATATATATATATATATATCGTCTTTATTATCATTCCATCGTTCCTTCTACTGGGAGTATTGGTTGGTAAATGTCTTAATTGGAACTAATCAATACAAGTACTTATCGTCAAGTTGGCTTTTATCACCCGGTTAACAGTGTAAATTTCCCAGGATAAACATGTCGGTCAAGTGATCAAAAATAATTACCAGACGCGTTTCGACCAATGGTATACCACCCAACAAAATCACCCCGAAGATTAATTAGTTTTTTTTCTTCCTCTTCTTCTTTTCTTGATTATAGCCATAATTACCAACTCTAACCAAGAACATAGTTTTGAACATTTCCTTCCTTGTTCACCATCGTATTTTAACTATTATCATCCGAAGACAAGCAGCGTTTGACCATTGTAACATCGTATTAACTTATCGCTTTCTTATATCATCAATATATTACGTAAATTCTTATTTCATCTCTCTCTCTCTCTCTCTCTCTCTCTCTCGTTCGCTCTCTCTCTCTCTCTCTCTCTCTCGTTCGCTCTCGTTCGCTCTCTCTCTCCCTCTGGCTCGCTCGCTCGTTCTTTCTCTTTTTTTCCATACACATACTCATACACACATATATGTGCTTGTATTTTGGGAGGTGCCCGTGGTGTAATGGTTATCGTCGTGGGAAATGGACACGGCGACACGAGTTCAAATCCTGGACGAGACTGATTGCATTTCACATAGCATTGGGAAAGGTATGAATCCAACTATTCTCCCTCCAGCTATGGGTAAATAGTAGGGCAGACTAGGTTCTTCAGCCTTGGTTAGGCAACTAGTCTAGAAAGAAAACTCTGAATTCAAACCTGTTAAACTCCGCTTAAAAATTGACCTTGTGTCAAATCCTGCCCGAGCGAAGGGGTTGGGTAAATATATATGTGCTTGTATGTGTTTATATTTTATCGGTCAGGTCTGATTTCCATATGATAGATAAGATAAAATGAAACGCAGTTTCTTCCAGGCAGCGGTCATGTCGATACTACTGTATGGATGCACTACTTGGACGCTGACAAAACAGCTAGAGAAGAAGCTAGACGGCAATTACACAAGAATGTTGGGAGCAATATTGAACAAGTCCTGGCGGCAACACTCCACAAAGCACCAACTATACGGCCATCTGCTTCCCATGTAGTCGCCTTTTAAGGAGACAATCATCTGGAGGTTGCAGGTTCAATCCTGACAACAGGCGAGTAACAATATAGGAATACTTAACACTTGTAACCGGTTACGGCTAACGGAATCAGAACAGGTGACCACCGTGGATTCAATAAAGGACGTAGTTCGAAGTTCCGTGAAGGTTGCCGAGTTCGACAAACACCTGAAGAAGGCTGGAGGACATATCAGCCGAAACGTTGCGGAAATAGCAATGAAGATGAAGGCAATAGTCTGAAAACCCTTAATGATAAAAATCAACAAGCTTCGTCTCAGAAATTTAGACAGCATCATACGTTCTTTAGTAACTTTTAAATGGTTTTCAATCCCCCTTTTTCTAATGACCCTCGTAGTCATCCGCCGGCAGACTGTTTCGTTGTATCACGCATCTTCTGTGTGGCTAGACATGCGAGATGCTGCAAGCTGGGTTCGAAACCCGGCTGACTTTACGTCAGTCTGATACCCTACTCCAAAGCTATCTCCCCTTGTAGCGCAAGCAAAATAAATTTTTACGAATATATTTATTTACATATACCCTTATTGGCTACTGGTGTGCACAATTCGTGAGAAGAAATTTGCATTTACGTATATGTGGCACTCGTAGTTCCCCACTCAAAGACTCAACCCACGGTGAGGAGCATATATGTGTGTGTGTATGTGTGTGTATATTTAAATAAAATGATATCAGGACCTTGATGAAACTCGAGTAGATAGAAAATTTGTCAATTTTTATTTTCTTATATATATATATATATATATATAAAGATAAAAACATATAATTTTCAACTTTTCCATTAGATAGATTATGAGTGAAAGAACCAACACATCTGCTGAAATACCTAGAAAGGTCCTGGATACCAGAGGAGAATTTCTGTACTCAAACTTCAATGAAAAACTATTTGTTTAAACTTGTGAAAAATTTGTAACATTTCTTTCATAAATTTTTGATCCCCACTGACTTTGGCTTTTGGCCATCATCAACTGATACCTATATATAAATAGATCATAAGATATTAGCATATGAATTGCGATTTCTCCATTAGATAGATAGATAGATAGATAGATAGATAGATTCTTTCGTTCTATATCAACCCTTTCAAAAACTTTTATTCTCAGAATGACAAAAGGTTGAAACTATTTGAGAACAAATATAAAAACTATAAAAATATTCCTGTTTATCTCAATACATTTTTTCATCTTATATATATATATATATATATATATGATCATGATATAGATACGTATCAAAAATAGTTTGACATCTGATAAGTTTTTAATGGTCTTTTGTACAAGATAATTCTTGTTCTTCAATCTTTTGTAAATTTATTGGTTTCTTTTTCGCAACTTACATTTACAAATTTTATAAATCATAAAACAGAAATATTTATTTTGCCTTTAAATCAGGCGACTAGGATTAGCTTAAGCCCTTTTTTAAGAACGAAAATATCTTCAATAGGAATTATAAAAGAATATCCCAGGTCTTACCTCAATCTTTAATATAAAAAATATAAAACACCAATTTATCCGTGAAATTCATGAACAACTAACATACAGCTGACCATGGAAACAATATGGATCTAGCTCTGTCAGTCTTTGCATTTTTTGGTAAAAAAAAAACTCAGTTTTTCTCTTCATAAGTCAATATCTCAATCGGTTTGTGTAGAAAGAACATATTTTCGCTATCTGATAGCATCCAGTGATCTCAAATAACCTCAGAGCTCAAGGTTGCATCGTTTTTGTTGGAACACAAAGTCAAGTCAATACTTGTGCCAAAAATTAGATCTCTGGGGCTTTTTCTTTGGCCATAATCCTTGGATAGGCACACATACAATCATAAAAAATTTGGCGTCGAACTATATGTGATCGTATATCAGAGAGTTAGAAGACCATTCTGAGACTATTTTAACCATTAGTACGTCCTTGTGCGGTATCATCCCTTTATTTTATTATTATGTATACGCATACAACGTTTTCGAGACTGATATATTTAGCTAGACAACGAACAATGAAGTCTTTTTCGCATTCAGCAATCTTATTCTGGTCAGGTTTCCATTGGTCAAAGCAAATCTAAAATTCCTCTTTTGGTATGGTGTTAAAGTACGCCTATACATTTCTTTTTAATATCTTTTGAGTTGAATTTTCAGTCAAGAAAATAAGAAAAAAGTCGCAAGGAGCAAAGTCTGGTGAGGATGAAAGTTGATGCACGTGTATAATCCTGTGTTTCACCCCACCAAAAAATTACTTTTAAAATGTATCGAGACTAATGGTCAAAAACTAGTGAGAATTGACATAGATTTCTTTAGACGTAGTCGAGACTTCCTTACTTAACTATTCATCGATTTAATATTTAAATATACGGGTCCTTGTGGTGTAGTGGCTAACGTCTTGAACTATGACATCATGATAAGCGAGTTCGAACTCCAGTCACGCTTTGAAGTTCACTTTAAACTATTACCCTTGGGAAAGGTATGAATCCCCTTATTTCTCCAGGTATGAATTTAAAAAGCAGCCTTATGGCTTCTTACCTCCCATCCCATAAGCCATCCAAGTGAAACGAACAAGACATGCTGGGCAAAGCTGGAAAAGTAAGGATGAACTCTTAAGCGACGTTCGCCAACGTGTTACTACAGGATGTTATCTTGAAGACCTGTCAGGACCGATAGATTATTAAGACGGAGAGCAAAACTGTTCTTCAACTATCATCATCATCATGTCGTGCTGTTAGCACGGATATCCCTGACCCTCTCTCGCCACTTTTCCTTATCGTTCATCGCCTCCGGCAGGTCTTCTGGACTACATCCCGTATCCTCACATATTTGCTGAATGTATGTTCGTGCAGGTCATCCTGCTTTTGCTCGGCCATATGTGGGGCTCCATAAGAGTTAGACGAACCAGACATGCAGGACACTGCTGGAAAAGCAGGGACGAACTCATAAGTTCTTCTATAAAGAATTGAATAACCCACTTAGTTTGATATGTCATAAAATAAACCAACCCATTTACTTCTATCGCTTTATTATCATCATTCTATAAGTTAGCCAGGGTCCACAGATCTTTATTTAAATTTGAAATTTCCAAATTTTAAGTTTTCAAATTTTGGATTTTCAAATTTTAAGTTTTCAAATTTTAGATTTTCCAAATTTTAAGTTTTCAAATTTTAGATTTTTAAATTTTCAGTTTTCAAATATTAGATTTTCCAATTTTAGATTATCAAATTTCAAATCTTCAAATTTTAAGTTTTCAGATTTTTGATTTTCAAATTTTAAGATTTCAAATATTAGATTTTCCAATTTTAGATTATAAAATTTCAAATCTTCAAATTTTACGTTTTCAAATTTTAAATTTTCCAAATTCTAAGTTTTCAAATTTTAGATTTTCAAATTTTAAATTTTTGAAAAGTTTGAAGATTCAGTCTCGATACTTTATGATAACATAACATATGATTAATACCGTTTCGTATTTGCCTTGATAGATATTTTTAAACTAAAAGTAGAACTAAGCATTATCAATATGACTGTTTTATATATATTTTTCGATGATGCTTCCCTGTCAGCCATAAAACCATTGTACGATTCTTTTAATATCATAAAAGCATTGACCTCCCGCCAACACAGCGATTCTATTTTGTAAACAGCACTTGTGTGTGTACGTGTGTGTATGTGTGTAATGAACAATTGACAAACTAAAATAGGCGCCAGTGGGGTTCGAACTCATAAACCATCACTTCGTGCGCAAGTACTCTCTCTTTCTCTCTTCTTAATTGCATTGGGTCAGTTCTTTGAGTCGTAACAAAAGCCGATTTAGACGTCTTATAAAAATCATATTCAACCTCCCCACAACCAAGAAAATAGCAACAATTATAGCCATATTCTTTTTGTCTTCGACCCCACCTCCAACTCAGGGCTCTACTTCAAAATACTTTTTCGCCTCTGACCACTGCTCATTCCATTTCTCTGTTTAACACTCTTTCGACTTCTATTTCCTCGCTTTGTACTCTTACACACGCTCTCTCTCTCTCTCTCTCTCTCTCTCTCTCTCTCAAATAATTTTTCTTCTTTCCTACTTCATACACTTTGTTTAAGGTTTTTCTCGTGAAAAAAAAAAACTGGATCAATTTTAAAAGAATCAAGATTAAAGCTGTATATCCCAAGAAACAAATGAACTATGAAAGAAACATTAATTGTTTTCGAAATAGTCATCGAAACATGTAAAGCACCAATTCCAGTATTTGCGGTCCCATGTATGGGTCAAATAGACCTGTTTAAAAATAATTTTATCAGATAAGAATACTTACTTGAAACCACATAACTGTGTGCAAACAAATAATTATTATTCAATAGAAATAGCTTTCTTAAAGCCTATAATAGTAGTTGTCTAAATTTCTGAGACGAAGCTTGATGATTTTTATCATTAAAGGTTTTCGGACTATTGTCTTCATCTTTATTGTTATTCACCCCCCTCAAAAAAGCTGAATATGAGCACAGGTAAAAAATCATACATAATTGTAGTAATCCTAGTCAAGTAAGAATATTAAGTTTATAACTCTTTAAAATTCACTCGGAGCTGTCTAGCGTAACGGTTATAAGGATTGGCTCCCTAAGCTTCTAAGGAGACAATCATCTGGAGGTTGCAGGTTCAATCCTGACTACAGTCGAGTAACAATACAGGAATACTTAACACTTGTATCCGGTTATGGGTGACGAAATCAGAACAGACGACCCCCCCCCGTGGATTTAATAAAGGACGTAGTTCGAAGTTCCGTGAAGGTTGCCGAGTTCGACAAACACCCGAAGAAGGCCGGAGGACATATCGGCCGAAACGTTTTGGAAATAACAATAAAGATGAAGACAATAGTCCAAAATCTATGTAATAGTGTATAAAATATTTGCATTTGATAAGAATGCTTGAAACACTGAGATCACATGAGAGCATCCAACTTATATATGTAACTCCCCTTGGGCCAAGGGAAGTTAATTACCCGTGCCAACCCTGCTAGTATACGGTAATCTTTTTTCTTCCCTCTTCCTTGTATATTTGTTTGTAACTACCAAAATTTTCAGTTCCTCAAATACTAACTCAAATACTAAGGATACAATTCTCTAAAGAGACATAATCGAAATAAAGGGCCCCTTTTTAAGAATTTTAAGATATTCGAATCGCTTTTTAAATTTTTGTTCCTTTTAAACATGAGTACGATATTAAAAGCATTATATATATATATATATATATATACAGACACACACACACATATATATATATATATGTGTGTGTGTGTGTGCGTGTGTGTGTCCGTTTGTGGATGTGGCTGTGTTAAAATAACCTCATGACATTGATGAAAATTGAATAGATAGAAAATTTGTCAGTTTTTTTTTTTTATATCTATTGCATATTGTTCTACTTGTAACGTATTAAGCACGTTTTTAGTCTTCATTCGATTATTGTTAAAATATGCAAAAAATTAAAGACTTTTTCGAGTTAAAATGACGACCAAAACTTCACACAGCTACAAAAAAAGTCATTTTAAAAATTCCCTAAAAAATAGACCGATGCCAGATAGGCTTGAATATGAATTAAGATCTGAAGAAAACTTTAAGAATTTTCTGAAGAATATGGCAGAGAAGTTTTGAATATCTATCTATCTATCTATCTATCATTTTCCCTCTTTCTTAAATTTATCAATCTCTCCTTGACTTCATTCTTCAATCTCATTTAAATAGAACAGAAGAAAATTAATGTAAGAGAGAAAAAAGAACCAAAAATTAGATACACTCATTGCTTATGCCGACACACCAATTCATCGAGGTTTATTTTATGCCTAAAGTTTAGGGAATCGTGTTCATCGTACATTCATATGTACATTATTTATTTAGTTTCTTAAGAGATTTTTTTACGGTTATATGATATCAAATTATCTTATCTAATATTAATATTTGCATAAAGATATATTTGACTCATAGATCGTATCCTTACAGGTATTTCGACACATGTCAGTGTGGACTTGGGGTGGTAATGGCAATGAAGGAGTACTTCAAGCTAATCCTAATCTTCAGAGCTGAAGCCTCACCATGTTGTTCAATGTCATAACTAGGATATCCCTTTTTTGTAGGGTACCTATCTGAAGCGGATAAAGAGAGCGTATTCAGATACCTCCTATAGGGTGAGGTGGCTGAAATGAGAAAAAAGGGTGGGGATGATTTATTTAAGAAACTAGGAATGGATTAATTGACTTTAATGGAATGTCAAGCTGTCTACATTGTTTTATGTCTACATGTTTTTGAATCGTGTGGTATTTACAATTTCCGTGTATTTCTTTCCTACGAGCTTTGGGTTTAATGTCCAATCGAAAAAGAACATGCTGAAAGCAGATGTATTTAATTCATAGATGGGAACGTTAGAAGTACTAATACACCTGATCAGGGTGGACCTGAGAGCAATGGTTATAAAGTGGTACTCCACATATCCAAGTATCTCTAGAACTGAAGCCTCACCATCAGATGCAGTATGAAGGGGGGCAGGGAGCAGGGGGCAAGAATGAAAAATGGAGTAAGAGAGAGGCAGGTTGAGAAAGAGAAAGAGAGAGAGAGAGAGAGAGAGAGAAGTATGCCCAATGAGGAAGTGAAAGAGAGAAATGAAGAAAGAAAATCTCTCTCTCTCTCTCTCTCTCTCTCTCTCTCTTTCAATATATTTCTTTTATGACGCTTCAGATTCCTCCCCTCCTTCTCCCCCCTCTCTCTCTCACTCAATATATATATATATATATATATATGTATATTTCTTTTATCACGCCTCAGATTCTCCCCTCTTTCTCTCTCTCTCTATACATACATATAATATATATATATATATATATATATGTGTGTGTGTGTGTGTGTGTATTACACACACATATACATATATATATAGTTCCCCCCTCTTTCTCTCTCTCTCTCTATATATATATATAGAGAGAGAGAGAGAAAGAGGGGGAATCTGAAGCGTGATAAAAGAAATATATATATATATATATGTATATATATTTCTTTTAACCCGCTTCAGATTCCCCCCCTTCTCTCTCTCTCTCTCTCTTATTTCCGTTCTTGGAGTCTTTAGTTCCATTTAAGTCGCAAACACATTCAGATTCTTTCTACTTACGTTGCTGTCTGGCAGTCTTTCATGATTCTCGCTTTTTGATCAAATAGGCTCTTGCTCAAACGGAAAGACAGACTTACATTCGGAAAAATAAAAGCATATGATTTGTAATTACACCAATACAACTTGAAAGATCTACTGATACTTATCTAAATGTGAGCATTAGTTTTCACACATATTTATTGGCATATTTAACTCATTTCCAAACAAATGCACAAACAAACACAAGCCTTTTTGAGTAGAAATACTGATAGCTATATTCAGATATGCAGTTATAAATTTTCAATAAGTACACACACACACACACACATACACACACACACGCAAACACACACACACACATATGTATATATATATATATAAAGATTGCTTGTGAGAAAAATATCACTTAACACCTTCATTACAAACCATTTATCTCCTTCAAAGTAGTTCCTTTGGGAAGAAAACCTTCAACTACACTGCTTGCAACGATATACACACACATATACACACACAAATACACATACACTCACACGTATATATATATATATATATATATATATATATATCGAGCTCATAAAGGATGTACTCCTATGGACCCCTTCACATGACCGAGCAAAAGCAGGGCGACCAGCTCGAATCTACATACAGCAGCTCTATGAGGATACAGGTTGTAGCCCTGAGGACCTGCCGGAAGCGATGAACGATAGAGAACGGCCAGAATACTGAGAAGAGCCCTGGAGACTTGAGGAGACTTGCTGTCACGCAAACTCCAGTGAAAGACCATCAGCTAACGCTGATGTGAAAAACTGAAGGGATGCGCAAAGAAGGATAAGTACCTCGTCCTTGCTAGAGAATTGAAAAAGCTGTTGAACACGATAGTTACGATTGTACCAATTGTGATTGGTGCTCTTGGCACAATATCTAAAGGATTATTAAAAGGCCTAGAGAACTTGGAAGGTGGTGGACAAGTAGAGACCATCCAAATGACATCATTGCTGAGAACGGCCAGAATACTGAGACGATTCCCGGAGACTTGAGGATACTTGCTGTCACTCAAACTCCAGTGAAAAACCATCAGCTAACACTGATGAGAAAAACTCTAAAGGAGTAAATTATAATAATATTAAATGTGCCTAGATAGCAATGAAAAGTAGGAAACGACACATGACCAAAGGAACCAAACTACCAAATCAAGAGAAAATCAGAACGGTCAGAGAAAAAGAAACCTACAAATAATTGGGAATATTGGAAGCGGACACCATCAAACAAGTGAGATGAAAGAAAAGAACGAGAAAGTTACACGAGACAAAACCATATTGCCGGAACCTTATCAAAGGGATAAATACTTGAGCAGTCCTCCTCGTAAGATATTCGGGACCATTCTTGAAGTGGACCAGAGAAGACCTCCACAAATGGACCAGAGAACAAGAGAATTAATGACCATGCATCCCAAAGACGACGTTGACAGACTATATGTGTCAAAAAAGAAGGAGGAAGGGCACTTGCTAGCATTGAAGAGAGCGTTGACATATCGTTATAAAGACTCGAAGACGACATAGAAAAGTGAGGAGGAAGATTGATCACAGTCATCAGAAACCCTACTGACGACACAAGAATCACCAGAACGACAATAACCAGAAAAGAAAAGTGGGAAGAAAAACAACCCTAGGGACGCTTTAAGCGACTAAAAAGCGACATATCTCACGAGAAAACGTGGACATGACTAAGAAAGGGAAACCTTATGAGAGAAATTGAAATTCTCCTAATAGCAGCCCAAACCAACGCCATAAGGACCAACCATACCAAAGCAAGAATAGATAAGACGCAACAAAACAACAGATGTAAGTTATGTGGTGATATAGACGAAACGATCAATCACATGATAAGTGAGCGCAGCAAATTAGCACAGAAAGAGTATAAGACTAGAACAACACTGGTTAGGCAGGGCGATCCACTAAGAACTGTGCAAGAAATTGAAATTTAGCCATACAAAGAAATGTTATATGCATAATCAAAAATCTGTCCTAGAGAATGAGACGCACAAACTCCTCTGGGATTTTGAGATACAAACGGATCACCTAATATCAACCAGACGATCAGACCTGGTGATAATCAACAAAAAAAAAGAGAACTTATCAAATTGTGGACTTTTTGTCCCGGCTGATCAGAGGGTAAAATTAAAAGAAAACGAAAAGAGAGATAAGTACCAAGACCTTTCCAGAGAACATGAAAGTGATGATTATATCAATTCTAATTGGTGTTAATTGGTACAGTCACCAAAGAATTGGTAAAAGACTTGAAAACTTAGAAGTTATTGGACGAATTGAAACAATCCAAGCAGCTGGGATCGGCCAGAATACGGAAAAGAGTCCTGGAGACTTGCCGTCAATCAAACTCCAGTGAAAGACCATCCACGTTAGCAGAAGTGAAAAACTCTCAGTGGAAAATTTGTAATTGCAATGGAATATATGCTGGGTGATGTTTTCAACTCTTTCGGGTTATTTAATGCTAAATGGGTATGATAAAAAAAGAGACTGATAAACATAAAAAGCAGTCCGAACCAATTCGAAATGCAAAAAATTGCACTTTGCGAAACTGCTCATTAAGAGAGTATTATCAATGTGTCTGAAAAATATCACTCTTAAGAGACAGTAAAAATATAGATACATAGAATGTATATTATCCCGACCACCTCATTCTTGATATTTGGTAAAGACTCAGTGAAGAATTGTAAAAACCGAAAGTAAAACTGAAAAAATAATAATAATAAATAAAAATAATAATAATGATAATAATAATACCATAAGTCTTAGTGATAGTCAACAAAAAATATAACCAACCGAACAGTAGATTTTACCGTCCCGGCAGACCACAGCATAACATTTAAAGAAAGCGAAAAAGAGAGATAAGTACTTGGACCTTGCTAGAGGACTAATATAAAAACAATGAAAGAGACGGTGATACTTTTTACGATCAGTACGATCTTCAAAGTATAAGTAAAGAGACCATCGAAACAACACTTTTATTAAGATCGACCAGAATTCAAAGGAGAGTCCTGGAGACTTAATGAGACTTGCAGCCACTCAGACCGTCGGATAAAACCATCAGCAAAGGCTGGTGTGAAAAACTCTCACAGAAGTAACATGATAATAAAATCGAAGTACTTGCATTTTTGCTTGAGAGCTGAAAAACTGTGGAACATGAAATATGACAGTTATATTTATTGTAATTGGTTGGCTTGATAAATAGAAGGATCAAAACTATTCAGAACACAACATTGTGAAAATCAGTTAAAATACTTGGAAGTGTCCTGGTGACCTGTGGAAACTTGCTGTCACTCAGACTCCAGTGAAAAAAACCATCACATAATAATAATAATAATAATAATAATAATAATAATAATAATAATAATTTGGCGGACGGGTAGACACTATCCAAATGACAGCATTACTGAGAACAGCCAGAATACTGAGAAGAGTCCTGGAAACTTGAGGAGACTCGGTGTCACTCAGACTCCAGTGTGGAACCATCAGCCAATACTGATGTGAAAAACTCTATAAGAGACGAAATAATAATAATAATGATAGTCGACTTTGCTGTCCTGGCTGACAACAGAATAAAACTGAAAGAATGTGAAAAGAAGGATAAGTACCTCGACCTTGCTTGGGAATTGAAAAAACTGTGGAACATGCAGGTGACAATTATACCAATTGTAATTGGTGCGTTTGGAACAGTAACTAAAGGATTACTAAAGGGACTGGAGGACTTGGAAGTTGTCGGACGAGTGGAGACCATCCAAACGACAGCATTATTGAGAACGGCCAGAATACTAAGAAGAGTCCTGGAGACTTGAGGAGACTTGCTGTCACTCAGACTCCAGTGAAAAACCATCGGCTAACGCTGATGTGAAAAGCTCTAATGAGTGAATAATAATAATAATAATAATAATAATAATAATAATAATAATAAACGACACTGGTTATTTCTTTACATAATGCATATATTTCTCTCTGCCATTTTTATTCTTACACCTTTTCTTTCTTTTGTTGTTTACCGTTCTTTCGTTTCCTACCCTCTTTATTTTCTGCTTACGCTTCCTTTTCTTTCTTTCTTTCTTTTTTTCTTTCTTCTGCCACAGCCATCATTCTAACCGCCTGTCATTCTATTTTTCTTTCATTCTTTTTTTCTTTCTTTCTTTCTCTCTTTCTGTCTTTTTTAGCAATCATTCTAATCGTTTTTCCTTCTTTTACTCATTCTTTTACTTTCATGCATTCATTCATTCATTCATTTTTCTTTCTTTCTTTCTTTCTGACATAGAAAATATTCCATCCTTCTTTCCTTCATTCATTCTTTCTTTTTTTTATTCTGACGCAGCAGGAACTTAAATATTCTTTCCTTCTTTCTTTCTTTCTTTCTTTCTTTCTTTTATCTTTTTCTTCCTTCCTTTTTCTTTTTTCTTTCTTTCTGCGGCAGCAATCCTTTAAATCTTTCGTTCTTTCGTTTATTCCTTCATTTCTCCTTCCTTCGTTCCTTCTTTCTTCTCTCCTTCCTTCCTTTCTTTCTTTCTTCTTTCCATCGTGTATTCATACTTTCTTTCTGTGAAAGTCATCATTATGATCTCCTTTGATTCTTTCAACGATTTCTTTCTTTTTTTCCATTGTTCATTCACCCGTAATTTTTCTTCTTCATCCTTTCTTTCTTTCTTTTTTTCTTTCGTTCTTTCTTTCTTTCTTTCTTCTGGATTCAGTTTTTCTTCCTTTCTTGATTTATCTATAACTTTTCCTTTTCATCTTTCTCACATTACTTTTTAACTTCTTTCCTAACCACCTCTCTCTCTCTCTCTCTCTCTCTCTCTCTCCTTTCTCACTTCTCACTCATTGTCTTTATTTATTCATTCATTCTTAATTTTATTCTTTTTTTTTTTCATATATCTAATTTCAATTTTCAAATGGAATCTCCTTATCTTTTTTTAGACTTCTGTTTATTTTCGTTTTGAATGTCAATATATGATTCTTTGTTTGTCTCTCACCTTCTATTTCCCGGCATCCTTTGCGCTTTTCTTCTCCGACTTCACCCTCCCAGCACTTTTTCTTGTTAATAAAAGAACATCGAAGCCAAAGGAAAGAGAAACCTGCAAAAAACGAACTGAAAAGAGGGAAAAAAAAGAAGAGAACTATTTTAATTTCAGATTATTTTCAATCGGTTTCGCTCTATTTTTCTCTCTTGATTCCATTCAATCTTTCTTCGGACTGTTCATTTACCAATTCCCGTTCTTCATTTTTTGTATCATTTCTATTCTTCTGTTTATATTCTGAACTGTTTTTAAACGAATGCAAATAGGAGCCAATGCTCAAAAGTAAATACTCAATCTTCGAAACATCGACATCTGAAAACCAATGTTTAGATAGATAGGAATACACACACACACACACATACAAAAACCTATATATATATATATATATATAGAGAGAGAGAGAGAGAGAAATAGAGCGATAGATAGAGAGAGAGAGAGAGTGTGTTGTGTGTGTGTGTGTGTGTGTGTTATTTAGAATAGGTATATAGTTGTGTCAGTGTGTGCATGTGTGCGCACACGCGAATGCATATGTAAGCAGCATATATATATATATATATATATATATATATATATATATTTTGAAATGAAAAGTATATTGACATACTCATGCAATTATATACATAGACTTATGTCAGTCTATGTATACATATGTGTGTGTGTACGTGCGAAAGTAATCTTATATATATATATATATATATATATATATATTTCTGTATATATATATATATATATATATATATATATATATATATATATATATTCATATATATACATATATATATATACACACAAATAGAAATATATAGACATAAAATATACATAGATATGCAATCATACAAATAGATACACATATAGAATGTATATTTCTGCATGCTGAAAGTTAGTTGACGTTTGTGTGCATATGTATCCAAGCAATCATATATATATATACATGTGTGTGTGTGTGTGTGTGTGTGTGTGTGTGTGTGTGTGTGTGTGTGTGTGTGTGTGTAAAATATGTGGACATATGAAATGTACGCAGATATGCAATTATATAAATCGATAGATATATACATACATACATACACACACACAAGCATAAACACACACACACATACACACATGCACACACACACGCACACACACACACATATATATATAGGTATTGAATTGTTCTCGACTTAAGAAAAAAGTAAAACCTTTTATTTGTTTTAATAAATCAAACGTTGATGATTATATTGATGGTAGATTTTAGAAGCTAGTGGATGTAACGTGGTCAGAGAGTTTCCGTTTTCATTCTGTTATGCCAATTTAGAAGACTGGCTTTTTTGTCATTAGAACCCGGATAATTCCTTGAAATGTTTCTTTAATAATGGCAATTAAAGTTATTCAAATTGTGTAACGGAGGTTATTCAGACGATCTTTTTAATTAACATGTGTGTTAAAGGCAACCTTTAAAAAAAGTGAAATCAAACAGGAAAAATGGACTTCAACAAATCTTAGGAAAATTTAAAATACTTAGAATGAAGAAAGAGAGAGAGAGAGAGAGTGTGTGTGTGTGTGTGTGTGGAGGAAAGGAAGAGGAAAGATAAAGGAAAATAAGCAGAAGGGAATAGAAAGAAGGATATGAATGACTAGAGAAGGTAGAATGAAAAGGAAAAGAAGAAAAGATTAATGAAAGAAAAGGAAAGAAAGGAAGAAATACAGATAAAAAAAACAAATAGGAAGAAACATAAACGGCAGGGGAAACGCGGGAAGAAAGCTAAAATCAAAAGAAAATAAAGATAGAAAAGAAAGAGAAATAAATGTCAGAAATAAGGAAACTTAGACTCAAGAAATTTGGAATTAAAGTTGGGTTTTTTTTTAAACCAAAGTGAAGAAAAAAAGGCGGAAGGAAGTAGATTCCAATTGTCGAACAAAAAAAAATTCGAAAAAGATTCATTGGTAAAAAATGAAATACGCATTTAACTAAATCTGATTTTATAAACATACAGTCAATATATTACAGAGAAAATACATACTCCCTATTTACAATAAGAGCTGCAAAAAAAAAAACAGTATCACCAACAAAACCTTCAATTGAGGATGAGGGACACAAGTGGAAAATTGGCTAATGTGCTGGACTGCAACATCCAAGTAAGTGAGCTCAAACTCTTGTTCTGTTGCGTTTATCTTCAGATACTCTTAGGAAAGGTATAGAACCCTCTTATCACTCCAAATAGGAATTAAAAAGTACCATTACTTTTCTTCTACAAAGATGGCTTCGGCATTGAATAACTCACGAGGATTTAAAACCAAACCAAACCAAACAGATGATAACCTTGTGACAAGGTATGGTTTCGGAGCCGTAGTAACATTATTACTAACCCAGGGCGCCCGAGAAGTACCTCACGATGATACTGGACTCTGTTAATTTTATGCTATCATGTAAGAGATGCGTCTTATTTCTGATCTTGGACTTTTAAGTACATTTTCTGTTGGTGTCAAGGCGAGTTTGGTTGGTTGGTTTGGTTTGGTTTCTTTGTTTAATGGCATATCAACCTTTGTAGGTTATCCAATGCCAAAGCCATTCTCCTAGAAGAACAGTAGTGGTACTATCAAACCCATAGCTGGGAGGATAAGGCGGTTCATACCTTTCCTAAGGGTATTTGGCCAAAAGTGAACGTAATAGCGCGACTGGAGTACGAACTCGCTTACGCGATTTTGGACTGGAAATAAAACCTAGGCATCTTTCTTATATATACATATATATATATATATATATATATATATATATATATATATATATATATAATCTATCACAGTATCTTGACGGCTCTACGTGAGACGTTTAGTGAAGTTTTTAAACTGTTATGAATATTTCAACATAATAGTTTTCAAATCAGTTTTACTTCAGTTTCAGGACATGGGGTGCTCTTTCCAAATATTTCACTGCCAGAATAGGAGGTTTATAAATTTTTTAAAAATTGGCCTTGTATCGCAACCTGACCATGACGCAAAGTTAAGTAAATTGCATACTTTTATATATGTAGGCATTGCGTTTCATGGGATGGCTTTACTGTTGTACGAAAATCAATAATCAAATTTTTAAAATCAGTGAAGTAATAAGTACCAAATTGAGTCTCGACTGTATGATAAATAGCGAAGTCAAATCTTATTTTCATGTCGGCATTTGGATACATATTCTAATCTTACTGAAACGTTTAAAACTAGGATTAAAATTCCAATGCATAAATAAACCTTTACTATTATTTTCTTATAGAATATTGGTCATCTATTGGCCTGCAAAACTTCTTACCTAATCAGACATCAGTTCCAAAAGACCGTACCCTTTGGAAATGGTACAGGTCCTTTAATAATGGCAGAGGAGCTGGAAATAGAAATTCTTTTAGGCTCAAAAATAGTTTAAATAGGCTTTTGATTTATATTTCATTTACTCCCATACACCTAACACTTCTTACATCGACAATTTCGGAATCATATTGAACTGAGAGAGAGAAACAAAACGAAAATAGTAGGAGGAAGAGTGAAACTCTCGGACTGTGCACCCAAATATACACATGCACACGCACACACACATATATATATATATATATATACATTTTCAGAAACATATATTCACAGATATTCACACACACACACACACACACTTATACAACACATATATATATACATTTAGGGAGTTGCAGAATCAATAAAGCGAGGCCGACGGCATTAATTTGCTGTTGGCTTTGCCCCCAGCCGCTATTGTCCAGCAAAGGCAAACTTGAGGCCGAAAGTACCCTGGCTTCAGGTGGGCCACCTTCGGGTGAGCGAGATGCAATATTGTCACCTTTGTATAGCACTGGACCCTGCTTTCCAGTTTAGGCTATAATCGAGCACACGTGCCTGGACCCGTGTTTGGATCCCTGTCCAGCTAGGCTCATCAGGATCAAATAGCACCCAGTGGGCTGATGACCGGCATAGATAAGCAGGGTTCGAGCATCGACTCGGGTTCTATCTTCCCCTCCCCTAATCCCTACTTCGTGTCTTTGACCTAGTGTCAAGTCCTGTCTAGTGGGAGGCAGAGACAGAAACTGTTACTTCATTCTATAATAAATACTTACATCGAATTACTTCATATTCATTTTCTTTCACGACTGAATTAAAGTAATTATATATATATATATATATATATGTGTGTGTGTGTGTGTGATTACTTTAATATCTATATATATATATATATATATATATATGAGAGAGGGAGAGAAACAAAACGAAAATAATAGGAGGAAGACTGAAACTTTTGAATCATGCACACACACACATTATATATATATATGATTAGTTTAATATATATATATATATATATATATATATATATATATATATATTACTTTAATATATATATATACATATACATATACTTATATATATATAT
>OY757937.1:5917950-5937950 GCA_963585895.1 Sepioteuthis lessoniana
GTGTGATTGAAAACTTATACTAATTACAATCCAGTAATATCCTCAGTTATCATCTTATTAAAAATACTTTTAATTCCTTCTAAAACGAACGATTTTAAAACAGTGTAAAATCATACGGTATTTCAACCTTGTTCAATCTAAGATTGTCGTTACTTCTGGTTTTCCAGAAAGATTTTAAAAGTTATCCTTTTATTAAAATTGTTTTACATCAAGTGGCTCAGTGGAAAAAAAAAAGATTTAAATAAAGAACACCGACCCATTATCTAATGCTAAATTAAAATTGTTTGAAAAGATACGGGGGTTGGGAGTTTCATCCATTCGAGTTTTCTCATTTAGAGGTAGGCGCGTTCGGCAGCTCTAACCTTGTCCAAATCTTTGCTAGTAAAAGAACCTGATTCTCTTGTTTTATGTTTTGTTCTTTCTCTTTTTCCACCCTTTGTCTCTCCTTGTCTTTCCTCCTTACTTCCTTCTATGTTTCCTTCTCTTCTCTATCTTCTTTTGTCCTTTACTATAATTTCTTCTACTTCTCTGTCTTCTCTTTCCATACTACTTTACTCTCTCTCTCTCTCTCTCTCTCTCTCTCTCTCTCTTTCTCTCTCTCTCTCTACTACTCTAACTTTCTTTCTCTAACTTATACTTTTTCTTTTTTCTTTTTCCTTCTTCAACTTAATTCTCTCCATTCTTTCCCTTCACCTTTTCCTCCTTCGCCGCCCCTCTCCCTCTCTCTCTCTCTCTCTCTCTCTTTCTCTCTCACTCTCTGCCTTCTACTTAGTGTTTTGTTTTTTTCATTCCTTTGTTGCCTGTCCTTGCTCTCTCTGACTCTCTGTTTGTCTGTCTCTATCTCTCTCTCTCTCTCTGCCTTCTACTCAGTGTTTACTTTTATTCATTCCTTTGTTGCCTGTCCTTGCTCTCTCTCTCTCTCTCTCTCTCTCTCTCTCTCTCTCTCTCTCTCTCTCTCTGCCTTCTACTCAGTGTTTTGCTTTTATTCATTCCTTTGTTGCCTGTCCTTGCTCTCTCTCTCTCTCTCTCTCTCTCTCTCTCTCTCTCTCTCTCTCTCTCTTCGATGTCCTTAACTGAATTCGCTCGCATTTACACAATTTTGCATAAAATGAATTAAATAAAAAATAAACAAACCCTATTAGCCAGGAGAGAATGTTTAAAATCTCTGATTTCTAATTATGATAAAAATACCTTTGTGCAAACGATCATTTAATCGGAAAATATCCATGATAAATAAAATTCTCCGTCACTTTTCTTTTTAACGATACAAAGAAGAAAAAATCTCCACCATCTTTCAAATTAAAGCTCCATGTTAGTTAATATAACAAATATTAAACAGAAGTAACAGATATCTTTAAAAATACATCATTGATTATTATTTACTTGAACGGGACGGTTTATGAAAGCCATCAAAGTTTGTTTTTTTCTTTTTCATATTTGTTTACTCCATTTGAAACCGGTATACACAATTTGCAAGGATATTTTAATAGGATGAATTTACATAAGAGGAGAAATAGCGTGTTTTTTTTAAATGCCTAATTTTCAAGTTTCCATTAAAGTAAATTTTTGAAATCATTGAATTTTGAAATATGGTTAATAAAGATTCCAAATCAAATATTTACAATTATTTTACATGTCCCCCGCCTCTCTCTCTCTCTCTCTCTCTCTCTCTCTCTCAATTTTCTTTTCGTTGACTTCCATTTTGGGATAAGTTTTTTGCTTTTGTTTTCCATCTATTTAACCTCTTTACGCCAGAGGGGAACTGGCAGGATCATCCTCTCGGAGGGGGGGTCATACGGGAACCAATTAATGCAAATCCAAAATTAGCAATTACTTTGATATCGTAATCTAGTACCAAAAAATAAATAAGTAAATCGTTTTGATTGGATGAATATTCGTATGTATGGATGTATATAGATAGATAGATAGATAGATAGATAGATAGATAGATAGATAGATGCCTGCTCAGGTTTATTTCAACTTGTTCATATTCATCTGTCCATCTCAATCGTTTAATCTTCAGACATCTATTTTAATCTATTACATACATGCATACATATATATATATATATATATATATATATATATATATATATATATATATATATATATATATATCATAACAGAGTTGGTTGTCACTAAATCACTTTGTGGGTATGTGTCGAACCAAGTGCAATATAATATGGAGACTGCTTAATATCTAGGATAGAGCTATTATATAATAATAATAAATAAAGATATATTAGTCATATGTATTTAATTCATGGAATATATTCTATATAGTCAATATTCCATGATTTAAAATATATATATATATATATATATATATATATATATATATATATATATATATATATATATATATATATCAAAAGAGAGAGTGTGAGTGTATGAAAGAAAGAGAGAGAGAGAGAGAATAGATTAAATGTATTGTAGATATTCTTGTTAACTTCATAATTAAACTATGCTTCATATTGTTATTTCTTTTATATTTTTCTTATTGCTGACGTTACATATATATATATATACATATATATATATATATATATATATATATATATATATATATATAGCTTGTGAGGACATACTAAGTTTCTCCACTTCTTCAATTCAGTTATTACTTATATTAATTTTTGGCCTTTTTTTTTTTGTTTTTTCTTTTTTTTGGGGGGGGGATTTTTTTTTTTTCACTTTCGTCTTTTCATTTTTTTACTTACTAAAAATGTATCTACCAATATTTTGACTATTTTCTATTTGCTGCTGAAAAAAAACACAGTAAACACAGAATATATTTAAAAGTAAATAGATACAATAACCAAAAAAAAAATAAAAACGTCATGAATATTTTTAAAAAGAGTTATAAGTATGTTTTGTTTTTGGGGGTTTTTTGTTATTTTTTCTTATATATATATATATATATATATATATATATATATATATATATTCTTAGATATATTTTTTTCTGACATAGTCTAAAAATATTACATCTGTTCACTAAACATTTAAAAAGTAACCTCCTTCTAATGCAGCCAACTCAGCTAGGGCCGTAGAATATGCTGACTTCCTCTGGGCAAAGCGGAAAGAACCGACCTCCCCCCCACCTCGAAATGAGTGTCCAAGATATGACTATCCATTAGGGATGTTCCAGTCCTGAAGTTTTAGAGAATGTGGAGTACCTCTACATTGCAATAAATCCCAGGTCTTTTCTGACCTTGATTACTCGTAAATGTTTGAGTCCAATTTATCGGCTGGAGGGGTGTGCTCGTGGTGTAATGATTAAAGCGATGAACTGCGGAATCATAGTAAGCAGGTTCGAACTGTGACGTTCACTTTCCGGTCAAATACCTTCTTCCAGTTACGGGTTGAATAGTATCTCTACAGTTCTTCTTGGAGGGTGGCCTTGGCTTTGGCTTTAAATAACCTACAACGGTTGATATGCCATTAAACAAAGAAACCAAACATGACCAATCCATCGATCAAATAGAAGTATTTAATCATTTTCTACATTGATGCTGACAAATGACTTAAATTGAGTGTTTAGTACCACACAGCAATACTTGAAACCATTTAACTGTGTGCAAATAAAATTATTAGTGTTAGACAGCAATACTTGAAACCATTTGACTGTGTGCAAAAAAAATGAACTTTGGCTCATGTACCAATCATTAACTACAAACTATTTATTTACAAATTATATATATTTGATATATATGTAAAAACATGATGAGGCATTCAAAAACCCATTAAGATTGATATTCCATAAAACACAACCAACTATCTACCTGGTGCACAAATGCGCATACACACACACACACACACACACACACACATATATATATATATATATATATATATATATATATATATATATATATATATATATCAATCCCAGGTCGAGTCATACCAAAGACTTTAAAAATGGTACTTGATACCACCTTGCTTAACACTCAGCATTATAAGGTACGGTTCAAGGGTAAAGTGGAGCAATCCTGGGAATGGAGTAGCGCCCTCCCCTACACCTTGGTGTAGTAGCTATCGAAAAGGGAGCCTTCGGGTCACCCTCGACTATGGTCGCTAACTTTACTTTATATATATATATATATAGTATTATTCGGTCCAGTTAAAGCACAGTTGGTGTGTCCATGACTGTGAGTGTATCAGAGAAAGTCGCTTATGAGTTTTTCCTTACTTCTCCAGCCGTTGCCAGCATGTCTTATTTGGATGGTCTGTGAGAAGGGAGGCAAGTGATCGAAAACCTGCTGTTTTTTTTACCCTAGCTTCCAGAATTTATTTCTTAAAAGTACGTAGCTTTTTTGAGTATTTATCAGATAGCTTTTCCTCGGTCAGTTTCGTTAATGCGTAAGAAAACCCGTTTTATTTTACCAGAGATCAGATTTCCATATATATTGTAAAGTAAAAAAAGCAGTAAGCCCTGGGGGAAAAAGTTTCCATAAAAACATTTTTAATTATTTTATATTTATTTAGGCAAGAATATATTTTCACAGTGTGGGCTAGTTGACGTATAGGAATAAAATATATGTATATGTATTATATGAACGAAAATCGTTTTCCGATTTTTAGAAATGTTTTAATCAGTGTAAGGTGTTCTATATGCATGTATATATACCTATTTGACCAAGCTAGCATATATATATATATATATATATATATATATATATATATATATATATATATATATATATATATATATATATATAGCTGGGTCAAATAGGTACTTTTTCATCCATTGCAATACATTGCAATATATATGAGAGCATAGATGTATGCAAGCTTGAGTGTATAGTTATGTAGATAGAATATGTGTAACAATATATATATATATAGATAGATAGATAGATAGATAGATAGGCCAAAACTGGGAAAGAGAGACAGGGGTTGGGTATATGTGGCCTGTTTATTTTTATAACCCTAGGGACTGCACTAAGTCATTGATGAACCTTCGTTTATTTTTACAAATGATAATCAACTCAGCTTTATCGCAGTATTGATTAAAAAACAACCTTTTTGCTCCAATGCACAATGGCCATATAAATCGTCCCAAAAGCGCGCACACAACATAAATTATGTCAAGAAATATCTGCTACTGTTTATCCATTTAAAATAAAAATAAACACTTATAATTAAAGGCATAATAAATCCTATTCAACTCAAAAGAGGACCCGCTATTTACTAAGCATTATTAAAACCTTTGGACTTCAAATACTTCAGGTAGAGGTCTTCGTGGTGTAATTGTTAAAACAATGTACTGTGGAAGCGTAGTAAGCGAGTTCTTATTCCAGTCGCGCTATTACGTTCACTTTCGGTTCATACCTTGGGAAAGGTATGAACCCCCTTATCCTCCCAGCAATGGGTTAAATAGTATCATTACTGTTCTTCTAGAAAGCTGGCTTTAGCATTAAATAACCTACAATGGTTGATATGCCATTAAAACAAAGAAACAGAACCTCAAATACTTCAGTCGGTGTTACTGGAACTTTTTTTTTCAAATCCTCTAGTATTGCTTGCTTAAAATTCATTTTTGATGGTCATCATGCGTCACACCTCCTATTTTGATAATGATTTATAAGCATTTATTATTTATCTCTTTTGAGTAACTATAGCGATAGGAATAAGCGCAAACTCAGAACACAAACTATTTTCAGTGAGTAGCTAAATGAACTGAAAATTAGTTTATTCTCTGAGGCAGAGCCTTTAAGAATTGGCAGTTTACAGAAATGTCTGGTCATCCAGACACCTTGATTGAAAACCCGCAACCTCTATCTCCCAACGATCTCTAAAAGAAATGTGTCTAAATATGACCCTAAAAGGTCAAATAGATTACACGTCTGAACATAGATAGATAGATAGATAGATAGATGTTTTCAATTTTTGCTTCATTTTATAGTTAAATGCTAAAGAGAAGGGAACCACACATTTTGTCAGGTTTTACTTGTATCACAGATATGAGATCACAGACATAGATAGATAGATAGATAGATTGAAACCGACAAGGATAGAAATAGAGATAGATAGAGAGATAAATAGGAAAAACTTATATATATACTTATGTACACTCATACACACAGATAGATAGATAGATTCATTCACATTGTATTGCCAAACCCATCACACCCAAGGTCAATTTTTAAGCGAAGTAAAGTGGTTTGACTTCAGGGTTTTCCTTCTGCTATACTGGCTGACTATTAAGGCTAAAGAACCCTATCAACTTAACTCTTTACCAATTGTTGGGAGTAGAAGAAATAAATTTATTCCTTTCCTCAGCTTGAAAAGAAATGCAAACCGGTTTGTCTTGTGTTTGAACTCGGGTCACCGAATTAATTTCCTACGATTATAACTTCTGCACTAAGCGCGCCCCTTCCCCAGGTTCGCATTGAAGGTTTCTGGTAATTGGTGACTGCAAATCATGTGATAGGAACCAGAGGGTGCATTTCAAGCCACTCTCTGCCAAGCGAACCTTTTACCATTGGTCCTTTCAGACGTTGGTCAGAAAACTCAAATCCCAAAACCGGCTTAAACAAACTAAGCAAAATATCTATCAAAACTCTTATAGGCCGGATTTGATACAAAGTCATTTTGTAGGGGAGGGCCGCGCATGAATTGACACACATGCACAGCCGTCACAAATATTGATTGATTTTGTCACCATTCAACTTTGGGTACATCTCAGGCTCCAAGCGATATATTCAGACCCGTAAGCAGAGCCGTGTCTAAGTCTAAACAAAGCTGAGTTAATTGAGAAGCCAGATCCATAAGTTAAACCGCAACGATCCTGCTTAGATGGGTGACCACTTAGAAACAGCAGGTACTGTTGGTTTGCCTGTTATTTTTAATATTAGATCAACCTTCTTGGGTTATTTAATGCCAAATCCATCCTTCTATAAGGGTAGTTGGTTGGTTGGTTGGTTGGTTGGTTGGGGTTTATGGCATATCAACCTTTGTAGGTTATTTACCACCAAATTCATTTTTATGCAAATAGTTAAATTTGAAATGATTCAGTTTAGTATGAGTACACAGTTTATGTCAAAAACATTTCTATTTCAAGCTATTCAGTTTAGTCAAACAGTTCTAATTCAGCTAATTCAGTTTAGTATAAGTACAAATTTTGTTAACACATAGTTAAATGTCAAAAACAGCTCTATATTAAACAATTCAGTTTAGTGCAAGTACAGCTTCAATGTCAAAAAAAGTTACATTTCACACAATTCAGTTTAGCATAAGCACACAATTTAAATGTAAGTACAGTTTAATTGTCAAAAACATTTCTATTTCAAGCTATTCAGTTTAGTAAAACACTTCTAATTCAAACAATTCAGTTTAGCATAAATATGCAGTTACTTCTATTTAACCCATAGATAAGGCCCTATCAGGTGCTACCATTCCAGGCCAAAGTGGGCCTGGGAGTAATGGCAATGAAGGGGTGCTCTGCATTCCCCAAAGTCCCAGCATTAGTGGAACCTCACCATCAGATTGTTTAGTGTAATATCCAAACACTCACGGTGGTGGGGGGTTCTTACTCCTCTGCAGTGGTGCAGTCGGTGTATTCTACCGCCCCAGCCGACTGGGCAATATAAGGGCAGTAGTGGTACTATTTAACCCATAGTTGGGTGTATAAGGGGGTTCATACCTTTCCCAAGGGTATTTATCCGAAAGTGAACGTAATAGCGTGACTGGAGTTCGAACTCCCGTAGTACGATTCTGAAGTCCGTCGCTTTAACTATTACACCACGAGGACACCCACCTCCAGAGCCTATAATAAATAATGTTAATGAATTTTATTTTTAGCAGGTACTCTATATTTACTAAATTGCTACAATTAACTATATATGGCCTACGACCCATGCATGTTTCGATAGGCCATATTTTAGCTTCATAAAGCAGTATCATCTGCCTCCCAATCTTTAATTCATATGTCTGTGTGTTTTTTGAATAGCAAGATAGAAGTCTACTTTTTTTTTCGTATAGGTCGAAATAATCCGAGTCCATCATAACAACTAGTGAATACTGTGTTATTATATTGACTATCAATGCATCTTTCTCCAGGCTTGGAGTAGATAATAAATACTTCCAATTTGTTTAAAAATCTTTTCATTCAAACAAATTTTACTTACCATATTTTTTAAATGTAGAGAAGTGTTGGTGAAGGGAAGAGAAAGGAGACGAGAATCGGAATATATTTAAAAGATAAATGGTTTCACTTTTGATATAAATATTGTGCTTTTCGTACGCATGTTCTGGAAAGAGTCATTAATTTTAGTCAGCCATTTAGCTTCAATCTGACACAAGGCTACCATATCTGAGCACCTTCTGAGAATCGAATTCAATTCACTTGAGAATTGATCAGCTAGATTTTACAAGCATATCACTCTATATCAGCCACCCTGATATTAATAAAAACTACTTTGCTATATGCACTTACCCAACCCCTCCGTCGTGAGGCGGATGCGAAAAAAGGTCAGTTTTTAAGCGGAGTTTTTCAGGTTTGAATTCAGAGTTTTATTTCTCCTTGACCGGTTGCCATACCAAGCTTAAAGAACCCTACCATTTTTCTCGTATCTAGAGGGAGAATAGCTGGATTAATACCTTTTCCAGAGTTAGTAGTGATATTTGAAAAGAAAAGATCCTCGTCTAGGATTTGAAATCGGGCCACTGTGTCAATTTTCTCCGATAGTAACTATTACACCTCGAGCGTTTCAAAATTACCAAGGAACAAAACATGGTTTCTGGGCGTCAGTGTTGTTTCTCTACCCACTATCTAACTAGTTTTTCCAACAAATAATTACCGTGCGCTTCGAGGTGGCTTAGTAGATATGTCACTCGTCTGATCGTAGGATCAAATCACGATACGGTTTAATTTCAATTTATATATATGTCTAATTTAGCGTCACTTTAAAAAAGACGCACAGAAAGAGGTCTATCAGCTCATTATTCCATGTATTCGCTGATTTGCTATTGTTACCGCTGTCCATGATGATATTATTTCTTCGGTTTAAGAAAGAGTTTTAATTTTAGAATCATCGTCGTTATATCAATAATTTGTTTGTTCATATATTTGTTTATATATATATATATATATATATATATATATATATAAGTTATTTAATGCCAAATCCATTTTTATACAAAAATACAGTCCTTCTTTGAACAATTCTGTTTAGCATAAGTATACTCTTTCATTGTCAAAAACATTTATATTTCGAGCTATTTTGTTTAGTCAAACAGTTCTATTTCAAACAATTCAGTTTAGCAAAAGTAAACAGTTTAGTTCTATTTGAAACATAGATAGGACCCTATTAGATGCTACTACTCCGGGCCAGAGTGGACCAGGGAGCAAAGGCAATGAAGGGATATTTACCAAAGTTCCTGCATTATTGGAGACTCACCATCAGATTGTTTAGAGTCATAACAGGACACTCGTTGCTGAGGTCTTACCCCTCTGCAGAATAGCGGTTGGTGTATTCTACAGTCCCAACCGACTTGGCAAATCAAGGATTTGGATGATTAGAAACGACGTTTTAAGACTCCTCCAAAATTATTATTCAGCTGAAAATTGCTTTATTCTCGAATTAAGAGCATTATCAAGTGCCTGATAAAATATGTCTATGATGTGATGTTTAGATTGCAATTGATATATGCAAACAATAAAATCAGAGAAAGGAATTACTCAAATTAAATGGAAGAAATGTTGTATATTGACCTTTGACCCGGCTAAACATGCCATTCCAAAGGGATGCACCGGAAAGAAGTGACACATTCCGATGGCAGTTATGAGAAGAAATCGCGTAGGCGGCCTTGGCTTAAAAAATGGGACAAGGTAAAAATCCCATGGTACACTTATAGACTGATGCACCGGAAGAGAGTGACCTGTGAACTGCATGACAGTTATTTCCGCTTGATGACGAGCAAATATGCCATTCCAAAGATTGAGTAGGTGATTGAACTATTATATAACTCGGTGAGGACAGGAAGTCGGGAGTTGGAGAAGAAACGAGTTGGAGACAAGATGTGGTAGGGAAAGTCACCACCCAGCAGAAGGGGCCCACGAGACCCCCGATGGAGTTTGGGGAACAGACCAGTTGGTGATAAGATGCAGTAGAGAAAGCCAGCAGAGTGGGCTCCCGGCCCTCCGGTTGAGCATCAGGAGAACGAGAAAGACACAACGCTGATGGCCATAAGAGTGGGGGGTCAATATATTGCAGTTCTGTTCGGTCTCCAACTCCCTCTCACACGCAAACTTTGCAATAAAGTGAGAGGTATATTTTTTAAAAAAAGTCTTTGCTCGTCTTTATTCATTGCGTCAATATATATTATGTATATATGTATATGTATTATGTGTTTGTATAGTTAATCATGGTCATGGCTATACAACAGAAACAGTAACCAAAATATGCGAGCACTTAGTGAGGATCGAAGTCGTTAACAATAACATCAAGTGGGTCATCCAAGACGAATTATAACTGTAAGTAACATTTTGTGAGCACTGACCTGAATCAAACTCCTCTGATAAACAGTGCATATTTAATCAAGCTTAGATTAGTTTCAGTACAATGACATAAGTATGGCGGCAGCTGTTAGGCTCAAACTTACTAACAACGACGTGCAAGTCTAGTTTGCAAACCATTATGCCACTTGGGGCAAAAAAACGAATTCTGACAGCTGGCCAGTTTTTTTTTTGTTTGTTTTTTTTTAGAAGTTGGTAGGATCGAACTTATTTCTCTTCGTCCAAAGTGAAAACTGATCTCATTAAGTGAATTTCAAGCCTGATGTTGTCATAGAAAGTTTCTTGATTGTTTTTCTTAAAATATAATCAACTTAAAATATAATTTACCTAAGTGAATATTGCTTGCTAAGTTCGTATATTTGTTACCTTGATAATTCAACGTCCAATCATCGACGGTTTTTGTTTTTCATTTGCAGCCTTGTTAACTCATCAATTATTTAAAAACCAACTTTGCACGCCGAATATGGCAATGATTAAAAGGCCGAAATATGCTTGTCAAAAGTTATTCTGTCGTGTGCAAACTAAAATCTAGAATAAAAACTTCGATTAAATTCTCCTCCAATGACGGGGCTTAGAAAACGTCGACAGTTTCCTTAGAAAAAAAATTATTCTGGTTATGGCACAAATCTTCATACATTTCAGAGGATTACGTTCAGAATCTCTAGAATTGGTATTACTCCTCGTCCACTCTGGAGAGAGTACCTTTTAAGAACCAATAGGTCTAACAGATCTGTACAAAAATTATTTGCTTTTGATTGGAATACTTGATACCAAATGTTGTTAATAACAATCCTGGATTAGAAATAGCTGCTAGGGCTCTATTTATGGGTCACGTGGATCTGTTTAAGAATTAATATTAGTGAGGAATGCATGAACCCAAATATAATAATCAGATGAAACACAAGGGTCTTGAGTCTCATTTGATGATGGTATCATAATTAATACGTCAAATTTTTAGTTAGGGGACGAGCATAAACAGAGGTTATATATATATATATATATATATATATATATGTGTGTGTGTGTGTGTGTGTGTGTGTGTGTGTGTGTGTAAAGTGTAGTGATGCTATTATTGTGAGATTTTTGGTCTATTTCAAAAAATTTGGTCCTTCATGCGTAATTTTTCTTCTTTATTCAAAAACAAAAGATTAGAAGCAAATTGTATCTTTGTTCCAATACTTCTTATATATATATATATATATATATATATATATATATATATATATATATAAGAGAGATAGAGAGAGCGAGAGCGAGAGAGAGAGACAGACAAACAGACTGAGAGAGAAAAAGAGGTAGCGAGACAAAGGAATTGGTGCCATTTGAGAAAAAGAAAGGGTAAGAAAATAGAGGAGAATAAATGACTGGAAAAAATGTGGAGATGAAGAAAGGACTGGTGGTTGTCATAACAATATTGCCGCCGACTTGAAAGGCATAAAAATTGGGGTGGGGGATACTTTTGGTGGCAAAGTAGTGAATTCCAATACCAATAATAAACCCAAGTGGCTGAAATCATTGAACCCTTCACATTTTGCTTACCAGTGATTCGATCATCG
This sequence comes from Sepioteuthis lessoniana, assembly GCA_963585895.1. Lineage (NCBI taxonomy): Eukaryota > Metazoa > Mollusca > Cephalopoda > Myopsida > Loliginidae > Sepioteuthis > Sepioteuthis lessoniana. The sequence continues at coordinate 5,930,026 of OY757937.1, forward strand.
ATTTCCCCTTCATATACATATTGTAATACAAAGATCACGTTCATATTTAGGAAACCATAAAAACCTTTAATCGATGATAGGTAGGTTGATATATATATATATATATATATATATATATATATATATATATATATATATATATATATATATCGCTGCATAAAGATGTTCGGATTTGGATTAATACCCTGGGAAAAGTTGTGAACCTCTTATCTGCCCAGATTAAATTAAATACTTCAACTATTTTAAGAATGAATTTGGCATTAAATAGTCCAAGAAGGTTAATGTCATATAAAACAAAGAAACTATATATATATATATATATATATATATATATATATATATATATATATATATATATATATATATATATTAATACTATAGTTTAATATATTTTTGAATAGAGAGAGAATATATCAATGACAGAGAATATATAAGTTTGGATAGCATTGACAGAGAGTCAACGGACCTTATTAGCAGACAGTTTCTCGCTTACGTGAGCTTCTCGACAAGAGGTCAATGTTTTATTTTATTACTGATAATAGATTTAAAAAATAAAAACGTTGATTATGACTGATTATTACACGCACTGAGCTCTCACTCTCTCTCTCTCTCTCTCTCTCTCTCTCTCTCTCTCTTTATATATATATATATATAATGTTATCTAGTTGTGTCTGTGACCCTGAGTTTCATCATTCATTTTGCATTCGTCAGAGAGAGTGAACGTTTTTAAAAAAAAGATTGATTAATACCGTTAATTTTTTGTTCGAAAAATGGGGGTTAATTGTGTGTATGTGCGCTTAAATTTGTGTGCATATGTGCTTAAGTTTGTGGGCTATTAAATATTAGTAAGTTTGAGCATGTGGTGTGGCACACACGTACATATGTACGTATGTTTGCGTATATACTGGCATATATATATACACATATTTCCGCTGTCTGTTGTTGGGAATGGGAGAGACGAAGTAAGAGAGTGTGAGAAGGGATTTATATAAGACATATATATATATATATATATATATATATATATATATATATATATATATATATATATATATATATATCAGGTGCCAACGAAGAAAATCTTCCTGGCGTAGTTATTTATCTACATTTCGTAGTTGTAGAAACACAAAACATGCCTGGCCCAGTCGGCTGGGGCTACAGCATACACCGACTTCATATCTGCAGAGGGGTAAATCTCCCCCAGTGTGTATGCTGGATACGATCTGATGGTGAGCTTTGGGGAGATGTAGAGTACCTCTTTATTACTATCGCTCCCAGATGCACACTCACCCTGAGGGGTAGCACCTGATAGAGTCCAATCTATGGTTTAAATAAAACTATTTGACTTTTAAACTGTGTACTTATGCCAAACTGAATTGTTTGGAAACCATATATTTAATATGTATAAAAAGGATTTGGCAATAAATAACCTATAATGGTTGATATGCCATAAAAACAAACCAAACAGAAAAAAAACAGAGAGTCCTTGGTGTTTATTGCATTCTCAAATGATCTTCCAAAGAATGACTAACCAAAAACAAAAATCACTATTTAAATACGAATGTTTTAGCTGTGAACATTCTGTTTTTGGTCGCCTTTTCATTTCAGGAGTAATTCGGAGCGGAGGTCGGACAGAATCTGACCTCGGACACGCCAAAATGGAAATGGAAAACAGTTCTTTAAAAATAAGGGGGGGGGAATCTAAACTATAGACTTTGTTTTCGACCTTAATCTTCGAGAAGGTCTTGGATTTCATGTTCATTGCAAGTGAATGATGGTAAAAGGAAAGGAAAGAACAAATAATCGACTGGCGGGAAAAAAAAAAAAACTAGACACAAAAATAAAGGGGAAAGAAAGAAAGAAAGAAAGAAAGAAAGAAAGAAAGAAAGAAAGACAGAAAATGTAGAATGATTATTGAGGAAAAGGGGGAGAGAAGAATACTAGAAAATCATTGAAAGAAAGAAAGAAAGAAAGAATATAAGGGATACATTTTAAAACATAAGAAAAAGAAATAAAGAAGGGATAGGAAAAAACGAAAGCCAGCATAAATAAAAAAAAAAATCAGTGAAGACTGAGGTAAATACAAGAAATAACCAATGAGGTGTAGGTGGGGGGGTAAAAAGATTTAAACCCGGACATGAGTGACATTTGAGTAGCTCTGACGTCACATTTTCTAACGGTAATTTTTTCCTTCTGAGTTTGAATAACTGGACTTGGAAACTATAGAAAAATACGTCTTAAAATTGGTCGACTTTTACGCTGATAGCTTTCTATGACTTCCAAGCAGTCTACAAATTTACACCACTCATTCTTGCATATATATATATATATATATATATATATATATATATATATATATATATATATATATACGAGGGTCATTCAATAAATAAGATTTTTTTCGTGATTCATTTTCATGAATGTAAACTCTGAATTCCTTGAAATTGGTTAATAGCAAAAAAAAAAAAAAAAATTTAAACTCACAAAAATATTTGTTTTGAGTCCATTCAAAATGACCGCTAATCAAACCGAATGTGCCAGGCTATACCAGAGGTCTGTCATCAATTCTTTGTGGATAAGAATAGCGAATAGCAAACCTCGAGAAATTTCCAGACCAATTTATTATGTGCACGAAGAACCATGCTTTTGTCAAGCAAAATGTTTACAAAGACGCCAAACGTTGGTTTACTTTCGAAAAGACTCTCCATGGAGCAGAAACACTACGACTCTCCGGTAAAGAAAGCGTTCTTGGTACAATGGTCAGTAAATAAGTTAGTGTTGACTGTGGTCTGTGACATTAAAGAAACCATATCTATTGATTTCCCCGAAAAAGAAGCAACAATAAACATTGCTTCCTATTGGTAACATCTTTAGTTTTATGGCGCATCAACCATTGTCGGTTATTTAATGCCAAATCCATTTTTATACATAGAAACAGTTTTATTTCAACCAATTCAGTTTAACATAAATACACAGTTTGAATAGCAAAATAGCTCTCTTTTAAACAATTCAGTTTAGCATAAGTTCACTGTTTAGTTCTATTTGATCCTTAGATAGGACTCTATCAGGTGCTACCACTCCGGGTCAGAGTGAACCTCGGAGCGATGGCAATAAAAGCTCCCCAAAGCTCCAGCATTACTGGAGACTCACTATCAGATAGTTTAGTGTCAGGACACTCGTTGGGGGAGTCTTACCCCTCTACAGAGATGCAGTCGGTATATTCTACAGCCCCAGCAGACTGTGCCTTGAATGACCTTCGTGTATATATATATATATATATATATATATATATATATATATATATATATATATGTATACAAGTAAATATAAGTTTTTCAACCAAATTTCTTTCCTTGTCAAAGCACTTAATTCCGTCGTGAATACTTACCACATAGATCGAACAATATTCAGTCAAAATGTCAGATCTAACTTTAGCTAAAAAATATGTCAGACTCCAGAATTATCGAACCTATATAAATATATATATATATATTCTTTTTTTTTCTCACGGAATTATTGATCTGACCTCGAAGATAGATACGAACGAGTTGATTGATTGATCATAATACACCATCGAATATGCCTACACAAACACTAGACACATATAAACACACACACACACACACACATACAAGCACGCACACAAATTCAATCACTTGAGCCATGTGTATGTATATAGGGCGAATGTTTAGTGCCAACTCAAGTGACCAGTGACCATTGATCAATATTCGCATAATAAACACCTTTTAAAGGTCTGACCCTCTCTTGTCTTTGTCCTTTCTCAGTTTCGACTTGATTTTATTCTCATTTTTTTAAGGACAATAGATTCCTAGTGGCTTTTGCTTTTTATTCTTTCTTTCACCTCCAGATCTATTCAATCTTATTGAATTCGAGGGTCAAAATCACTATGACTATTTTAATTTGAATTAAGGCGTTTCCTTTTATTCTAATTTTTTTTCACACCATTTTTTATTTCTTCTTCTTCTTCCTCTTCTTCTTTTTCTAAATATTAGATATATATATTTAATTCATGAATTAAATATATATATATATATATATATATATATATATATATATATATATATCTAATATATATTTATTTATTATCATTATATAATAGCTCTATCCAAGATATTGAGCACTCTCAATATTATATTGCACTTGGTCCGACACAAACCCACAAAGGGATTTAGTGACAACCAACACTGTTATAATGTAATATATATATATATATATATATATATATATATATATATATACGTGGTGGAGTGGGCAAAAAAGTTCTACGCCTCACTCAGATTTGTCACCCTAATATGGGTTTCAACAGCTCAGAAATTAAGACAGAAATCTCAATTAGCTTTTATAGTTTTATAAGCAGTTGTACTATGTTTTGTACAAGAAAAATCATCAGCTATGGTTCTTTTTATCTAGTTGAGGCTTGGAACTTTGTATATATATATATATATATATGTGTGTGTGTGTGTGTGTGTGTGTGTGTGTGTGTGTGTGTGTGTGTGTGTGTGTGTGAGAGAGAGAGAGAGAATAAACGTTTGTGCAACTCCCTAATAAAAATGTGTTTATACACATTCGTTTCACTATTTAATTCTGGGGGTAGGGTTCAGTTTTCTTGATATGGACGCATTGGTTTCATCTTTAGTTGCTTTCTCTAGTCTTGATTTCATCTCTGGTACACTTCTTTGCCTGACTGACCCAACGCCTTTTTCAACTCTCAACTGGCCACAATCGATGCCCTCGCACTAATCTCTAACTGCTTTTGATTCTCAGTTTAATATCGCCCGTCGGATATCATAAATTGTTTTTATATTTTTCTTTTGTTCTTAAGTCTGCTTTATAAAAAAAATGGCTTATATTTAATTCCTAGCCAAGGCAAAATGGTTTCATAAAAATAATATATGCATTCAAATACCGGCATTTATTTGCTTTATTATGGTATATAAAAGAAAAGTTATATATATATATATATATATATATATATATATATACACACAATTGTGTGTCACATGAGATACGTCTGAGATAAGTTCAAAAACTGTCACCATGTACGATTTAGACACTTTGGGAACAAAGCCATTTTTTCTCTCCTATGATTCAAAATCAATTATAGACAATGGAAATTTAACAGCGTACACCCAGTATCATCTTATATATATATATATATATATATATATATATATATATATATATATATATATAAAGAATTTGAGAAGATACCGTTTAATGCGAACGCAAACCCGACAAAATACTCGTTTAGATGCAAATTGCACTGTAAATTGCTTCTTTCTCTCAGTTCAAATGCTCTAAGTGTTTTCCTCTATTAGGATTCGTGCTATCATGTTCCGTTTTACTGGAAGAATGATCACACACACACCCACACAGATATATATATATGTGTGTGTGTGTGTGTGTGTGTGTGTGTGTGTGTGTAAATATATATATGAAAAATATTAGTGAAACATAGATGTTTGTTATAAAGTAGAGATATACACAATTATTTTTGTAGGGAGAATTATGTTTTAATACCCCCAAAACAGGCATCGTCTGTATAATACAAGGAACACTTGAGGGTGACAAATCACCCTTTTTGTTGCCATTGCTCCCAGCTCTACTTGAGCCTTTCGGCCAGTTAGATCTGTTTCGCTTAAGGAAATACTTACCTGCTTAAAAAGATATTGAAGTAGGATTTTTTTACCTACATATCTGGAGACATTCGTGCGGTAATTGTAATCCTTGTAAGAAGTGGACACGTGTACTCGAGTTTAAATCCCCAACGAGGCTGTTTGCATTTCACACAGAACTCATACCTGTGAGAAAGGTATGAATCTGATAATTCTCCTTTCAGCTTGAGGTAAATAGTAGGGTAGGTTGGGCACTTTGACTTTGGCATGGCAACCAATTTAAGAAAAGGAAGACTGTGAATTCAAACCAGATATAGAAAGAGAATGGATCTGCTAGTATATTCCTACCCAATAAACGCTACATTGTAACGCTACGGGACCATGTCGAAAGTTGTATCATAACACAAATACAAAACGACTAAGTTGTTTCATGATGCAAAAGTTTACAGCTACCAACTCCTTTTCATAACAACCGCGAAACGAGAGAAACAGGCACTAAGAACTGCGTCAACAATGTATATAGGCAGTGGGAGACGAAACTATAGAGAGTGACAAAATCATTATGCGAGTCATAGCGGACAACCACTGACTTAGACATTTCTTCTTCACCGACCAAGCTCTACCCCAACGGGGCTGCCCGACTTAACTGCAACTCTCACTTCTCCAACCCAAACTTCTATCCCAAAGTCTAACAGCAATTTCAACTCTTACTGACCCAGCGTCTTAGAAATCTTCTTAAATATTTTATTCTAATTATTTTCTTGACTAATGTCTTAATCACACGTAATTACTAAAACTCTTTAGTGCCACATCATATTAAATATCAGCTGATATGTATCCACAAGTTTATTTTTATATATCGCCTAAAGCTGAATTCAAAACAAACAATGAAATATTCTATAGAGGTTGATATGCCATTAAACCCAACCAACCAACAATTCTCCAGGGCTCTTCTCGGTATTATAATTCTGATTTTTCACTGAAACCTGAGCCACAGCTACCAAACCAAGTCTTTTTTTTACATAAAATTGTTGATCTTTATTATTATTGATTTCGGCATCAAACAACCCAAAGAAAGAGTTAGCAGGCCGCAAAACCTACCAATCAAAGATGCTGGCCTACGGGTTCGATCTCTAATCTGGTCAGCCTTAACTATATTATATTTACCCAACCCCTCCGCTCGGGCAGGATGTGACACAAGGTCAATTTTTAAGCGAAGATTAACAGGTTTGAATTTAGAGTTTTCCTTCTCCTAGACTAGTTGCCTATCCAAAGCTGAAGAACCTAATCTGTCCTACTATTTACCCATAGCTGGAGGGAGAATAATTGGATTCATACCTTTCCCAAGGGTATTAGTGCTATGTGAAATGCAATTAGTCTCGTCCAGGATTTGAACTCGTGTCGCCGTGTCCACTTCCTAGGACGGTAACCATTACACCACGGGCACCTCCTTAACTATATAGGCTACCAAATGAGCCATCACTTTGCTTACTATGGGAAGAACCATTATAGTAACGAAATTCAGGAAAAAGTGTTGGTGGATACATCTGTAAGTGAACGTGTGTACGTCTTTCGGAACATTTTACTTTCTCAGACGAAAGCCGTAGAAATTTTGGGAAAATAAATTATCGAATTCTCTTCGTGAATGAATCTTTCCATGGTGGTTGTTAAATCGCCCGTCATGTTGATTGATTACAGCTCGTATTTAGGGTCAGTTGAACAGACGGATACAAAGGCGTGAGAGTAGGGGTGGGGTAGGTGCTGTATAAGTTTCTGGCTTAAGATTTTCCGTGCAAGAGACCGATTAGTAGTACGCTTGTTTCTGAGTAATACAACGAGTGGTGAATTTTCTACCTTTAGTAGATTTCATCACCAACCTCAGCGTAATCTGGCACGGGAATATGTAATTAAAACAATTATCAAGACAGTTCATTTGCTATAGCACAGGGAAATCTCAAAAGAGAGAGCGATTCTCTCTTAAAAGTAGTACAAAACAATCCTATAAGAATATATTACATCTTAGTGTTGATTGGGGGGAAAGGTAATCCACTGGGAATTGTGCAAAAGACTAGGATTTAAGCTTACTGAAAAATGGGGTACGCACAAACCAGATTTTCTCCAAGAAATTTAAACGCAAAATTCTTTGAGACTTTGAGATAAAAATGGATCATCAAATTCCAACCAGAAGACGTAAGTCTAACGAGACGGGGAAAAAAGTTGTGATCTTGGAGATTTTTTGCCATTCCAATGAAGCACAGAGTAAAAATTTAAGAAAGCTAAAAACCTGGT
>OY757937.1:5942950-5962950 GCA_963585895.1 Sepioteuthis lessoniana
GGGAGCCTTCTGGTGGCCCTCAACTAAAGGAAGACAACTTTACTTTTTACTTCTTTATTTAACAAACTCTAGAAGCATTAAATTTGTGGCAATCCCAAAATAAATTACAAACACACACATACACACACACATATATATATATATATATATATATATATATATATATATACTAAGGGTACAATCAAGTAGTTTTAATAGCATGGAGTTTCTTGACTCTTACTCACAATCCGTCCCTATCGTCCATCGCTCCTTGCAGGTCCTCTAGACTGCATCTAGATTCCACACAAAGCTGAAGGCTACCCAGCACTGGTGGGTCTTTGAGTCTGACTCCATTAGAGAGCGCCCCTTTTGAGCTCGACCTCACTATATAGCATATCTTGTTTGTCTATCTTGGATGGTTTGCGAGATGGGAAGTGGGTGGCCGTACAGCTGCTATCTTGTGGGGTGCTACCTCCAGGGTTTTTAAAAAACTCTAAGCATTCTTTTCTAGCTCCCATATAGTTTTCTCTCTGTGTATTTCGTTAAGGTGGTGTATCCATACCATAGTACTGACTCAACTACCGCATTGAAAAATCCCATTTTTGTCTGAGAGATTAAATTTCCTTACGACCGACAACTTGTCAATTACTCCTTCCCGATGTATATGTTGACATTGATTTCGGTAGATGAGATATTGCTACCGAGGTATGTCAACTGGCCTACTATTTTCAGAGGCTTGCCACCTAAAGTGGAGATGGTTTCTTCTTGTTTAAAAGAAGAATTCTGATTTACTTTCACATAGAAGAAATGCCTCCTTCAGTTTTCTTCAGGCTATGCGGCAGGGATTCGACTTGGGCAGGCTCAAAGAAAGAAAGAAAGAAAGAAAGAACAGAGAAAGTGTTGATAAGAAAGACAAATATTGGAGTGGAATGAAAATTTGGAAAGAAAGAAGAAAATGAACAAAAACAACACTAATCAGGCTCTCAATTTCCCCCCCTCTTTTGTCTGAGAAATTATGGTAGCTAAAATAAAACGAATGGTCCCTGATAGAAACGCAGAAAAGCAAGAAAAATGTAATTTGGGCAACGAGAGAGCTAATGGCGGGAAAAAGGTATGTGGTGGGAAGTGGTGAGAAAAAACAAATTGAGTTTATGTTAGGCCCGTCTGGTTTGAAGTTGGGGTAATGGGGGGGAGAAGTGTGTTTGATTTGGGAAGGAAAGGAAGGAAATAGAGCAAGATGATGTAGAAAATATATTTAAAAAATGCAAGAGAATAGAAAATGTTCTCAAAGAAAAATTAATTATAATAATAATAATAACAATAATAATAATAATGATAATAATAATAAGAGAACTTGTCAATTCGTAGACATCATTGTCCCAGAAGATCACAGAGTGAAAACTGTCTAAACACCTTGACCTTGACAAAGAACAGAAAAAGAAAACTGTAGAAATTGAGGGTGACAGTCACACCAATAATATTCAGCGCTCTTGGAACAATCCCAATGAACCAGGAAACGAGTCTGGGCGAACTAGAGATCCAGGGAAGAATTAAGATTCCTCAGAACAGCCCTATTGAGTTCGACAAGGTTACTAAAACCAAAATTATAATATCTCTGTAGCGCAAAACAAGACTATATAATATGGGAAAATATTACAGAAGTATATATATATATATATATTTCAGTTTTAAGTAGAAAAGTACTTAGAACTTAAAAAAATAGAAATAAAAAAAAGCAATTCACTATCATTCCAACCGGCAATAAAATTTAAAAAAACTGGAAGTGGGCTAAATGAGGAGAGACCTCTTTACCCCTCTTCTATCCTCTCCCACCCTTCTTTCCTGTGTCTATTCTGAATTATTTGATGCATATGATCTGAAGAAGTTCTGTTAATTTTTTTTCAGGTTTTTGATTTATATTAAAAACACATAACAGGATGGAAATAAATTTATAATAATAATTATATCATAATGTTTTGTTTTTTTCTTTTATATATATATATATATATATATATATATATATATATTTCTCTAATATTTTCCCTTTGCTGCTGGGCAAGAAGTAAAACGTAAACAGCCTTTGTCAGAATTTGAACGCGAGTAGCTGAGTCCATTTCCTAAGATATAAACGCGACGTGCTACATACCTTCCAACTTATTTTCGGCAAAAGATCTGTTAAAAGTGCACTCATTTATGCTGGATATATATATATATATATATATATATATATATATATATATATATAAAAGCGTAAATAAAGTTGGCGACTGGAGTCGAGGGCGACTCGAAGCTCCCTTTTTAATAGCAACTACACCGCGTTGAAAGGGATGGCGCTACTTCTTCCAAGGATTGCATCACTTTCCCCTTGATACGTACCTTATAATGCTGAGTGTTAAGCTAGGAGGTATCAAGTACCATTTTTTACGTCTTTGGTTTGACTCGACCTGGGCTTGAACCCCGGTCTCCCGAGCCACTGGCGAACAATTAGGTCAATGAACCATTATATATATATATATATAATCAATAAATCAGCGTTCATATTTGATTGAAAAGTTGTGTTCCCCTTTCTTTATGTATATAATTTCTTCCCATTTTTTATATTTTATCAAACAACCATTGTCGATCTAACGACACTCGATAACATCTTTTCTTAGTCCTGATGATGGCTTATTAAAACCGAAACGTTATGACGTCGACTTTTTTTCACAATAAATTCTTCACTTTGGATTACTTTGTTTTTCAAATTTTCTACACACTGTAGAAATCTTTCCCATTCTTCATTTATATATATATATACATATATATATATATATAATCTCATATAAATGGAACAAAATTCAAATGCAATTAATACTAATATAAAATCTATAAAAAGAATGTGATTTGGCATATCGACGGAGATAATTCTTGTAATAATTCTGACGTTGAGTCGTCAATCATTTGGGATAATTATTTGCTTAAAAAACATTCTTGACGTTTCTTGGCACGTATTGGCATTCATAATATTACTCACCTTCCACTTCTTCTCGACCTTGTTATCCTCAATATTCGCATTTAAAAGCTTTTATTCGGGTTCGAAACTGTGTCATACGCATTTATCTTAGCCAAAAGGCACGCCGTAAAGAGTTGTTCAGTTTTGAGATTTTTCCCCTGAATCAGGAATCAAGAAATGAAAAGTGACAAATGAAATAATAAATAAAAGAATAGATAAATAAATAAAAAGAAAAACGGAAGTAGAAAGTTAGGGTGTAAAATGCTTGTAAAGAAAATGGGTAGTGAAGCTGCAAAAAGCAGTTATATGGTTTTCATTCTGCGAGCTGAAGAGAACTGAATACCAGAGCGTTGTTTGATAAAAATGTTCAGTTTCTTTGTTGAGCGGCATATCAACCTTCTTGGGTTATTTAATGCCAAGACCATCCTTGAAGGAGAACAACAGTGATGCTATTTAACCCACAGTTTGGATAAATAAGAGAGTTCATGCCTTTCCCGAAGAGGTGAGTCCAAAAGTGAACGTAATAGCGCCACTGGGACTCGAACTCTTTTAATATCAAGCCCAAGTCCAGCACTTTAGCCATTACTCCACAGGAACTCCCCTTTCATAAAAAGCAGTTGATTTCCCGTCCATGGATGATATCCCAAAGTTGAACGCAAGCCGAGCGAATAGAGTTTAGTCTAATTCGAAGGGACAATGCTAAACTCATCAGGAAGATATTGCCGCCTTCTTTCACCCACTCTACTCTCTCTCTCTCTCTCTCCCCCCATCTATCTATCTATCTATCTATCTATCTATCTATCACTCCCACTCATGCTTATCTTACTAGTTTCTTACCTTTTCTCTCTTTTTTTTTTTTTTTTTTTTTTTTTTTTTTTGCTTTCGTGTTGAAATTTCTGTGAAATATTCTTTGGCAAGACCCGCCTCGAAGGGTTCTGACCTGTGGGGTGAAGAATCGTGTCGAAAAATTTTGGTACAGTATCGACAGCGGGAAAATGACTGACGCGGAAGGGAAGTGGGTAGTTTCTGAGGCGGAAACCTCCGACATCGGGGCACTTAGTAAAAGAGTGACGGGTGGTTTAATAGAAGAAGAAGAAGAAGAAGAAGAAGAAGAAGAAGAAGAAGAAGAAGAAGAAGAAGAAGAAGAATAATGTAGTTAAGCTAGAAAAGGTAAAGAAAGAGAAATATAAGTCTTATAGAAAAAAAGAAAAGCTTAAAAGAAAGAAGGAAAAAGAATTAAATGATGATAGAAATTGTTTCGAAAGAATCAGACGTTGTAAAGGAAATAGTGATAAAGAATGAAAAAGTTTTAAGTGAAAAAAAATAGTGAATGAAATTGTCTTAAAGAAAGATGGAAATAGTAAAAAAAACAGTCTGACAGAGAGAAGGAAAGGACAAAATTGTTCGTCTTCAGGAAAGAATACATTTAATGAAAGTCTTTCAGAAACAAGAATATCATAAAAGAATATTTATAAAGAATGAAATAGGAAATTTAAAAAAGGGAAATACAGAATGGATTTATGAATAAAAATTTTTTTATGTAAAAAAAGAAGAAAGCCAATGAGACTCTCTTTAAAAAAGGCAATATTGAACAAAATCGTTTTGAAGAAATAAGGACTAACGAAAACGAAAATAGTAAATAAAACAATATTAAAGAAAGAAGAACAGAAAGAAATTGTCTCAAAGAATAAAGGATATAGCGAAAGAAGTAGTCTTAAAGAAACAAGGATATTATGGAATAAATCCCCATAAGGAATAAATAAAATAAATAGTTTAAAAGGAAAAAGAAAGTGAATGAAATAGTCTTAAAAAAACGAAGGAAATAATCTGAAAGAATGAAGACAATAGAGAAAGAAATTGCCTTAAAGAAAGGAAATAGTGAATGAAAAATTCTTGAATAAGGAATTACATAGAGAAAGCGTAATAAAGAAAGAAAAAAGTATTTTTCACGGGGAAGGGATATACTCCAAAAGAATGAAGGAGACGAAAAGAGTGAAAAAATGGTCTTAAAGAATAAAGAAAAACAGGAAAGACCTTGCGGTAAATATGAAAATAGTCCAAAATTTTTAAGAAGCAAAATTTGTAAGGATTACTGAAAGAATGAAAATGAAATAAGTAGTTTTCATGAAAGAAAGAAGAAGCGAATGAAGAAGACTTAAAGAGATACTGAAACCAAAAGAATAAGCTACGTAATAGAAATTTGAAAATCGAAATCAAAGGCAGATTTTAGCAAAATACCAATTACTTATTGGGCAAATTGAGCAGAGTGAATACAACGTAATTCGAGTAATTTCTTGATAGAACTATATAGATATTTGGGATTAAGATGAAACAGTTTTTTGAATTAAAATATCAACAAAAAACCAGACCACACACATACATATACCTGCACGCGTGCACAAACACACACACACACACACACACACACACACACATATATATATATATATATATATATATATATCGTCCAATGGAAAATGTGGGTGGTATCAAATATAAATCTAAAATTAACCTAGATAATTTTAAAGCTAATAATAATAATAATAATAATAATAATAATAATTAGAATTAGGGGGTGCCCGGGGTGTAATGGTCATCGTCGTAGGAAATGGACACGGCGACACGAGTTCAAATCCTGAACGAGATTGATTGCATTTCACATAGCGCTAATACCCTTGGGAAAGGTATGAATCCAATTATTCTCCCTCCAGATATGGGTAGATAGTAGGGCAGACTGGGTTCTTCAGCCTTGGTGAGGCAACTAGTCTAGGATAAGGAAAACTGAATTCAAACCTGTTAAACCCCGCTCAAAAATTGACCTTGTGTCATATCCTGCCCGAGCGGAGGGGTTGGGTAAAAATGATAATAATTAGAATAAGAATTAGACATTTCTAGGGGGCTGAAAAAGTTATAGAACAGAAGATAGACTGTGATACCAATGGTAGTGGTTACATTTGGAATGGTCCCTGAAAACCTCGAAAAATGACAGTAGGAACTGGAGAAATGAGACCATCTAGACCACAGCACCACTGAAATCAGCTAGGATACTTAAAAGAGTCGTGGAAACTTGAGGAGACTTGCTGTCACTCAGGCTTCAGTTAAAATCACCTCTTCAAACTAGTGTGAAATCGACACTTCAAACTAGTGTGAAAAGCTTGCGAGAGATGAAGAAACAATAATAATAATAATGATAATAATACCAGATTTTGAAATATGTAAAGATCAGAATGTATCCTTGGAAAGGAGACGTCAGACTTAGTTTTATTTTTTTTAAATAAAAAGTTCTCAACTGGTAGATTTTGTCGTTCCAGCAAATTTTACTGTAAAATCAAAGCAAAAAACAGTTTTAAAACTGACCAATGAGCAAAACAAAAAAACTGTTTTAAGAACTGACCATTGATCAAAGCAAAAAAAAAACTGTTTTAAGAACTGACTATTGAGCAAAGCAAAAACTGTTTTAAGAACTATTTTAAGAACTGTTTTAAGAACTAACCATTGAGCAAAGCAAAAACCTGTTTTACGAACTGACCATTTAGCAAAGCAAAAAAAAACTACTTTAGGAACTGACCAATGAACAAAGCAAAAAACTGCTTTAAGAACCGACCATTGAACAAAGAAAAAACTGCTTTAAGAACTGACCACTGAGCTGGAAAATTTATGAAAAATGAATATAACTCATCTGAGCAGCCTCAAAGAACATGGAAAAGAAGTGGGTGACTTTGAGATTCATGGAAAAGTTGAGACCTCAGCACAACTGAGATCACCAAAAATACTATGTAGGGTCCTGGAGAGTTTAGAGGAGTAGCAGTCACTTCATTGAAGGCTGCCAGTTATGTTCTCAATGAAAAACTCTTCAAGAGATATAATAATAAGTTATTCCATGGGTTGATGTAAATTATTCGTGTGTCCTTTCTGAATACATGGGTAGATAGTTGGTAGATTAATTGTGTTTTATGGCATATCAACCCTTATAGGTTATTTAATCCTTTTTATATATAATAATTCTGGCGGTGTGAAAAAAAACCCAGATGATACAATGTGTAAATAAGAAATATTACTCAAATTGATATTCAGGGAAAAAATTCAATAAAAAAGAAATGACTAAAATCATTTGTACTGCCAGGAAATAATCAATCAACACCACAATGTCTAGCAAAAAAAAAAAAAAAAAAAGACAGATTTAGCTAAGCTGAAACGTAAAAGTGCTCAATACACTTAGTAAAGTTGGCGACCTTAGTCGAGGAGAACCCGAAGGCTCCCTTTTCAACTGTTAGTGCACTGAGGTGTAGGAGAGGGCGCTACTCAAGATTGTTCCACTTTACCCTCGATCCTCACCTTATAATGCTTAGTGCTAAGCAAGGTGACATCAAGTACCCTTTGGTATGACTCGACCTAGGATTGAACCTCGATTTCGCGGATATTGGCAAACACTCTACTCATTAGGCCAATGGCCCGGTTTAATTACTTGCGCAGTACACTAAGTAGAGCTAAATTAGAATACAGAATGAGCTAGAACCTATCTACCAAGGTTTTACCAACCAGATAATCAGATTTATTGGCACACAGTTAAATTGTTCCGAGAATTTCAATGCAAAACTCATAATTCAGTTTAACATCAGTAATTTTTTTACCCTCGGTTTAGAAAATAACTATCTATTTTTATTTGACTCATAGGTTGTACCACTCCCGGTAAGAGTGGACCAGAGGGTAAAATGGTAATGAAGGGGTACTCCACATTCCCCAAAGCTCCAGGAATGGAGTTGTATCATCAGATGCAGTATAGTGTCATAAACAGAAAACATTCTGTTTGAGCCATGGGACCCGAACAGGTACTTCCACTCCCAGTCAGAGTGTACCAGTGGGTAATGGCAATGAAGGAGTACTCCACATTCCCCAAAGGTCTAGGACTGGAATCGTATCATCAGATACAGTTTAGTGTCATAACCAGGACACTCGTTGGATGGAGGGTCTCACTCCCCTGCAGAGATGCGGTCGGTGTATCCTACAACCCCGGCCGACTGAGCTAACTAGATACATACGAGAAAATGACAAATTATCTGCATCGATTCGTTTGCGGTAATGTAGGACATTTAATACTTGCACAGTAGATTGAACCTGTGCTAGAAGCGATAACTGACGCCAGAAAGAACAAGTCATTTGGGACATCATTGAAATCACAGAAATGGTTATAGCAGTGAACAGATCAGATATCGTAATTAAGAAAAAGAAATTAAAGACATAGCTTCTTACTGATGATGTAAATATTCCCCCAAGAAAACAAACAAACAAATAAAACAAACAAAATGGCAGAAAAGATAATAAGGTGTCAAGATGTAGAAATCGATATCCGGAGTAACGTTATGGATAGATGAGAACAGTACTAGTTATCATTGGATCACTTGCAACGATCAGGTCTTGGCTTATACGTATATCGGATTTGAGCCGATGTAAGGTTAATTATAATACTACCTATTCTCATCTCCGAAGATGGAGGTGTGGGTGTGGGAAAGATTATCATCACGGAGAAATGAAGTTGACGACTCGAGTTCAAATTCTTGATGGGGAAGTTTTTCGCTTTTAAAAAAGCATCTGCTTGAAATGGCCAAGACTACTTGTTGATAAGTTCTTTTCTTTCTTCTTTTTTTTTTTTTTTTTTATTAAGTAATACTTGACCGGGTCTTTTGATTGGCATTGTGTCATCCGTTTGATTTGATCATCTGCCATAAACAGATAAACAGATATGATTTCCCATGTCTCACCAGATATTCCACATCTTTCCTGAAATTATTCTCTGTGGAAATTAACCTCCGAATTTAAATAAATTTGATCTCTCCTGGAGTATGTATCTACCGCGGGAAAAATGTGACATCAGGTCAATTTTTCGGCGGAGTACAGCTAGTTAGAATTCTAAGTTTTCTTTCGCCTTGAATAGTTGTCAAATCAAAGCTAAAGACCCAGTCTGCCCGACTATTTATAAGAGGAAAAAATTATGAATTCGTGCTTTTCCCAAGAGCGTTTTCAATAGCTACTACACCGAGGTGTAGGGAAGGGCGCTACTCCTTTCCCTGGATTGGTCCACTTCACCCTTGATGCATACCCTATATTGCTGAGTGTTAAGCAAGGAGGTATCAAGTACTATTTTAGAAGTCTTTGGTATGACACGACCTGGGACTGAACCCAGGTCTCCCGGACCATTGGCGAACACTCTCCCCAATATGCTGCTTATATATTAGATTTATATATTTAATTCCATGGAATCAAATATATAAAATCTAATACATAAACCTTATATATATATATATATATATATATATATATATATTCATTGTTATTATATAATAGCTCTATCCTAGATATTAAGCACTCTCCATATTATATTGCACTTGGTTCAACACAAACCCACAAAGTGCTTTAGCGATAACCAACAATATATATATATATATATATATATATATATATATATATATATATATATATATCCTTTAACCTAACGTACTTAAGTTGCTTTAACTGGTGTTTCTTTGAGCTCGAGTGACACCAAGTCTCCTCTGATATCCAGGACTCTTCTCAGTATTCTCACAGTGCTGTGGACGGGATAATCTCGATTCTTCCTCTGATTTCTAGTAATCCCAACCTCTTTTTCAGACCTTTGCGGACTATTCCAATGATACCTGTTACAACTGATATAACGTTTACTTTTATATACTGCAGCTTTTTCAGCTCTCTAGCAAGATCCCAGCCTCTATTTGTTTTTTCGCTTTCTTTTATTTTCACTGTAGTCCATTGAAACAGCAACATCTACTCATAAATACCTTCTTTTCTTCCTGCTTATAAATTCGAAACCTTCTCTTCTTGTTGTATACTCATATACAGATGCATGCCAAATCATAACGATGACACAATAAAGACGAGCGACACAGTTCTTTAGAAAAATATACCTCCCACTTTTTTGAAAGGTTGTGTGTGAGAGGGAGTTGGACACCGAACAGAACTGCAACATACTGACCCCCACTCTATTGGCCATAACCGCGTTTCTTTTCCGTTCTCCTGGGCTGCTCAAACGGTGGGCTGGGGCCCAACCTCTCTGGGTGCTGGTTTTCTCTACCGCATCTTATCTCCAACTCGTCTGATCCCCAACTGATTGAATTTTCTGTGCACTGCGTTATATAATTGTTCAACATTTACCTTCTTCTTGTGGGCGTCACAAATCGCACTCATTCAACCCGTCCACGGTCAAGGTTATATTCTGATATACCTCGACCGGATGCATCTGTTATTTACGCAGTTGCATTTCCTATTTTGACAGCCTGGCCGGGTCGGAGGTCAGATACAACATTCTGGCTGGAATTGGGTGATCCGTTTACATCTCAATGTTCTAAAGATTATTATTTCACTTATTATAAAAAAAAATTTTCTGTCGGCGTTTGCTTTTAGACTTTTATTTTCTGATTATTCTGGCCCATCACAACAATGCAGTCTCTATTTATTGTCCAATTTCCAACTCTTCCAGTCCCCTTTCTAAGCCCTTAGATACCGTTCCAAGTGCACCAATTACAGTTGGTATCACCGTCGCCCTCAAGTTTGATAGCTCAGGCAAGGTTCAAGTATTGTTATTATAATTATTTGTAGATGCTGTTCCATTTTTAACTTCCTCTGTTTTTCACTTTATATTTATTTCTGTCATCTTGAGAGTATCTAATCGTAACAGAGCAAAAATGGCACATTGTAAAGAGATATTTGTTAACGCAATACGGTTAAAGTACTCAGGATTGTGGCATAAACCAAATCTCAATCTAGTTTAGAAAATGATAATGATTGAGCAAGACCCAACATTAGCGCTAACTCTGATCCTTTAATTTCAAGAGAGATAACTATTAAATACTTATTACTGAGTACTTTCCCTATTTATCTAATTTGCTGTTGGTTCTAACATAAACTCACTGTTTTAATGTTTCGATATAGAACCTAATGGACACTGATGACGGTCTTTAAGCGCGTATTAATAATCAAGATTTAGAGAGGAAACTAGTTCGTTTGCAAACAAAGCCGCATTAATCCAAGAAGAGAAAAGAAAAAAGTGGAACGGTGTTGGGAGAAATATGGAGACTGCCTGTTACTATCTTAGAAGAGCAGTCACGTGTTCACGGTCAGACTTCTCTTGTAAAAGGTGATACATTGGGCCTTGAATCTGGCTTGGTGTTCTTTGCTTTGGCACTTGGCCGTAGCTTATGCTCGCAAATACGTAGAGATTGGCAGCAAACACGTAGACACGCGACAAAACGAACAAAACAAAAATGCCCCAAGATCAAATTTTCTTGAATTACTGCGAGGAATCGGCACCAGCCTCTACGAGCAAAGATGCCGGTATAAATTGGAACTTACTGCATTGGAAAGTAGATCATATCCTGTATTATATAAAGTACTGTTTTAAATATCTCTCTTTGTTTGTTTGTTTCTTTCTTTTTCTTTCTCTCTCTCTCTCTCTCTCTCGCTCACACACACACACATACCCACTCTTTCTTTCTTTCGCGCTCTCTGGCTCACTCTCACTAACACACACACACTTTCTCTCTCTCTCTCTCTCTCTCTTTCTTACGTACTCTCTCTCTCTCTCTCACATACCCACTCTTTCTTTCTCTCTCTCTCTCCTTCTCTTGCTCTCTGTTTCTCTCTCTCTGTTTCTCTTTCTCTTTCTCTCTTAATTCGTGTATTTTTTTGTTTTGATTGATTCATTGATTCATTGATTAATATTTTTGTTTCTTTCCGTCTGTCTTTATCTATCTATCTATCTATCTATCTATCTGTTCATATCTATCTATCTATCTATCTATCTATCTATTTATAGATACAGAAGGTCGTTAAAAAGCGTTTGATGAATCAAAAGTGTTCAAATGCTAACTAGCAGAGCACTATCCTAACCAAAATTTACTTATTCCTTTATTGCCTGTCATTGGTCTCTCTCTCTCTCTATATATATATATATATATATATATATATATTACGGTAGGTTAACCCTTTTGGGTCTATTTTATGCCAACGTCAGTGTTATAAGTATGGTCTTCAGTTACATACAGCAGAAAAATATATTTCTACAACTATTTTAAACAGAAAAGCAATTCATACTTAAGGGTAATATCAATGTTCCCAATCATTTTAAACATTATATCAAACAAGGCTATTTGACCTATAGAAGGGACAGCTAAAAAGTACTTCAATTGCGGTAATGAAGAATTTTCTCAGAGCTCTCTTGAATCGGATTCGTATTTCTGGATGCCATCCTCAGGACAAAGAGAAGAGGGCATGGTTCGGTTGGTTTTTAGTTTCTTTATTTAATAGCCTATCAAACTTTGCGGGCTATTTAATACTAAAGCCATTCTTGTAAAATAATAACTGTGGTACTATTTAACCCATAGTTGCGGAAATAAGGGATGGGGGAGTTCATAGCTTTTCTTAGGGCATTAGTCAGAAAGTAAGTGTAATAACGTAACCAGAGTTCGAATCTGCTTACTACGACGTTGCACGTAAGCCACTACACCACTAGGACCAAGCCACGTAAAGAGTAGAGGACATGGCCTTGTAATTATAAATCCTTCGAGAAAAAAAAATCGATATTGTAATATTCTGTTGTTTTTGGTTTTTATTTTGTTTTGCTTTTTTGGGGGGGGATCTTTTTTTTCTTTTTTCTTTTTTTTTTGGAGGGGTTTGCGGTCGATGATGTTTTTTTTTTCTTTTGAACGTAATTCTGATAATAATCTCAGTAAATCGGTTTTGAAGGATTAAACATTCCCTATAAAATTAGCCGGATGGCCATCATGGAACTCAAGCTGAAAATTGGCAAACCTCTACTCAAAGAACGAGCAGCCGATATGTAAAAGATAAAAGTTCAGATCCATGAAACCGTTTTTGAAGTTTTTTCCATGTAATTATCTTTCCTTGTTTTGTGAGCTAGCTGGTTAAATCGCTAAGAAGTAGGCACATCGGGAAACGACTGACAAAAATAACATTTTCGGAAAAAAAAATTGAACTTCAAAGCTGGTAATATTCTAGCCAGATTTAAAATAGACAGCCACCTTAATAAAATCTTTTAAAAGCCGTTTTTTATTACAATCATGAACACGAAAGATGATTTAGAAAACAAAAACACAAACACGTATTTTCCATATTGAACTTATGAGTTCGGTCTCTTTATATAATGCAATCTCAACTTTCGCGGGTTGTTTAAATCCAATCTTGCGGAAAGTAGTGATACTATTTTAACCATAGATGGAGATATACATATTTACCAACCCCTCCGCTTGGGCAGGATATGACACAAGGTCAATTTTTAAGCGGAGTTTAACAGGTTTGAATTCAGAGTTTTCCTTCTCCTAGACTAGTTGCCTTCACCAAGGCTGAAGAACCTAGTCTGCCCTACTATTTACCCATAGCTGGCGGGAGAATAATTGGATTCATACCTTTTCCAAGGGTATTAGTGCTATGAAATCAGTCTCGTCCAGGATTTGAACTCGTGTCGCCGTGTCTATTTCCTACGACGATAACCATTACACCATGGTCACATCTATAGGTGGAGATATAACGGGTTTATTCCTTTCTCCAAAGGTATTTGTTAAAAAATGATCGTAATTGCGCGACTGGTGTTTGAACCCGCTTACTACAATATCGCAGTCTTGTACGTTACCCACAACGCTATTATTCTGTCTATCAATTATTCCTATCTAATACAAACAACTTGGACACTGCTGTATGGTTTCAAATAACTAATAGTAACCCCTGATAAAAAAAATTGAACAGTTCTATTTAACTTATAGATACAATTTACCAACCCCACCGCTCGGCAGGATATGACACAAGGTCAATTTTTAAGCGGAGTTTAACAGGTTTGAATTCAGAGTTTTCCTTCTCCTAGACTAGTTGCCTAACCAAGGCTGAAGAACCTAGTCTGTCCTACTATTTACCCATAGCTGGAGAGAGAATAACTGGATTCATACCTTCCCCAAGGGTATTAGTGCTATGGGAAATGCAATCAGTCTCGTCCAGGATTTGAACTCGTGTCGCCGTGTCCATTTCCTACGACGATAACGACTACACCACTATAGATAGGGCCCTAACAGGTACTACCACTCCCGGTCTAAATGGATTTGAGAGCAAGGGTACAGAAGGGTTACTCTACATTACCCAGGCTCCAACACTGGAGCCTCACCATCGGATACAGTTTAATGACATACTCAACATACTAGATCGTTTTAACTATTGCTATTTTATTCTAATAATTCTATTATTCATTTGTTGGTACACAGTTAAATGGTTTCAAGTACAAGTATACGTCACTTTACGTCGGTTATTCTTTCCTGGAAAGGCGACTTAAATCGGAAAACCAATTAAGTCGAACGTGCATTTCTTTGTATTGACGTGGCACTTGACTAAACCACAAATAACCATTCCCAGTTCTGTATTTTATTTATAAATGAATTTTTAAGAATGAGCTCGTAAAGACCGCTAAATAAGCTGACAACACACAGTCACAGATGTTTTCATATTTCGTTCTCTTGAATTTGTGGTGATTATATTAACCGATTCATTAGCCTAGTGAGTAGAGTGTTCGCTCAAAGAAACACCAGTTAAAGCAAGTATGAAAATAACGAGAAAATACTAAGAGTGAAAATAACGTCAACTTAAGTACGTTAGGTTAAACGATATATATTTGTATATATATATATATATATATATATATATATATATATATATATATATATATTGTTGGTTATCACTAAATCACTTTGTGGGTTTGTGTTGAACCAAGTGCAATATAATATGGAGAGTGCTTAATATCTAGGATAGAGCTATTATATAATAACAATGAATAGATATATATAAGGTTTATGTATTAGATTTTATATATTTGATTCCATGGAATTAAATATATAAATCTAATATATAACCAGCACACTGGGTAGAGTGTTCGCCAATGGTCCGGGAGACCTGGGTTCAGTCCTAGGTCGCGTCATACCAAAGAATTTTAAAATGGTACTTGATACCTCCTAGCTTAACACTCACAATATCAGGTACGTATCAAGGTTAAAGTCAAGCAATCCAGGGAAAGGTGTAGCGCTCTCCCCAACATCTCGGTGTAGTAGCTATTGAAAAGGGAGCCTTCTGCTCGCACTCGACTAAAGGGAGACAACTTACTTTATATTAACATTTACTGTAAATGTACCTACTTTAATATGATGTTATATATTTTCATTTTTATTTACTTTACAATAACATGATTGCATGTGCTTTTGATGCTTTTCTTGTGATATTAACGACTACAAAATTTGTGGCAGACAGACATAAAATCGAATAAAATGACTTAAAATTAATTCATATTTTTCCATATATTTTTTGACAAATTGCGTATAATTGAGAACGACTTAACTCGAGGTATACCTATATTGCTATCTAATAGTAATCATCATCATCATCATCATGTGCCGCTAGCAGGGATATCCCTGACCCTCTCTCGCCACTTTTCCCTATCGTTCATCGCCTCTGGCAGGTCTTCAGGGCTACATCCCGTATCCTCACATAGCTGCTGTATCTATGTTCTAGCTGGTCGTCCTGCTTTTGCTCGGCCACATGCGGGGGGTTCCTAGGAGTACATCACTTATGAACTTGTCCTGCGTGTCTGGTTCGTCTAACTTGGATAGTTTTCGTGAGGGGAGGCAGGTGGCCGTATAGTTGGTGCTTTGTGGGGTGTTGCTGCCAGGACTTATTCAATATTGCTCGAAACATTCTTGTGTAATTGCCGTCTAGCTTCTTCTCCAGCCGTTTTGTTAGCGTTGAAGTGGTGCATCCCTGCAGCAGTATCGACACGACCGCTGCTTGGAAAAAACTGCGTTTAAGGATTAAACATTCCCTATAAAATTAGCCGGATGACCATCATAGAACTCAAGCTGAAAATTGGCAAACCTCTACTCAAAGAACGAGCGGCCGATATGTAAAAGATAAAAGTTTAGATCCATGAAACCGTTTTTGAAGTTTTTCCCATGTAATTATCTTTCCTTGTTTCGTGAGCTAACTGGTTAAATCGCTAAGAAGTAGACACATCGGGAAACGACTGACAAAAATAATATTTTCGGGAAAAAATGAATAAATGATTGAATAGTTAAATTAGACCCATAGATGGAACCCTAACAGGAACAACTACTTGGGGTATAGTGGACCTGGGAATAATGGCTATTAAAGGTTACCCTACATTCCTAAAGCTCCAGAAATTGAGCTTTGCCTTCAGATCATTTAGTGTCATATCCAGGACACTCGTTGGGAGGGACTTATCCTTCTGCAGATATGTAATCGGTATATTATACAGCTCCAGCGGGAAAATAAAAGTAACCGGAAAGCTCGAAAAATACCTAAATCTTTCCAGAGAGCTGAAAATGGAACCTTCCGGTGACGATGGTATAATAAGCAAGAATACTAAGAAGTCTCTTTAAGATATATAGAGATTTTATTCCGCTCACTCTTTGGGACAAACCATCAGCCATGATTGGCGTAAAAAAAAACTTGCAAGGAGTAAAGAAACAATACAAAAAAAGCCAACAGTTATCACCGGTTTGAAAAACTTATATTAGTGTAAATAATAAGCTAATTATCATTAAATTTCTTCGGGGGGACATTATATTACAGCAGTTAAAGATGGTAAAATGTAGTTAGAGTCAATAGATATTAACATATATTAACAAGTCCTCATTGATTTTTTAATTATTTATGTTCTAAAACTTATTTTCATATATTTTAAAGTGAAAGTGAAAGTGAAAGTGGTGCACTAAAATCGGCTAGAATAGAAAAAAGAAACCAAGACAACTGAGAAGACTTGTTGTCGCTCTAATTCCAAAGAATGCCATCAACTAGTACTGGTGTGAATACTCTCAGTGAATGATAATAGTACTAATACTATTACTACTAATAATAATCATAATAATAAAAATTATTATTATTATTATTATCGTGATGTGTGTTTTTAGGTTTTATTGTCTACGTTTTGTTCGATATTATTTTTGTCTTCGAGATAAGATGAAAAAAGTTCTTTATTTTTCCGGATTTGGATTCTTGTAAACGTTTCCGAATTAGACGAGACTTTTTGCTTTCGTAACTTTTTTATCATTGTTTTCCGTTTGTCTGTCAGATATTTTTCTTTGTGTGAACACTAACATATACATATAAATCTGAATATACACTAAAAGATACACACACATATACACACGCGCACGTGTGCGAACAGACACATGTTCACACACAGACTTATCCACACCTATAACTAAAAATACCTACCTGTAATATATATATATATATATATATGTATGTATGTATAATGTATATATATATATATATAAGTGTATATACGTGCATATGCTATAGTAGTTAATATTTTACGATTTACGCATATTAGAAATGTGCCTGTCAGAACGTCACTATTATTTCTGAAATATGTGTGTGTGTATTTGTGTGCGTAAAGTGTATAGGTGGTGTATAATACTTGCTATAGCATATGGTTGTTAAGTATAAAGATGAGAGAAGACTGTTATTTTTTGGTTTGGTTGATGGCATATCAAATTTCATGGGTTATTTAATGCTAAAGCAATCCTTGTTGAACAACAGTGATACTATTCAACCAATAGTTGGGGAGTTAAGGAGGTTCATGCCTTTCCCCCTAGGATATCAGTACGAAAGTGAACGCAATAGAGAGACCGAAGTTCGAACTCGCTTACTTCTGGGGTGCAATCCACCACTTAAATCATTATGCCACGGAGACCAGAGGGTTCTCCTTGAAAGGTCTCTAAAGTCCAGGAAAAAAACCCAGATCGGGGTGATTAGAGATCAAAGTAAGAATCGAGACTATCTATATTGCAGCGCTGTTAAAATAAGCTAGAATACTGAGAAGAGTCCTGGAGAAGACTTCCTGTGAAAAACCACCAGTTTACAGTTGTAAAAATCTCGCTGGCAGTAAAATAATAATAATAATAATTATAATAATAATATGCACAACCAAACACCTGTCCTAAAAAATGACACACATAAACTCCTATGATACAGCTTGGTAGGAAAGGTGATCCTCTGGGAATGGTGCAAGAAAATGAAATTGACCATACTAACAAATGGTATATGCACAACCCAGCACCTGTCCTAGAAGATGACACACATAAACTCCTATGGGACTTTAACATACAAACGGATCACCTAATCCCAGAAGACCAGACCTTATAATAATCAACAAAAAAAGAGCTTTTGCAAAATTAACGACTTTGCTATTCCGGCGGACCACAGTATAAATCCTGAGGCGAGTCCTGGAGACTTGAGGAGACTTGCTGTCACTCAGACTCCAGTGAAAAATCATCAGCTAACGCTGATCTGAAAAACTATAATGAGTAAATAATAATAATAATAATAATGCAAGAAATTGAAATTTGACCATACTACCAAATGGGACATTCACAACCTAGAGTCTCTCCTGGTGAATGAGACACAAAAATTCTCTGAGATTATGAGATACAAACAGGTCATTTAATCTCAACATATCAAATGAGAACTTGTCGTATTGTAGATTTTGCAGTCCCAGTAGACCACAAAGAAAAGAGAAACAAATACTTTAACCTTTCCAAAGTAGTAAGAAAGC
The DNA here is from genome assembly GCA_963585895.1 of Sepioteuthis lessoniana. Taxonomy (NCBI): domain Eukaryota; kingdom Metazoa; phylum Mollusca; class Cephalopoda; order Myopsida; family Loliginidae; genus Sepioteuthis; species Sepioteuthis lessoniana. The sequence goes on from OY757937.1 coordinate 5,961,577, forward strand.
TGTGGAACATGAGGGTGACAGTGATAGCAGTTGTAATTGGCGCGCTTAGAACGGTCTTCAGGGGCTTTCAGAGAGAGAGCTGAAAGAGATAGAAATCGGAGGATGAATTGACACGATCCAAATTGCAGCATTGTTGAAATCGGCCAGAATACTAAGAAAAGTCCTGGATACCTGAGGAGACTTGATGTCCCTGAGATTCAATAATAATAATAATAATATACAAAAAGATCACCCAATTTCAGATAGAAAATCAGACTTGGTGTTAATTAACAAAAAGAAAGGAACTTGTTATCTTGGCGTGAAACTATCAGTTACAAAGTAATATATATATATATATGACGTTGTGTATATAATACCCTGGCCGGTGGCAAAAGCTGCTTGGTAGTGCCAGGAGTGGCAGTACGACCTTGTGCTACCGAAACTGTCTGTGTTATTACCCCTGGTTGGCGGCTGATGAGGGCAAGGTATCGCACGTGCTTTCATACGTTGTATGATGAAAAAATATATGTATACGTCTTGATGATGCTGGTGTATGTATGTATGTATGTATGTATATTTATATATTTCTGTGAAAACAACATTTTTGTGAGGCCAATCAACGTCACCTGTTATTTTCGTACGAGATTCTGCAAAACATATGTTACCTCACAAAGCTTAGAAACTGTATAACTTTTTTTTTTTTTTTTTGGTTATTGTTACATCTTTCTGTGTGTGCATACTTACCTGTGTGATAAAAAGAATATCCTATCTCTCTATGGGATATGTAATCGTATTTTCCGTGTGTATTTGTCTCCACGTGATTCGCCAATCTTTAAATAAAGACCGCCTTTTGACGTCCAGATTTTCTTTTCAAAAAGTCTATTTCGGCACGCAGGATTTTACCGACGTTTTTCTCTTCGTCCTGACGTTCGAAACTAAATTTAGTCACTTGTCAAATATTTACTTAGCCAATACACACATTAAACATATGAAAATTCATCCATCGTCTTTATATCATAAGCCGACATTATAATGCTTCACACACACACACACACACACACACATATATATATATATATATATATATATATATATATATATATAATTACATATATTCCTATCGGTATGTCATTTTTGACTTATTTTCGAAAGAAACAAACACAACATTGTCTTTCTGATCAGTTTTATTAATAAGTTCATGAATTTTTGAATCAGCCGTTTGATTTGATAGGAAAATTGGTGTGAGAAGTGACCCGACATTCGGGGCCTCAGTCTTCTTCTTCTTCTTCTTCTTCTTCTTCTTCTTCTTCTTCTTCTTCTTCTTCTTCTTCTTGTGTGTGAGTTTGTTCCCAGAATCTTGTTGAATAATATTTTCTCTCAAGTAAAGCGTATCTT
>OY757937.1:5967950-6062950 GCA_963585895.1 Sepioteuthis lessoniana
AACTCTGGTGTGAAAAATTTGCCAAGAGTAAAATGATAATATTGAATGAAAACGCGAAAAATGGTAATTCATAGAAAGTTTCCGAAGAAAAAAAGAAAGAAATGACTACATTTAATCCATTATGTCCTAAAATGTCGCGAAGTGGCCATGCAATCATTTCATTGCAAGAGCATTATGTTTTAAGGAATGGTTGTTTTAAAATCCGTCCACTTTTACGTCACCAAAAGTGACAGCAGTGGGTTGTCCTCACGAAGAGATTTTCCACCGGGTGATAATGTAACGTGTCTTTCCAAAATAAGTTCTGTCATCTCCCACCAAGCGTTTTATCCTGTTTATCAAAAAACATTTTTGTTGTGGAAGTTGTTGTTTGATTTATTATGCTTGTAGAAATTCTTGAAAAGGTTTCTATTTTTACGAGATAGATAGATAGATAGATAGGGAGGTGCTCGTGGTGTAATGGTTATCGTCGCAGGAAATGGACACGGCGACACGAGTTTCAAATCCTGGACGAGGCTGATTGCATTTCACATAGGGAACGTTATGAATCTAATTATTCTCCCTCCAGCTGTGGGTAAATAGTAGGGCAGACTAGGCGCTTCAGCCTTGGTGAGGCAACTAGTCTAGGAGAAGGAAAACTCTGAATTCAAACCTGTTAAACTCCGTTTAAAAATTGACCTTGCATCGTATCCTGCCGAGCGGAGGGTTTGGTAAATAAGGATAGGGTTTGTTTAGGCAAATTGCTTTGCACCAAATTCAGTGGCAAGTGATTAATCTCAGGTAATTTTCATTAACCTCGGGTATTTTTTTCCATTGATAAAAATACATATGAACAGGTTAAGATGATATCGAGAATTGCATCTGATGAAGTCTAAGCATCTAGAAGTCATCGTTACTTGATTATATGAGTTGCCCAACTGTGCAAGTCTTAAATTTTAATTTATTTCATTTTTCAAAATTTGAAGCCTTTGTCTCAATATTTTGTTTGCTTGTTTTTTGTTTTTTTTTGTTTTTTTGTTTTTTTATCAAACCTTGTACAGAGATAGTTAGGTTGCTTGTTCATTCTCCAAGTTTTCTTTTCCATTGTGTTTTTAGTACCAATGTAATTGCATCACGTTGAAACCTTTGTTGTTGTTGTTGTTGCTTTTTCTTCAGATTTGCTAACTATACGGATCTTGTAGTTGAAGATTATAATTATCACATCGATTATAATTGAGTCTGTAAAAGAAATAAAAAGTGGTTGTCGGGCAACCGAATGACAGTTTTGATAATGACGGCAATTACGATAACATCAGGAACTCGTATCGTGATCATACATTGTATGCCACCGATAGAAGAAAAAAAATGAATGTATGAATAAATAAAAATAACTCTGACGAAAGCGTCACTCAAAATGGCGCCGAGCAAATTATTGTTATGAATATTCACAACTCTTTTTAATTGTGTCACGGACGAAGCTGAACATATTGTGTGTAGACCTTTGCAAATATTAAATACAATCGTCATCCTATAGTCGATGGGATGTAATTAATTGAAATCTGAATCTTGTTAGTTAGATTTCATTATATATATATATATATATATATATACATATATATAACCGGCTCATTGGCCTAGCCGTTAGAGTGTTCGCCAATGGTCCGGGAGACCGGGGTTGAATCCCAGGTCGAGTCATACGAAAGATTTAAAAAATGGTACTTGATACCTCTTTGCTTAACACTCAGCATTTTAAGGTACGTATCAAGGGTAAAGTGGAGCAATCCAGGGTAAGAAGTAGCGCCCTCCCCTACACCTCGGTGTAGTAGCTGAGGAAAAAGGAGCCTTCGGGACGCCCTCGACAAAGATCGCTAACCTTACCTATATATATATATATATATATATATATATTATTTGGCTTCACTATGTTTTTGTCTAATTGTCTAATACCTTGAGGTCACATATTTAAATACTTTTCAGTGATATCTTTAGACAATGTGTTCTTGGTTGGTCCCATCACCTGGTTAGGTCATGAGATCACTTCTAATGTAGCAAGTGTGGGGCATTAATAGCCCGGCGGTGCCCATTCTTCTCCAGGTCAATAATTGGTTTGTGTTTTCCTTCGCCTAATTAGTGATATGAGTAGAGTATACACAGCTCTTTTTAATTGGGTCATGGATGAATCAGAACATATTATGTGAAAACCCTGGAGAAAATTAATTACCCCGTCATCCTATCGTCAATGGTATGTCATTAATTGAAATCTGAATCTTATTTGTTAGGGATAACGATAGAGATTATTATATTTTTTCTAATTATTTGGCTTCAGTATGATCTCGTCTAATTCGTTGAGGTCCCATATTTAGATTCTCTTCAGTGTTGATCTCCTAAGAGAATGTATTGTTGTTTGACTTACGTAATTAACACGAAGTAATCTTGGCATCAATGGACTGTTAGGTATTGACTTTACCATCGAACCATACTTCTTATGCTTTTTCTCTATGTGAAGGATGTCCCATCTGGAAATTAGGGAATTAAATCTGCGCAAAGCCAAAAATGGAGAACACTTAAGTAGCAGTATCTTTCTTAATTAAAGCGATGGTTTGGTTTCTTTGTTTAATGGCATATCAACCTTTGTAGGTTATTTAATGCCAAAGCCATTCTCTTAGAAGAACAGTAGTGGTTCTATTTAACCCATAGCTGGGAGGATAAGGGGGTTCATACCTTTCCCAAGGGTATTTGTCCGAAAGTGAACGTAATAGCACGAGTGGAGTACGAACTCGCTTACTACGATTCCGTAGTTCATCGCTTTAACCATTACACCACGAGGAGACCCCCTAATTAAAGCGAGTTGATCTCAGTTTTGAATTTTTCCTCACTTTTAGTATCTCACTGGTCCAACCCCCTGATTAGATCGTAGGTGTAAAATTAATGTAGCGTGTCTTATGCAAGAATAATCTAGCAGAGCCCATCTTTCTCCAGGTCTACTACTGGTTTGAAATTCTTTTTCCTTCTTTTTAACTAGTTGCCATACCAAGGTTTAAAAGCCCAATCTGACCAATTTGGATACAGACTTTTCAAATGATAATTGCACTATTGAAACTGCAAAGTACCTCGGCTAGGATTTGAACCCGGATAGCCAAATCCACTTGGTGCAGTGACATCACTAGCGTGTCCACTTTTAGTATATAAATGATAAAAAATAAACGGAACGCCTATTTAATTCTTTCATCTCAGGGTGATATTTGAGACATACAACCATCTTCTACACGTTGATAGATAGATAGATAGATAGATAGATCTGAACGGATTGATAGATATTAACAGATTGTGATAGATAGATAGATAGATAGATAGATAGATACAAAGAGATAGATAGATAGATAGATAGATAGATAGATAGATAGATGTGCCTGTGGTGTAATGGTTATCGTCGTTGGAAATGGACACGGCGACACTAGTTTCAAATCCTGGACGAGACTGATTTCATTTCACATAGCACTAATACCCTCAGAAAAGGTATGAATCCGATTATTCTCCCTCCAGCTATGGGTAAATAGTAGGGCAGACTGGTTTCTTCAGCCTTGGTGAGGCAACTAGTCTAGGAGAAGGAAAACTCTGAATTCATACCTGTTAAACTCCGCTTAAAATTGACCTTGTGTCATATCCTGCCCGAGCGGAGGGGTTGGGTAAAGATAGATAGATAGATAGGTCAAAGTTTGAATAGAATTTTTTATTTGAAAACTAGAATACACCCGTCAATAATAACTGTTGAATATATTTTTTATAATCCAAATTAAAAATATTTCAGAATCTAAAAAGAATAAATCAATAAATGAAAAGTAACTCGTGTGTTATTGTAATAAAAAACACAACTTTCATGTTGCAAACTTAGAATTATCTGAAAAATCAAATTGTCTGTGTCGTTCATAAATGAAGACTCTCTCACTTTCTCACTCTTTCTTTTCTTCCTTGTTGCTGTCAATATAAATTCAAAAGATACATAGCCAAGAAGATGAACTCAAAAACTGAAGAAACCGTTCCATTGTGACGTCAGCCTGCTTTACCGACAACTTATCTGCTCTCTTTTCTTTTCTCTTTCGATGTGGCAAGCCACACATCACATCATTCGTTCTTTCTTTCTTTCTATCTTTTTCTCTTTCATTTTTTCCTTCTTTAAAGATTACAACGAAAACGTCAGAGATCTCACCTTCCTTTCTTTCTTTTTTCCTGTCTTTCTTTTTATTCTTTCTTTTTATGCATACAGGCATACAGATGTACACACTGAACGCTACTCGTATGTTTTATATTATTAGGAGATATGCTGTGATCACCACGCACTAAATACCATCATTTTTTTTTTTTTTTTTATGAGAGCTGTATATTATCTCACACTATAGTTGCTGATTTTTCCCTCTTTGATCGTCAATGATACAGTCCAGTAATTGTCGGATTTGTGCAAATTTGTTAACAACTTTACTTTATAAAGCCCCCCTCCTAAGTAAGAACAGAATCGCCAACAATGGCTTTTGAGAATAGCTCTCTAACCACCGCACTATTACAACCAGTTCCTGTGATAGAAATTATCAGCGAGGGTTAGGTGACTTTTTTTTTTCTTTTGTCAGTCTTTGAAAAATCGTTCTTCATTTTCTTTTTGTACTATTAAAGGCTTATAATATACTACACGGACGGATTTAAATTCCAAAATCAAACGTGGCATCAAAGACGACTTTTTTTTTTCTCTTTATTTCCCATATATTTTTTAAGAGAGACCGCACGGCTTCGTAGCACTGAATTAAACAATGAGAATTATCTGCTCGACTGCACACATTTATATGTAACGAATGAACAAACATCGGGAATTTTGTACGGGCAGTGTCTAGACTGTCATATTTATTAGCATTGCCTATTTTCTAGCAATTATGATGATGTAATGGCGCGAAAAATTCATCGATGAACCACTGCTCTCTCTCTCTCTCTATATATATATATATATATATGGAAAACTGGAAATAAATCCGACAGTATGAAAATGTACAAACATTAAAAACAAAGTCATAAGGGGTTGTAATTTCTTTATTTAATGGGATGTCAACGCTCTCGTTGTATTACACCATTAGTGATACAATTTAACCCATTGCTGGGAGGATAATGAGGTTTACGCTTTTCCCCAGGGCATTAGTCCAAAAGTGAACGTAATAGACCAACTAGAGTTGGGACTCTCTTACTATGATAACAGAGTCCAACATTACGCCACGGAGATTCCCCAGGTTTTCAGGCAGCGATTTTATTGATTTTTTTAATTATCTGTGTACGTTAAACGTTTCGGTTTTTAAACCTTCATCAAGCCTATAATTTCTTAAAAGAAACTAAAAGATGATAAAGTTTTAAATATTCTATTTCCGTTGGTGGCGTCCAGTTTTAAATTTGAATTTTAAATTAGTTTCCGAAATTTTGTTTTAAAATCCTAATGTATTTCATCAAAAAATTACATCACATATTTGCTGGACATAAATATATTTATAAACTCAATTGTTAAAAAACAAACAAGGAATGGAATATATATATATATATATATATACATATGTAAAGAACTAGCGATGCTCTTTATTTTTTCATAATTCTTGGTGGCCCAGTCGGCTGGGGTTGTAGAATACTAGTTGATTACTAATAATTTTTGTGATTGGTTCATCCGTAACTTTCGGAGGTGGTCCGAGTAAAGTCTCGGAATCTTGTTTCCTCGGGTGTATTCGTTCTTCCTGTCTGGCAGATTTTAGTTTAGCTCTCGCAGTACTATTCCTTCTACTCACTTCGTTTACCGTCTGCCATGCTATCCTAGGTTGTCTATCTTCAACCGAGTCTTTAATCTTATTGATCTGATTTTGGATTTATTCTGTTTGTTCTTCTAGATATATGTTAGTTCATTTTGTGCTTTCTTAAGTTTCTGAGCATTGATATTGGTTGGGTTCCACCTGTTACATAGGGAAGCGGTTTTTACGTCAGCACGCTTTTTTTCTGACCGCTAATGTCTCCCATGGGACTCTAGGTTTAGTTCTTTGTTTAGTTGGTATGCATTCTCCTGCCGCTTCTATGTCGACATTGACGAATAATAATAATACTAATAATAGTGATACTAAACAAAAAAGAAAACCTGCTGAATAGTGGACTTTGCCGTTCCGGAAGACCACTGAGTCAAAATGAAAAAAATGCGAGAAGAGAGATAAGTACCAAGACCTTGTTAGAGAACTAAAATAAACTATGGAATATGAAGGTAACGGTAGTACCAATTGTAATTGGTGCACTAGGAACGGATTGGTAAAGGAGCTAAAACACTTGGAAATAAGATGTAAAGTAGAGACCCTCGAGACTACAATATTATTAAGATTGGCCAGAATACTGAGAAGAGTCCTGGAGACTTGAAAAGACTTGCTGCCACTTAAACTCCAGTGGAAAACCATCAGCTAACGTAGGTGTGAAAAACTCTCAAAGGAGTAAAATAATCATTGTAAAAAACTGTGATGATAGTAGAGCTTTTGCCCGTGGTATAATGGTTATCGTCGTCGGAAATGGACATGGCGACACGAGTTCAAATCCTGGACGAGACATTGCATTTCTCATAGTACTAATACCCTTGGGAAAGGTATGAATCCAATTATTCTCCCTCCAGCTATGGGTAAATAGTAGGGCGGACAAGGTTCTTCAGCCTTTGTAAGGCAACTAGTCTAGGAAAAGGAAAACTCTGAATTCAAACCTGTTAAACTCGGCTTAAAAATTGACCTTGTGTCATATCCTGCCCAAACGGAGGGGTTGGGTAAATAGAATAGAACTTCTTATTTTCCGTGGTGATAAAACTAAAATAGATTCGACTATCGGTTAGTTTAGACTATATTAACAATTTTCATAGTGAAGATGTTATCGATTATCCCCAATGACGGTGACAAAGACATAGGAGAAGGCACTAAAAAGACGTCAGTAATCATTCTAAGAGGAAAATTGTGTCGGCAACGACAATGACACTGATTTATGATGAACCCAGACCACTGCTGTCACGTGATATTCACAATAAAATCGAAATCAAGGCAAATAATTGTGAGCCACTTTCTAAGTTGAAGACGGCTGGACAGAGTACATGTGTGGCAAGAGAGGCGGCTTTTAGTACAACCAACGAACGGTCAAAGGTCAGAATTATAATAAAGGACATAGAATTTGGACGTATAAGTTGGGTCCAGTTCCGTAATTCATCTTTTGAGATTATCGATCCAGCAGGTCTTCACCGAAACTACAGCGTCCAGTCACATTATATATCTTCAGCGCTTGATATTTACATATCCTACTTGATTTATTTATCATCTTAAGTAGCCATATATATATATATATATATATATATATATATATATATATATATATGTCATCTTAAGTAAGTATATATATATATATATATATATATATATATATATGCATATTTAGGCAGCTGATTCTTTCGTACACGTTTTTTTGTATATAAAGTTTAATTCTATGTGTCTGTCTTCTATTCTGAAAAAATAATTATGAAATGACTGTTAAAAGTTGAATTATTTCTAGTTTTTGTACTGCTCTCCTAGCCATCATTTCAACACTTTTTGATTTATCAAACGATTTTTTTTATTTCTATCTGTTTACTTAGAAAACTCCAAATATTCGTTTGTTCGGATATTTGGCAGGTTTGATAGATTTAATATTAATCTTTTAAAAAGATTAATCGGATTATAGTGCCTTCTTTTCGTTAGAAGATATATAAAACTTACATTAATAAAACTATATTAAGGAGGTGAGATCTTTATCACTTTTAGTTTATATATATATATATATATATATATATATATCATTATCATCATGTCACGCCATCAGCATGGATATCCCTGACCCTCTCTCGCCACCCCTCCCAATCGTCCATTGCGTCCGGCAGGTCCTCGGGGCTACATCCCGTATCAGCACAGAGCTGCTGTATGCAGGTTCAAGCAGGCCGTCCTGCCTTTGCTCGTCCATATGAAGGGGTCCACAGGATTCTGGTTCGTCTAATGGGTGGTAAGTGTCCGAGCAGCTGCTGCTTTGTGGGGTGCTGCCTCCAGGACTGTGTGTGTGTGTGTGTGTGTGTGTGTGTGTGTGTGTATTCCTTAGCCACAGTGTGAATCTAGCTCTCAATAACGTTGGGATATCGTCGTCATCGACAATGACTGAAGAAGGTCGAAAATATCAATATTCGGACTACACTAACAGTGACTTCGGTTAGTTTATTGGTGTTGTTCGTAAGGGGATATTTTTGACAATCTTTGGTAATTGTCGAGGAGTTGTTCGAAATTAGCAGTACCCAGACTCCATTGAAACAGTTTTTGAATTTAACCGTTGACAAAACAAAATTTATAAACAACATTTATTCCCGACCTTACTAAACAAATAAGTCAAGGATGACTTGGGTAGTGTGATGGTTACCAGGCTACACGAGCAATCGTTCACGAGTAAATTCGATTTTCATTGGGTGCCCCATTCACACGTCCTTGTGCCACATCTTAGCAAAATGTTTTGTAAATTACTAAACAAATAAGTCAAGGATGTCTCGGGTGGTGCGATGGTTAGCAGGCTACACTAGCAATCCTTCACGAGTAACTTCGATTCTCATTGGGTGCCCAATTCATACGGCCTTGTGCCACATCTTAGCAAAAAGCTTAGTAAATTACTAAACTAATAAGCCAAAGCAACCTAAACCATTATATGTATATGCAGTAGCATGCCATCTACTTTCTGTATGCTTGAGGGAACACGTTGTATATTAAATTATATTGATCGTTCCTTTGTTTGAATATTTCTTCCGACGAAAAATAAAACAACAATGGTAGATAACATTAAGCAAACACAATTCTTTGTCTCGTTGGTGGTGCGTGTCTCCACATACAGAAACACAGGCTTGTACCCACTAATGAAGACGCAAACACGTATACGAAAAATAAGCTGACGTTGCTGACGGTCAAGTCACGATGATATCACCGCTTACAGCCAGGTCCCCAAAGTTAAGCAACGATGAACCGACTTATTTTTTAGGGGGTCGTTCAAAAAGTTATAAGTCTCACACAGAATGATGTGGCAAAACTGATAATTTTTGTTTATGTCAACTTCTTCTCATACTAGAAAAACATACTCAGATTTCTGTCTTAAATTGCGTGTGCAACAAATTTAAAAATAAAGAAAGGCTTAGTACTTTTTGAATGACCCTTGTAAGCTTCTTTTTTTCTTGGTTTCTTTTCTTTTTAATGGCATGTCAATTTTGGTGGGTTATTTAATGCCAAAGACATCTTTCTTGAACAGCCGTGGTACTATTTAACCCATAGTTGGGAGGATAAGGGGATTCATACATTTCCCGATGATATTTTTCCGATAATGAATGTAATAGAGCGAGTGGAGTTCAAACTCGCTACTACGATTCTGCAGTCCATCGCTTTAACCATTACACCATGCGGACATCCCGACCCTTTTAGGTTGGTGACCACTTAGTAATCACTAGAAGTACGTGGCCAGATAGAAAGGTAGACTGGTTTCTCTAGCCTCGGTTTGGCCACCAGTCCAGGAGAATGAAAAACGCTGAATTCAAACAGCTTTACTCCACATAGAGCTGATGTAACTTTTTGCTGGTCGGGTATTGCTAGTGGCTCCATGTATACGAGTCCATAGGGAAACGTCCGTACCTCTCCAGCAGTCCCAAGTAAGTCTTGGATGTTGGATGAGATGGAAGTGGCCGTACAGCTAATGTCTTGAAGAGTTCTACTACTAAATTAAGCTCAAAGGTTTCAAGGTTTTCCCAAAATATCTAAAGATTGATAAATCGATAATTCATACGACGTATCTCTGATTTTAGGGTAACAGAAAAATGCTAATAGTTAACAGACTTTCGTATTGTTCATGGCTGGTTTTTTAGGTACTGAAAACTTCTGCCCAAAGTTATCATTGAAAACTCTTGCCTTTACTAGTATTCAATCATGAACTGCTAAACGGAGGTGCCCGTGGTGTAATGGTTATCATCGTAGGAAATGAACACGGCAACACGAGTTCAAATTCTCGACGAGGCTGATTGCATTTCACATAGCACTAATAACCTTGGGAAAGGTATGAATCCAATTATTCTCCCTCCAGCTATGGGTAAATAGTAGGGCAGACTAGGTTCTTCAGCCTGCGTGAGGCAACTAGTCTAGGAGAAGGAAAACTCTGAATTCAAACCTGTTAAACTTCGCTTAAAAATTGACCTTGTGTCATATCCTGCCCGAGCGGAGGGGTTGGGTAAATATGATCATGAACCATTAAACTCGGAGCAGAGTCCCATTTGACACGATGCGTAGCATTCGTTTCCGGTTGTGTTGGCGCCACTCAGAGGATATCTTTGTCTGTTTTAGCGCGAAAACCACACAAAGGGCTTGAGCTGGAGACTGGATGTGGAGGAGGGAAGGAAGGTCCCAGAGAAGATAGAAAGAGCCAGTTGACAAAGCAGGGCAGAAGAAAACGGTCGGCTTGAGATAGCTGTCCAGTGAAGGACACAGTCGGCAGATAGAGGCAGTAAGAAGAGGGAAGCAGGGCAGAGAAGACAGTCAAGCGATGAGTCAGCATTCCTAGTGGCTTTGTGGAATTTTTGCGCAAAATACACACCGGCGATAGCCTGCAAATGCACGGAGAGCTGCACAAAAATGTCATATAGACTTTTCCTCCACCCTCTCGGTTGTGTTTTGCGTATCTGTAAAGAAATGTGTAATGCTTCTGGTCGGAGATGAGAAAAAAAACTAGATGAAAGACTGGCCCTGTGTTGTTTGGTTTAAGGAAGCTGAGATTGCGGGGGTCGGCCGGCTAGGGGTATTGTCACATCTGGCGCCGTTAGGGGTATTGTCCCACCCCAATATCAGAGCTACAAATCGGCTCTGACAGATATGGACAAACTGAAATATAGAGATAATAGAGGGAGTGACGAAAAAGAGAAAAAGGTGTAGGACAGAGGAAGACTGACCGGATGTCGTTTCTCAACAAATCTTGTGGGTGGGTCGGGGAACAAGCTCCCACATAAAGTGAAATGTCCAAGTGGTAACATATGTTTCACTTCACAACGTATTGGCGCCATTCAATTTACATTCCAACTGATCTGATTGGCTCCTTTCTACATGTTGAGAAATGAATGGATGAGAGGAATTCGGGGGGAGGGTGGAGCTGGAATTGGGGAGTTTATACGTTTGAGGCGGAAAAGGTGGCGCAAACATTTAATTGTCTTAATGAACGCAAACTCCTTATATTTGTCAGACCTCTGGACGTGTTTTAAATTAATAACGGATGGATCGTGTTTATAAGCACGGCGTCAGTGTCTGGTCACACGTATGGGCTGGCGTAAATCAGAGAGAAAGCTAGTGTGTACTTATCTGCGTCTGTATGCAAAGATAGATAGATAGATAGGAACAAACAGATATGAACCAACAAGATAGATAGATAGATAGGACCAAACAGATATGACCAACAAGATAGATAGATAGATAGGACCAAACAGATATGACCAACAAGATAGATAGATAGATGGGAACAAACAGATATGACCAACAAGATAGATAGATAGATTTCTAGGATTGTTCTACTTCACCCTTGATACGTACCTTGTATCGCTGAGTCTTAAGCAAGGGGGTATCAAGTACCATTTTTAAAGTCTTTGGTATGACGCGACCTGGGATTGAACCCCCATCTCCCGGGCCATTGGCGAATATCTTACACAAGAAATATTTATATTTTAATGCAATCATCTTCTTTGTTAATGCCCTTAATCAATTTGTGAACATTAATCAAAATAAAACAAACATTATACAAAATCATAATTTCAGATAAGTAATGCGAGTATTGATAATATTGTTGTGAGTACAATAAAACATTTACAAATTTATCTAATTTCGGCATTAGATACCCAATAAAGAGTTGATACGTCGTTAAACAAATAAACAAAACCGAACAATGCAAATTAAAGATTGAATTGAATTAAGATTTAATTGGATACGATTACTTTTAAATTCTCCTATTATATAATTCTCACAAAGAGCTCGATATTTTTGGTCTTGTGCCAAGCTAAGCTGAAGAGGTGTCCTTTTGCATTCTTGAAACCAAGCACAAATTCATCACAACTACTGAGCGATGACAACTGATACATTTATGTATAAATTTCATACGAAATTAACATTGGCCCTTGGGAAAGGCATGAACTCATCTCTTTGTGCCTCTGTTACAAACAAATAGTAGGGCATATTAGGTTTATAACTAAGGTTAGACAACTAACGTAGGAGAAAGAAAATTCCTAATTCAACCCAGCTTTATTCTGCCTAAGAATTGAACCTGTTTCAAATCCAGCTAATGGTAAAGTGGTTATATATTATTATTATTATTATTATTATTATTATTATTATTATTATTATTATTCAGTCCAGTTAAACTGGAGTAGGGAATAATTCCGTCAGGACAATTAAATTATTCAACTATGAATATTAAAATCTTTCTGGTAAAGAGCTCAATGTAATTGACATCAGAGAGCAACAATTCCTTTCAGAAAAACAAAATCCGGTCACTTTAGGATTATACATTTATTTCCATCCTGCTAAGGGTATTGATATGAATCAATAACACCAAAAACAACAGGTCTTCTTCAGATCTAATGGATATAATTAATACAGCAAGAATACAGCATTCTGGCTGTAATTATTATGCCCATCCTATAGCAGGATGGAAATAAATTTATAATCCAAATGTGAACGGTTTTGTTTTTCTTAAAGGTATATATATATATATATATATATATACAAGGTAGATAGATAGATAAATAAATATATATGATTATTATATATGTATATACATATATATATGATAAGTATTATATATTAGATATTATACATATACATATCATAATATATATATAATATATTTTATACATATATATATATATATATATATATATAATATAATATGCTTATATATATATGTATATATATATATATATATATATATATATATATGTTAGTTTAGTTGTGTTTTATAACATATCAACCCTTGCAGCTTATTTAATGCTAAATCCTGTTTGTTTATAATTATATATATGTTTTTTTTTTGCGAAGAGTTTGTAGGTAACATTATTTTTAAACGAGCCAGAGGTCATTTGTTTTTACAGAGCTCAACAGTTTCAAGATTTGTTGTTTATTGTTTGCACACAGTTAAATGGCTTCTATTAGACCCATTGATGGGACCTTAACAGAGTGGACATGGGAGTAACGGCAATGTATTCCACATTCCCGAAAGCTCAAGGACTGTGCCTTACGATCATATGGTTTCGTGTCATATCTAAAACATATGTTAGGGGCAGTCTTATACATCTGCAGAAGTGCAGATAGCGTGTTCTACAACCCCACCCGATTATATATATATATATATATATATATATATATATATATATACTGTGTGCATTTTACATAACGCTAACATCCTCGAGAAAGGTATGAATCCAATTATTCTTCCTCCATCTATTGTTAGATAGTAAGCAGTTTTTAACGTTGCTATAGCAACCAGTTGAGGAGAAGGAAAACTCCGATTTCAAATTTTATTTAAACATCATTGCTCAACATAATGTTTTTTCGCTTTAAAGAAATGAGTTCCATTTGCTAAATCACGCATAGAGTTGCAATATCTCGTCACAGAATTATTAAAAACTAGCTGAAAACTCGACCATAGTAAGAGGATTCAAAATAAAGACCAAACCCTCAAATAGATCATACTCAACCAATCCGTGTGGGTGGATATGTGTGTGTTACTTCGATTGCCTTCAACCGATTATTAAGAAAGTTTTTTTTCTTGAGGCACATGTAGAGGCAATTGTTCGATCGCGTTTACAAAACTAGGGGTAGTATTCCCTGATTAGGAATGGCGGTTCGTTCGTTCGTGCGTGTAAGCTTGAAGAGGCCACCCCACAATAATTTTTCCGTTTGCCGAAGTGTGTTGAAGGTGATAAGTTAGGTCCCGGCGCCTAAATTTGTCTATATATAACAGAAGAGTTTCTGACATTGGGTGAAGGACTCTATTGTTTATGGGGATATTCGCGTGTCGTTTTGTCTGCTCTATACATATAATTCGGCCAGCTTGGAAGATAGCTAATTAACACGTCAGATAGATGTAAATATATGACTATATACAGACAACTACAGATGAAAAGAGAACGAGATAGATAAATAGATAGATAGATAGATTGAGAGAGAGAGAAGGAGTACGAGAAAGAAAAAAATGAAAAGATAGGTATGGAGATAAGTATAAACAGATTGAGATAGAAAAAGGGAGGAGGAGAAAGAAATGAACAAATTGAGATAGATAGATAGATAGATAGATATAAAGGTAGAGAAATAGATGTGTGTGTGTGTGTGTGTGTTTAATCTACGGGAGTAAAATGACGTATATATTTGAATTTTTAAGAGATGATTTTCATTGTAAAAAGAGAAAATAAATAACATATTTATATACATTTATCATTGGTCGAGCCATGCCTACTGCTGACACAAAAACATATTTTCTCATTATATTGTCGTTAGACCAGATTGCATGACTGAACACACACACACACACACACACACACAAATATATATATATATACGATTACACCAAGACATATACCAGTTGCCAGTTTTCGGTTAAACAAGTATAATTTTATATATAATTTCATATATATATATATATATATATATACATATCGGTCCAGTTAAACCAGAGTCGGGAATAATTCTGTTAGGACAAAAAAAATCACTCAACTATGAACATTTAAATTTTCCTGGTAAAGAGCTCAATGAAACTGACATCATAGAGCAATAATTTCTTTAAGAAAAACAAAAACCGGTCACATTAGGATTATAAATTTATTTCCATCTTGTTATGGGTATTGATATGAATCAATAACACAAAAATAACTGGACTTCTTCAGATGTAATGGATAAAATAATTCAAAATAGACACAGGAAGTAAGGGTGGGAGGGGGTAGAAGAGGGGTGAAGAGTTTCCTCCCCATTTCACCTAATTCCGTTTTTTTTTGGTTTTATTACCGGTTGGAATTATAGTAAATTAATTTTTTTAATTTTTGAATTATATATATATATATATATGGATGTGCAAAAGCAGGACGACCAGCACGAACTTACATACAGCAACTATGTGAGGACACAGGATGTAACCCTGAAGACCTGCCGGAGGCGATGAATGATAGGGAGAAGTGGCGAGAGAGGGTCAGGGATGTCCGTGCTGGCGCCACGACATGATGATGATGATGATATGTCTTCATGAAGACGTACCGAAAGGCACGAATTTTCAAGACTCATTTTCTCTCTCTCCATCATCATCATCATCCGTCCATATCAGTGATCGCTCGTGACAAGTCCTCTAGACAGCACCCAGTATCTGTATAGAAATGTAAACAGATAAAGATTTTTAAAAGTTTATTTAAAAATCGTTTGATAATCCCTAAAGTACTCAAATGTTGACCTGACAAAACAGTATAAAAAAAAAACTTGAAGGAATTTAAAATTTCATCAACTTACCTTTGTCTCTGGATTAAGTTTCATATATTCTAAAAGATAAGAAGCACAATCGTAGATGAAACTTTATCAGTACCAAATGAAGATTCCTCCTTCATCTGTCGACTATGTCTTCTAATGTTCATAAATATACATACATACACACGTATATATATATATATATATATATATATATATGTGTGTGTGTGTGTGTATTTAGGCAGCATTTCTTCGTTAATGCAAATTTCATTAAACATAATAGACATTTTATGTCTACATATTTTCTTTTGGATCCGTTCGAATTCCCGTATTACTTTTATCGTATTCGGGGGAATTGATTTATGTATTGTCCATAGTTGTATGTATCCCTGATGATGGCCCAAAATCGGGCAGAAAGTACTAGGGATACATACAACTATGGACAATACATAAATCAATTCCCCCCGAATACGATAAAAGTAATACGGGAATTCGAATGGATCCAGAAGAAAATATGTAATAAAATGTCTATCATGTTCAATGAAATATATATATATATATATCTGCTGCGGAGACCTGGGTTCAATACTAGGTTGGGTCATACTAAAGACTCAAAAATAGGTACTTGATGCCCCTTTGATTAACACTCAGCATTATAAGGTACAGATCAAAGGTGAGTGGAGGAATCCAGGGAAAAGAGTAGTACTCTCCCTTACACCTCGGTGAAGTAGTTATTGAAAATGAAGCGATCGGGTCCCTCAACTACGGTCGGCAAACAGTTAATATGTATAAACACACACACATATTTATATACAAGTGTGTGTGTGTGTGTGTGTGTGTGTGTGTGTGTGTGTGTGTGTGTGTGTGTGTGTGTGTGTGTGTGCAGTCTCATGATTCTAGTGTTTGTTAAACGTTCATGAAACTTTATAAAAAAAACACTCGAATGAATTCATGGACTTTTTAACTTAACATTTTAAAGATTGATACTATTTTGTTTCGGGACATTAGCAAACATATTCTCATAATATATATATATATATATATATATATATATATATATATATATATACATGTATATGAGTGTGTCTGTGTGTGTGTGTGTGTGTGTGTGTCTGTGTGTGTGTGTGTGTGTGTGTGTGTGTGAGAGAGAGAGAATATACAAGTAGACACACTAGCTTAAATGTGTCATAGTTTATAACTTTATCGATTCGTCCTGAACGCACCAGAGCTGAAGGTAACACCGACAAATATGCCAGTAATTAATCGATACTAGTATTGCGGATTTTTCTCAGCAGAATATTGATTACATTCGAGTCTTTTTATTTGAATTACCTGTTATACTTCTTTATCATGCCCTATTTTTCTCTTACTGTTTCACCCACAAACACCCCTCATATATATATATATATACATATATATTGGTAGTTGAGATATATTGTGTATAATTACGTATGCTTTGATAGATAGATAGATAGATAGATAGATAGATAGGGTAGTGTCAGGGATTCTGGGTTTCATGCTTTTCGCATTCGGCAGAAAAATACGTAAAGGGTGAAACCCAGAATCACAGACACTGCCATGTAATATATATATATATATATATATATATATATATATATATATATATATATCTTTCATAGATATTGAGAATTATTTAGTAATACCAGAAAATTTGGTCCACAACTAAATCACCAAGTGAACGAGATATAACCATCAACATCGACAATATATACATATACATATATATATATATGTGTGTGTGTGTGTGTGTGTGTGAGAGAGAGAGAGAGAGAGAGAGAGAGAGAGAGGGAGAGAGAGAGAGAGAGAGAGAGGGAGAGAGAGAGAGAGAGAGAGAGAGAGAGAAAATTAAAGAAATAGATTAATGATGGTTGTTGTTACAGAGAGTTCTACTGTGCTGAACCTCTTAAAAGACACTACCGCAAGTTTTGCTAACATGATCGAAAAATTGTTTTTACATTTGCCTTATGAAAAGAAACTTTTTCATAATTGGTTGAAGGCAGTCGAAGTAACGCACACGTATACTTGCCCACATAGATTGGTTGAATTCGGTGTATTTGAGGGATTGGCCTTTGTTTTATATGTGTATGTGTAGCCTTCTCATGTTCATTTATGTAGGAAACTCTTTTTCAATGAATTTATTCCAATCTTTTTAAATTGATTGACATAATAAAACATTCTCGAATTATCCTCAAAAGTAAAACCTCTTCTAATTCATTCTTAAAGTAATTTTTTTTACAATGCATTTATATAATAAACCCTTTTCCAATGCATTTATATAATAAACCCATTTCCAATGCCTTCCTTTAGTAAACCCTTTTCCAATGCATTTATATAGTAAACCCATTTTCAATGCATTTATATAATAAACCCTTTTCCAATGCATTTATATAATAAACCATTTTCCAATGCATTTATATAGTAAACCATTTTCCAATGCATTTATATAATAAACCCTTTTCCAATGCATTTATATAATAAACCCATTTCCAATGCATTTATATAGTAAACCCTTTTACGATGCATTTATATAATAAACCCATTTTCAATGCATTCCTATCGTAAACCCTTTTCCAATGCATTTATAAAATAAACCCATTTCCAATGCCTTCCTATAGTAAACCCTTTTCCAATGAATTTATAAAGTAAACCCTTTTCCAATACATTTATATAATAAACCCTTTTCCAATGCCTTCCTATAGTAAACCCTTTTCCAATACATTTATATAATAAACCCATTTCCAATGTTTTCCTATAGTAAAGCCTTTTCCAATACATTTATATAGTAAACCCATTTCCAATGCCTTCCTATAGTAAACCCTTTTCCAATGAATTTATAAAGTAAACCCTTTTCCAATACAATTATATAATAAACCCATTTCCAATGCATTCCTATAGTAAACCCTTTTCCAATGCATTTATAAAATAAACCAAGTTCCAATGCCTTCCTATAGTAAACCCTTTTCCAATGAATTTATAAAGTAAACCCTTTTCCAATACATTTATATAATAAACCCATTTCTAATGCCTTCCTATAGTAAACCCTTTTCCAATGCATTTATAAAATAAACCAAGTTCCAATGCCTTCCTATAGTAAACCCTTTTCCAATGAATTTATAAAGTAAACCCTTTTCCAATACATTTATATAATAAACCCATTTCCAATGCCTTCCTATAGTAAAGCCTTTTCCAATACATTTATATAATAAACCCATTTCCAATGTTTTCCTATAGTAAAGCCTTTTCCAATACATTTGTATAGTAAACCCATTTCCAATGCCTTCCTATAGTAAACCCTTTTCCAATGCATTCCTATAGTAAACCCTTTTCCAATGCATTTATAAAATAAACACATTTCCAATGCCTTCCTATAGTAAACCCTTTTCCAATGAATTTATAAAGTAAACCCTTTTCCGATACATTTATATAATAAACCCATTTCCAATGCCTTCATATAGTAAACCCTTTTCCAATACATTTATATAATAAACCCATTTCCAATGTTTTCCTATAGTAAAGCCTTTTCCAATACATTTATATAGTAAACCCATTTCCAATGCCTTCCTATAGTAAACCCTTTTCCAATGCATTTATAAAGTAAACCCTTTTCCAATACATTTATATAATAAACCCATTTCCAATGCCTTCCTTTAGTAAACCCTTTTCCAATACAATTATATAATAAACCCATTTCCAATGCATTCCTATAGTAAACCCTTTTCCAATGCATTCCCATAGTAAAACCATTTCCAATGCGTTCATATAATGAAACCTTGTCCAATATATTCCTAGAGTAAAACTTTTTCTAATGCATTTATAAAGTAAACAGTTTTCCAAAGCTTTCCAAAACAAAAAACGTTTCTCATGATTTATTCCAGTTAAACCTTTTCCCATGCATTCCTACCGTAAAACACTTTCCAAAGAAGTCTTATAACGAAACCATTTCAAATGGATTCTTAGAGTAATACCTTCCAATTCATTCTTACAATAAAAAACCTTATAGTTGCCTTCCTAACGTAAAACATTATTGTGACCAAATTATACCATATAAACTAATAATCTTTAAAAATCATATTTATTTCAGCAGACCCTATATTCTTTTCAAAATGTTAAATCTGCATCTTCAGACGAAGAAATAATTAGAAATTTTGAATAAAGATCAAGAAAAACCCACAAAATTCCGGCCATGCTATCTCCCTAACCCAAATTTCATCTTTTTTTTTTCTTTAAATTTGAGAACTTTTAAGAAAAACTTCAGACATCAAACAACACACACACAGACACACACACACACACACACACACACACACACACACACATATATATATATATTGTTGGATGATTGTAGATTTTGTTAAAAGTTCTCAAATTTTGATGTGTTGACTTCCAACTCACCTGTCAAATAATTCTTGTGTTTTAGCGCGAAATTCTTAGTCAGGACTTTTTTTACTGTGTTGTATTTTTGTTGTTGTTGTTGTTTTACCTGAAAATCATTTTCCCGTAGTGAAGCTTTTTAGGATACATTCCTCTAATAAAACCAAACATACACATATGTGCACTCACACACACACACACACACACACACACACACACACACACACACACACACAAACACATTTACATATATTTACATATACATATATACATGTGTGTGTGTGTGTGTGTGTGTGTGTGTGTGTGTGTGTGTGTGTGTGTACTTGGTTTACTTAAGATATATATATATAATAAAACTATATATACATACATGTGTGTGTGTCTGTGTGTCTGTGTGCGTGTTTGATTTCCTTAAGATATATATATATATTATAAAACTATGTGTGTATATGTGTTTGATCTCCTTAAGTTATACATATGATATATATATATATATATAGATGTGTGTGTGTGTGTGCGTGATTTCCATAAAATATATATATAATAAACTATATATATATGTGTGTGTGTGTTTGATTTCCTTAAGATATATATATATATATATATATATATATATATATATATATATATATATACAATAAAACTATATATATATATATACAATAAAACTATATATATATATATATAAATATATATATATATATACATATTGGCCCAGTGGGTAGAGTGTTCACCAATGGTCCGGGAGACCGGGGTTCAATCCAGATCGAGTTATACCAAAGACTTAAAAAAATGGTACTTGATACCTCCTTGCTTAACACTCAGCATTATAAGGTACGTATTAAGGGTAAAGTGGAGCAATCCAGGGAAAGGAGTAGAGCCCTCACCTACACCTCAATGTAGTAGCTATTGAAAAGGGACCCTTCGGGTAACCCTCGACTACAGTCGCCAAGAAATATATATATATATATGTATGTGTGTGTGTGTGTGTGTGTGATTTCCTTAAGATAGCTCGCTGCTTGTCTTTTTCTACTGGCATGTATTAGCCTATTTCTGCCTGTTTATCAGTAGTTGGCACACCAAAATCCAAATTGGCTTTTTCAATTCTCGCTACCTCCCCTTCTTTTCATCATCATAAAATATATCTAAAGATAATAAAAAGCCCCTTGTGCCTTTTTCTCCTTCTTTGCTCTTTATCCACGAAATCTTCCCCCTCTTTGCACACGAGCTCAAACCTCTAATACCAAGCGACCGCTTGTCTGCCCTTTGACGGAACGAACACACCAAAATGGCGATACCACGACCATCACCATCCCTCGTCCGAATCTCCACAGGCCCGCACCCGGCTAGTCAGCCATAAAATCAGTAACGGCAATTCCGTCCGATCGACCGGGCTGTAGACAACCAGTGTGTTTGACCACAACAGATATCACTCCGCCATTTTCTAACCTGGTTACTATTCTCCAAAGTCATGTCTTCTCTACTACTACTACTACTACTGTCTTTGTTTTTCTCTTATAGTTTACGTATTAAAACTTCGCTTAAGCGTTTTAAAAAAAGAACCGAATATAAAGAGGGTATTCTTTTGTATATTCAAAGTTAATACCATAACCAAAGTAAAATAGTCCCTCAAGTGTAAGCGTTCTTCCATGGCCCAGAACACTGTTAGCTTAACCTTCTTTACGGAGGACTGTGTCCAGAACTTTTTCTTTACTGGAGAGTTATTGTGTTTCTTCCTTTCGAGTCGGACTCGTAGCGATAAACCCATATTTAGCCCTCATGTAAACATTTTGTTTAGCTAAAGCATACTTCTCTGTACACATAACGTATTCTTCAATATATTTCATGTGGTCCACATTACTCAGCCACCAAAACCTTCATGACAAGCCAGGAGTGCTCTGTTTGATTTAGCACCATCTTGAATAGCTTCAAAACAAAAGTTTTTGCAAGATTAAAATAGTTTTCCTATTAACCAAAATTCTGAAAAGAAAAAAAAAATTTTACTTTTATTAAAACATTTACCTTTACTTATTGAAATAGCCTCCTTTTTTTTTTTTTTGATTTCGTAAACAAATAAAAATTATCAATCCTATTTCAGGGTAGAAAATATGCCTTATTTCCCTGGGTATTATACAAACAGACACACAGACAGACAGACACACAGATAAACCCCGTCGTCTGGTTTTGTAATGGCGGCGTTTAATCTGTCACGTATCTTTGGCGCGAATAACTCGGTGAAGCTGGTTTGAATTCACAGTTTTCCTTCTCTTAGCCTGGTTGCCTAACCAAGGCTAAAGAACCCAGTCTGCCCGACTATTTTTCCAGAGCTGGAGTCATACAGTTCCCAAGGGTTATTAACGCAATGTGAAATGCAAACAGCCTCCTTCAGGATTTGAACTTGCATAGCCGGGTCCACTTCATACACCGATAAAAGTGACGCTACGTGAAAAAATATTTGATCGATTTATTGATTGATTTTAACGGCATGTCAGCACACCCAGGGTTATTTTATACCCAGAAGTTAGGGAATTACGTTCACTTTACATTCTTAATTTACATTTTACGTGTAGCTGTTTCGTAATAGTTTTTTTGAGGGGGTGGGGAGCGCACGGTCCTATCGAATATGAATAATTTTCAAACAGATTTACGACCCGTAGATAGGACCTTCTCAAATACTACCACTGCGGGTCTGAGTGGAGAAGGGATTAATGACAACGAGGGGGTAGTCCACTCTCCTTAGATATCTAGAACCGGAATCTTACCAACAGATAATGTTTAGAGTCAAACCCAAGACATCACATTTGGGTGGGGGTTATCCATCTACAATCAACGTATTCTAAAATCTATTGAGGGAGCAATGGTATATAATGTCTTAGATGCTAACAAATTCAACTTCAACCTTAACTAGCAGGGAATTCTATAACACTGCAAAGAAAGAATCGCTGTGGCGTAGTGGCTAACGTACAAGATTGAAGGGTCGAAATAAGCAGGTTCGAACTCTAATCTAGACGTTCAATTTCGAGTTAATACTCTTGGGAAATGTATCCACACCAACAGCAATGAGATGGTATCACTGCAGTAACTTCGACATTGGATGGCTTTGGTATTTAATAACCCTCGAAGGTTGATATCAAACCAAACCATACAACAAAGTCACACTGAAAGCACCACGAAGTTAAGCAACGGTGAGTCTGTTCCGTAGGTAGATGGGTTACCTTTTAAAGATAGCAGATACTGCAAGCAACCTGAGACTTATTGGCGAGACTTACTGATAAATAAAAAGAATTGTGTGAAATTCATGAAATGTACTAAGTATTTCAAAGGTAGACTTTCTTTTTTTGTGTGTGTGGGGATTGTTTTTGTCTTGGGGGGGGTTCTTCACACCGTGATATTTTTGTTCCGGTATTACTTACAAACTCAACAAAAACATCCCTTCATCACATGTAGAAGAGCTTTCGAACATTTACATATATATTAGTTGGCTGATGCTCAAATAGATAGATAGATAGATAGATAGATAGATAGATAGATAGATGAAAAATCTACCAATTCTTACACCAGATTTCCATTGTCTCTATCGAAGCAATACTTGGGAAAAGTTAGAAATGCTTAATGAGGATTCTGTTCAAAACGGAACGCGGCAAGTTCCATACTACTATAGGTTTTCCCTGATTATTTGAGTAGCAGCTCATATATCAACTTAAACATATAAAATACAATGCGATATTAGATAGATAGATAGATAGATAATCTACGACGCTAGCCATTTCTATAACTACTAACGAAAAATATGAATACCTCCTTCCTGGGAAAAGATGGGCGCCTGATAAATTTTATAAAAGGGAATTACTCGGCATGATAGCCGATGACTTTAATTCTTAATGGGTTAAGATGATTAGGAAACTATCAGATTATATATATATATATATATATATATATATATATATATAGATAGATAGATAGATAGATAGATAGATAGAATTTGATGCATATATATCGATAGAAACAGAGATAAAAAAAAGAAATTAGTTGATAGTTGATGGAGGAGGAAATTATATCGAACAATTAATCAGATTCAATTTGTGTGCATGCTGATAAAACTGCAGACAACAGGTAATGCCCTGTCTTTCTTTCATATTAATGAAGGAAAATAATACCGTTTGTATGCATATCAGTTCTGCAGTGCTTGTACGACTATTAAGAATATCAACCCTCAAACTGACATTGAAATGTGGGCATTTTAAAAAATATTCGATTTTTTTCTTTTTTTTTTTTTTAATCGAACGATTGCCTATTGGGTGTTGAACGATCGATCTGTATTTTTATGTGCTTGCGATACAGTGTCCATCTTCTTTAGTCTCATTTCATTTTGACATTTGACAGCCACGCCTTACCCGTTACTCAACCGCTTCTCTTTTCTTAACCATCCCAGTCTTGGCCAATTGATTTTCCATTTTCAACTCCTCGACTCTTTGTATTTCTTTTCTTTCTCTTCTCCTTTCTCTTCTCCCGACCCTCTATCTTTTGCACCCTGACTTTAACCATAATCAGAATGCCCTCCCGCACGCCATTGAAGTCGCTTCACATCTCACGAATTTATCGATCGACACCACAAACGCTCTCTATCCAAACCTATCAGTAGCCGTTAATTTTAAATTTAAATCTAAGGGCAGAATTTTCATTGGTAGACGTTTTAAAACCCTGTGCACCACCACCGCGACTTTTTTCACTTCTGCGCACTCCCCGTTCTTTGCTTAAGGCTTGTTGGGCACATCGCCTACTGGTGTTCGAAACCTAAAGTTATGGGTCTTGTTTAAGTTAAATTAGGTGTTAGTCATCCAAGTACCCTTATATGTACCTTATATGGTAAGTTCAACTTGCCGAGAATCATCTCACAGTAATGTAATGTGCTGTAGGTTCCCGCTTGAGCATCAAATTTAACCAGACATGAGCCAGTTCATTCGATCGATTGATGTCTTTGTAGGTACAGCAGATACTGTAAGTAACCTGAGGCTTGTATGGAGCACGTCTGAATTCAACATTTGAAGTTTATATGTTATTTCAAGAGTCGTTCAAAGAACGTGAACCAAACGAATTCACGGATCGTCTTGCTACATATATAAATATCAGTGATTGTTTTTTTTTGTGTGTTTCATGGCATATCAACCTTTGTAGGTTATTTGATGCCAAATCCATTTTTATACGAATGAACAGTTCTATTTCAAACAGTTCAGTTTAGCATAAGTACACAGTTTAATTTTGAAAAACATTTCTTTTTCAAACTATTCAGTTTAGTCAAACAGTTCTAATTCATCATATTCAGTTTAGTATAAGTATGGTTTTTGTTTAGACAAAGTTAACTGTCTAAATTGTTCTATTTCGAACAATTCAATTTAACAGTTTCAATGTAAAAAGCAGTTTAATTTCAAACAATTCAGTTTAGTATAAGTACGCAGTTTACATATCAAAACAGTTCTATTTCAAGTAATTCTACTTAGCATAAATGCGAAGTTTAGTTCTATTTGACCCATAGATTGAACCCAATCAGGTGCTACCAGTCTGGGGCAGAGTAGACCTGGGAGCGATGCCAATGAAGGGGCACTCCACATTTCCAACAGTTCCAGCATTACTGGAACCTCACCATCGGA
Organism: Sepioteuthis lessoniana; assembly: GCA_963585895.1. Lineage (NCBI taxonomy): Eukaryota > Metazoa > Mollusca > Cephalopoda > Myopsida > Loliginidae > Sepioteuthis > Sepioteuthis lessoniana. The sequence continues at coordinate 5,993,521 of OY757937.1, forward strand.
TTATTTAGTCTCATATCCAGGACACTCATTGGGCGGCGTGTTACCCCCTGCAAAGAAGTTGACGGTGTATTATACTGCCCCAGCCGCCTGGGCAACCCACTTAAGGGTGGCGTCTTTTGATGAGATTAAAATACAGCCACTGAAAGATTACCATGACTCTTCCTCAAACCAAAAATTATTATATATATATATATAATGATCCATAAATACCACAGAAATAGCTATATATTTGGTTGTTTGATCGATTTATTGATTTTAACGTCATGTCAAACCAACTAGGAGGTGCCGTGGTGTAATTGTTATCGTCGTAGGAAGTGAACATGGCGACACGAGTTCAAATCATGGACGAGATTGATTGCATTTCACATAGCACTAATACCCTTGGGAAAGGTATGAATCCAATTATTCTCCCTCCAGCTATGGGTAAATAGTAGGACAGACTAGGTTCTTCAGCCTTGGTGAGGCAACTAGTCTAGGAGAAGGAAAACTCTGAATTCAAACCTGTTAAACTCCGCTTTAAAATTGACCTTGTGTCATATCCTGCCCGAGCGGAGGGGTTGGTAAATAGGGTCATGTCAAACCAACTAGGGTTATTTAATGCCTAGTGGTTAGTGAATCACGTTCATTGTGCGCTTTCATTTTCATTTTTTCTGTAGTTATTTTTAATACACCATCCTTTCAAATGCTAATATTTTTTAAACATATATGGTTGACCCAAATATGGGACCCGAACAGGTACTAACTCTCCGGGTCAGAGTGGACCAGGGAGTAAGGGCAATTAAGGGATATCCCACTCCCTCCAAATCTCTAGTACTGAAACTTTACCATCAGATGTACTTTAGTGCCACACTTAGGTTTCCGCTGCAAGGGAAAAGCGTATTCTGTATATTTCGGTGTATGTAATGATAATTTATTTAGTTACCTATTCGTGGGTTCTTCTCGTTTATCTATTTGCATAAAACCCGTTGGAATTTCCCAACAGAGAAATCTTCCAGGGAAAAGAAAATGGTTGTTAGCCGGAGGAAAACATAGGGTTGATAAATAAACAAAGGTGTTCGAAGATCATGAAACGTCAGACGAATCGGATAATTTTTTTTTCTATTTACTTCTATCTCCAGTTAATTTTGCTTTTTGTTCTCTAAAATATAAGAAAAAGAGTTGTACTTTCCCAGTTTCCTTCGATAATGCCGTCTACAACACAAACGTACACTCCCTCTCTCTCTCCCTCTCTCTCTCTCTCTCTATATATATATATATATATACTAGTTTGGCTCTCCAGTATTGAAAAACCCTTTCGGGCCGATATTCGTTCTGCTGCTAAGAAATACCTTAGAAATAGAGCGGTTTTAAAGCCGGTCGGGGAATCCCCATTTCTACATCGCTATTGCCTGGCAGCAATACAATCATTCAGGCTATTAGACAACAGATTACAACATTTTACATTTTAAGCTCTCATCTAAGGGGAAGTACCATAGGCATAGATGCGGACAGGTTTCTGATAGTTATCAAACGATAGATAGATAGATAGATATGATCCAAAAACATAGATAGATAGATAGATAGATAGATAATGAACAGAATGAGATAGATAGATGGATAGATAGATAGATTGATAGATAGATAGCATACTTTGATCGATCGATGAGAACAGTTCGATAGATTGATTGATAAGAACAGCCTTACAAAGAAAGACATCAATACTCGATGCATCGCAGAGTAATATTTAATCTGCATTCCGCTCTCTCTCTCTCTCTCTCTCTCTCTCTCTCTCTCTCTCTCTCTCTCTCTCTCTTATATATATATATATATATATATATAATATTGTCATCAGGGTCTCCCGTCTGTTAATTTGTACTACTGTCCATAACTCAATCTATTTTTCTCTCTTTGCACTGTTTCTTTCGACCTTTCTTCCGCTCCTCCTTCGGACTTTTCTATTTCCTCCTTATTTATCTATCTATCTATTTATTTATTTCTCTATGTACTTCTCTGATTTTCAGGCAAATCTCCAACTCAAATCCGTCATTTCATTGACATTGTACGCGTAACTATTTTTCTTGCAAAGTTATTATTGACTTCACAATAACAAATACCAACTCTAAACAAACTTACGGAAATACAACACACGTTAAAGATACACACCCATCTACTGACCCATCGTTCACATATATAAATACTAGACGACCTATTATCTGGAGTAGGTTATCGCTATAAGAGTACTTAATGATGATTTTGATACTGAGTGAAGTATTTCAAAGTTAGTTCTTTTAAATGGAGAATTTTATTCATTCATTGCTTCCGTAACTAGTTCGGTCGTTGTGGTCGCTATTCATGTTAGGTTGGACATTTCTCTTTAGTTTCACAGCTCGAATTTAGGCTTATCCTTCTCCTATGTCGGTTGCTGTAGCAAGATTAGGCAACCAGTCATGAAATCATTAATCCATAGGATTAATTTTTAAAACTAAAAGTAGATGTTAGTTCTTCCCTTAATATATGGAAATTGTACACATTCGTGTATATGTCAGTCTGGTGTAGAGTTCGACCCAAGGTGCATTGTTTCAAATTTATTGATTAATCATAATTATAGTTTGGCTTTATGGTATATCAAACATTGTTGGTTATTTAATGTTAAATCCTATTTTAACATATACATTGAATAAATGATTCGTAAACATATCTTATTAAAAACATTTTTAAACGAGCCTATGTATCCCTAACATTTCAATTAAACATCAGTCAGTAGTTCACACACAGTTAAATGATCAAACAGTTCTATTTCTAATAATTCAATTTAGCATAAGTCAACAAAGTTTAATGGTTCTAAGTATTGCTATGTATCACAAACAATTCAATTAAACATCAGTCATTTGTTTACACACAGTTAAATAATCTAACAGTTCTATTTCTAACAAATCAATTTAGCATTTGTTTTGTTTTTTTCTGCACTCAGTTGAAATGTTATGACCGATTACTAGGGGTCAATAAATAAATAACTCTACACGGAAATATAAGGTGCCACACATATGTATCCAAGTCTCTGAGGAAAGATTCCTAGGTTCAACGTACACGAAGACGCCAAGGTGCATACTACAGCTGCTGCTCCCCGTTCTACCAGCTTATTTCTTGATTGATATACACTTGGGTAAGTCCATTATTCTCGTCATAAGTGAGTCACATGCAACAAATATCAAAGAGTTCTATTTGACCCATTGATAGGACCTTATCAAGTGCTACCACTCCGGGCTTTATTGGACTTGGGAACGATGGCAATAAAGGGGTGCTCCGTATTCCCCAAAGTTCCAGATTTACTGGAGCCTCACCACCAGATTTAGTGTCATAAACAGGACACTTGTCTTACCCCTCTGCATAGTTTGGCTTGGTTTCTTTGTTTAATGGCATATCAACCTTTGTAGGTTATTTAATGCCAAAGCCATTCTCCTAAAAGAACAGTAGTGGTACTATTTAACCCATAGCTGGGAGGATAAGGGTGTTCATACCTTTCCCAAGGGTATTTGCCCGAAAGTGAATGTAATAGCGCGACTGGAGTACGAACTCGCTTACTACGATTCCGCCGTCCATCGCTTTAACCATTACACCACGAGGACACGTCCCTTCCCCAAAATGAATAGCACACAGTAGTATTATTTCAAATTACTTATAATTATAATCCTAATTAAATGATAGAATAGTTATAATTGATCCATTTGCTGGTTTGGTTTATTTTTTAATGGCATATCAAAGCTATTCTCCTAGAAGAACAGTAGTGGTACTATTTAACCCATAGCTGGGAGGATAAGGATGTTCATACCTTTCCCGAGGGTATTTGCCCGAAAGTGAACGTAATAGCGCGACTGGAGTTCGAACTCACTTACTACGATTCCGCAGTCCATCGCTTTAACCATTACACCACGAGGTCACACACCCCACTGCATAGATGCAGTCGGTTTATTCTATACCCCTTGCTCAATGGGCAACATTGAGTAAAAGAATTAATATTTGAATCTGAGGATTTTTTCCCGTTAGGATATTTTTTACCATTATTATTACTGATCCCTCATCACTATGAAATTATGCATTAAGTATGGAGTATCTTTTCATATTCAAAAGTCACGCTAAAATTTATTTTCTAATTGTAAGGCCGGAAATAAATTTTGTTTACAAGATTCAAAATTTTAAACTCTTATCTAGTCGGTTGGGATAAAATAATAACATGGTATCAAAACAGACAAGTTTCTTTAGGCAACAAGTCAAGGAAAAGGAAAAATCTGAATTTCAGTCAGCTTTATTTCACTAAAAAAATTGACCTTGTGCCGTATCTCTTCCATGGCAGAATGGTTGCGCTCATACGTACAAAAAGGAAAAATTATAATGATATATATCTAATGTATATACGTGAGTGTGTATGAGAATATTCTAAAATGCTAGCTTAGATTTATGAGTACATATTGAATTAGCTCTATGCAAATATGTTTGTGTATGTACGTGGGCAAAAGTCACGTGGCCTCCTTCATTTGCGTCCATTGAAAATGAAAGTGAAAGTAAAAGTACATTATTGACTCTACATACAACGTTAACGTATTAACATATACCTCTGTGTACACAGTGAGCGTCAACACGACAAATTCACAGAAAGACGCCAAGCGTATACGTACATATTGAACAAACACAATTAAACCTCCAAACACACGAACAGTCACATAATCATTTTAAGAAATGATTTTTCTGTGGCTAATGTGTATTCGTTCCTCACGTCGGCTTCAAATCTAGCTTGAATTTCACTAACTGACTTCGCTCGATTTTTTATCTCATGTATCGACAATTCCGTAATAGCAAATTCGTTGTTGGATACTAAAAATAGATTGCTAGTCTAACAATACATGTTAGTTTCGTTGGGTGAATTGAAAAAGAGGTGAAGAGTGGGAGGAGGTGAAGAGTGGGAGGAGATGATGAGTGGGAGGAGGTGAAGAGTATGCGATAAGGAAAAAAGAATTTGTATGGTTCTAAATGTCCGAGTTCAGTTCCTGGCCTAATCGTCGATCGTAAATAGACTGCCGAATATCGCAACATAGATGATAGACAAGGAAATGAATCCCAAGGCGTGAAAAAACAGATACCATACTATATTATCCAATTATCCTTTCTTTTTTTTTCTTTTTCTTTTTGAGCTTTTGATAACTTTCTTTCTATCGTTCTTTCTTACTACGCCCTTTCTTTCCTTCTTTTATCATTTCTCTCTTTCTTTTTAAACTTTCTTTCTTTCTTTCTTACCACAACCTTTTTTTTTCATTCTCTTTATCAAGTCACTTTTCCTTTTCATTCTTTTTTTTTCTCAACACACGTTATTTTTTTCCTTTTTGTTATTATGTCCATATTTTCTTTCTCTATCTTTCTTGGGGGTGTCCTCGTGGTGTAATGGTTAAAGCGATGGATTGCTGAATCGTAGTAAGCGAGTTCGTACTCCAGTCGCGCTATTACGTTCACTTTCGGGCAAATACCCTTAGGGAAGGTATGAACCCCCTTATCCTCCCAGCTATGGGTTAAATAGTATCACTACTGTTCTTCTAGGAGAATAGCATTGGCATTAAATAACCTATAAAGGTTGCTATGCCATTAAACAAAGAAACCAAACCATCTTTATTTCTTCTTATGTTCATCACAACTTCTTTCTTTCTTTCTTCTCCATATACGCTTTCTTTCCTTTTTATTATCACATCTCTCTCTCTCTCTCTCTCCACTTTTATCCTTCACATTATCACTTCTGTTACCTTATTCTTTCTTATTTCGTGTGTACTTTTACAGTTTCAAGTATTCCGATCTAATACTAATAATGTTCATACGATTTAATATCACTAATCTATATGCACACAATCAAATGGTTTCAAGTATTACAATGTAAAAATATCAATTCAATTCAACAATCATTTGTTTGCACACAATTAAATGGTTAAAAATTTTTTCTTGGTCTATAGAGAGGATTCTTACAGGTACAACCGCTCTGGGTCAGTGTGGATATCAGAGTAATGGCAATGATGTAGAAGTTATCCCCTTTATATTGTAAAGCAATACAATACTCACCGTCGTCGTGGGATTCCACCTAGCGTCCAGTTGGAAGACTGGGAGTATAATATAGATCGATGGATATTTATCTACGATATCGTATGAGACGACCAGCTAATGAGGACTTAAGGAATGAGATCACCCAGATGCAAGAATGGAATATTCTACAGTGCTATAAATACCAACTGCTTTATATACAAATTCAGTTATAATGAGCAAGCAAAGTCCCAGCTGGGTCACCTGGCTCACATTGCACTTAATGAGTCTATAACCATCAGAGCGAAGACCATATTCGGTGGTACATATACTAAAATTGGAACGATGCAGAGAAGATTAGCATAACCCCTGCGCAAGGATGACACGCAAATTCGTGAAGCGTTTCATTTTTTTTTTTTTTCGATTGGAGATGTCCGTGGTGTAATGATTATCGTCGTAGGAAATGGACACGGCGACACGAGTTCAAATCCTCGACGAGGCTGATTGCATTTCACATTTCACTAATACCCTTGGGAAGGGTATGAATCTAATTACTCTCCCTCCAGCTATGGGTAAATAGTAGGACAGACTAGGTTTTTCAGCCTTGGTGAGGCAACTAGTCTAGGAGAAGGAAAACATTGAATTCAAACCTGTTAAACTACGCTTAAAAATTGACCTTGTGTCATATCCTCCCCGACTGGAGGAGTTGGTAAATAGAATCAGAGCGAAGACCTCAGTTTATGCCCAGAGACGATAAGTTTGGAATATTCATAAGTTGAACATATGAGAAGTTTCATTTGATTTAACATAAGTACTTGATTTGTGGATATAAGTATATATATATATATATATATCAATCTGGATATATATTTTTTAAAAACTCACTTATAGAGCGAATATATCTGTAACGCAAACGGAAGAAAACTCAACATTCAGTTACCGTGCCATTATGAATTTATTTCGACGAATTTTCCTGCCTTTTCAGATGGCGTACAAATTTTGCGGAGAAATCAACGAATATTGTTTTATATATAAAGAAGTCTTGGTCTATGGTAAAAGTCGATGCTCATCTTCGACTTTACCATATAAAAGTATTTTTTTTTTATTTAGGTAACTTTATCATTTCGTTCCAGATAGATTGGAATATAAGTTAATTTGTAAGCTATATTTAATTATGATTCCATTTCCTGTGAAATAAGAATCAATAATTCATCAAATACTATGATGAATCAATGCCAATGGCGATAACAACGCCCCTCTCCTTTTTTTTTTTCAATTTCGACAAATATAAATAGATATCAACTGTGTATCCAATGTTGAAAACATGCATTTAGACGATTTCGGCCACAAAATGTTGGATTTGCTCTTATTCCTAATTTGGCAAGATCAACAGTAGATCTTAGTGTTTCTTGACACGTTTGAGAGTCAAATGTGGCTCTCAAACTGCATTCTAAATAAAGGAAAAAATATTGTGAAAACGCGTTAGTAGTCATCTCTAATTTGCCTTGAACCGTAGAATAATACAATATCCCCCAAGAAGAAGTACGAGGTGTATACAATAAGTTTCCAGATTTTTTTCATATAGGCACTTTTATTGATAGTAAACACATGAAACTCTAGTCCCCTTCGAAGTAATCTCATCCAGATGCAATGTACTTGTTCTACCGTTCCAACAACTTCTGGAAGGCCCCATGGAACTCCTCTTGTGTGAGCGTATCAATGATCTTCGTCACAGCCTCTTTCATCTCCTCAATTGTCTCATAACGACAGCCTGTGAGCTTAGGGAATAACCAAAAGTCACAGGGAGCAAGATCTTGACCATAGGGAGGGTGAGGAGCTGTCTTGATGCCCATCTTGGTCAAATAGTCTGTGACAAGGATGGAGTTGTGGACTGGTGCATTGTCCTGGTGGAAATGCCACTGACCCGATTTGAACAGTGATAGCCTCTTCCCTAGGAATCTCTTCCTGAACTCCCTTAAAACCTCAACATAGTAACCCTAACCCTAACCCTTTGGCTAATCAACTCTGGTCTATTGACTTCCTTACTCCTCCCACATCTCTCATCATCCCTCACAGACTCTCTGCCTTACTTGAATCTCTTATGCAACTCAAAAACTGATGCTCGATTCATGAAAGATGGTCGAAAAGTAATCTGAAGCATTCCATACGTTTCTTAGGCATTTTTTCCAAGTTTAAAACAGAATTCTATTGCATATCGTTCTTCTAAAATGTCAGATTGCATTTTCGAAATTCACCAGCTGTGACAATCAGACTTTAGTAGGGTGTATTTCAATTGCTACTGTAGATGTTCATTTGAACTTGAAATCATAAAAATTGGTCAGTCATCTCATAAGATGTATAGCAATAACATACTGAATTTTCAAGTGTCTTCAACAATTTTAAATGCCTGTACAAAAAAAGTCTGGAAGCTTATCGTATGCACCTCGTATACGCTAAGTATTTTTAATATAAACTTTAATCTTTTAAACTAAACCAAAGATACCAGATTTTTATTATTCCAAATGGAAGTTTATACAGTCAAGACGTATATTATTAGGTTTTATTTATCGACAACATTTTAGAAACACTTGAGTGTTGTCACCGTGGCGTAAATGGCAAATGTGCAGGACTGTGGTCTCTTGTCAGTGAGTTCGAATTCCCGTCTCGGTGTAACGTTTACTCTCAAACCGATTATCTTGACAAAAGTGTGAACCCCCTTATCCCCGCCAGCTATGGGTTAAATAGTATCACTGCCTTTTTTTTACATTTTCTGACTGCAGCTATCTTCAAGGGAGTAAATAATGAAATGACAAAATAAAAGACGAGTTATATACATTTATATAATGAGTAGAAGGAAGAAGTGGGAGGGGAATTTACAGAAGAAAAGAATTTTATATAAAAATCAGGAGGGGCATTCCTAAATTCATTCCATCCAAAAGTCGAACGGTTCATAAGAGAAGATCAAAGATAAAATAACCAAACGCGCATGTCTGTCCTATTTAATAAAACATGTTTAAAAGAGAAAATACAGTATATATATATATATATATATATATATATATGCTAAAAAATAACACAGCCGCTGAGATGTATGCGTTTGTGTATCATTTTCGTATAAAATATCAAATGAAATAAGTGAGCAAATTTATTTATTTAGCTCTAATTGCTATAATATCTTTTATTAATGTCGTTACCCGACATTCAGAAGCGTAACCTCTAAACCGTAACCTCCGGGTTAGCGCTCAGAAAACAACCGTGAATCAGGAAACTTGAAAACCCATGGCTACATCGGAATAGAAATATTAGACAATTGTTTTCCTGAACAACTAAAGCAATTGGTGGAAGTGCAGACACCAAACTAGAAGCAGACCGATACAATTATACGAAATAATAAAACAAACGATTTATTTGATACTTTTTAATCTTCACCCTACATCGTTTCTTTTCGTCCCCTACGAAGAGTGGATTTAATATAATTTGCTCTAGAGATAGAACTGGTGCCGATTAGATGGTTTGTTGGGGTTGGGCACAATTATCATTCATGACTTACATCCAAGAGTTACCCTGTCTGGCAACAGACCAAATTCGATTCGACATTATTCTATTTTTTAATGATTGACTAGGGAATTGTTTCGGGGCTTTTTTTTTTGCCATATTATATATATATATAGATATAGATATTCTACAAAGTTATTCACGCTGTGGGTGGAGCTTAGAATGCTCTGACTGGATTCCTTCCAGAGAGGTCAGATCTCCCACCAAAAAAGGGGTATCCTACACACGAAACTAAACTGCATACGATGGTGTGGCTCCAATCCCCGAGCTCTGGTAAGTGTAGTCTCTCCTTGGTTTCCATTGCTATCATATTCACTTTTATCTGGACTGGTATTACTTGTTAGGATCCCATCTATAGCTCAAATCGATATTTTTAAAATCTATTTGTATCAGATAAGAATACGTAAAATCATATGAGTATGTACAAAATATTTATATTAAGAATACTCACTATAATTGTTTACAAACGATAATGATTATTATTATTTTTTCCCTTCTAGTGAAGTTCTCACATCAATATTAACTGATGGTTTTTCTCCGTAGTCTAATTGACATCAGGTCTCCTCAAGTCTCCAGGACTCTTCTCAGTATTCTGGTCGTTCTTAACAACGTTGTAGTTTGGATGGTCTCGGCCCGAGCTTCGATTTCCAAGTTTTTCAGTTGGAGAGCGTTCCAATCACGCCAATTACAGTTGATATTACTGTTATTTTCAAGTACCATAGCTCTCTAGGAAGGTCTAAGTGTTCGTCTCCCTTTTCGTTTTCTTTGATTTTCACAGAATGGGCCCCCAAAACGGCAAAGCTCACTATACGTCACGTTCTCATTTCTTTTATTTTTTTTATTTGTTGTTCTTCTTGATCATAACTAGGTCTGGTCGTCTGGCTAAAATTAGATGATCTGTTTGTATCATGAAATCGCAGAGAATCTTTTGCATCACATATTTTTGGTTTCTGAACACCCTTTGGTGGTTCTTTAACCAAGACCTTGGGTGAGGGAAGGTAATGAATAAATGCATTCTATGTATTTATCCTTTTGCTGCCTTTTGGGGTGATATTTTCAGGCACATTGATAGTACTCTGCTAAGAAGATGAGCACTTCCCCAAACAGCAAATTTTAATCGTTGTGAATTAGGAGGTGTCCTGGTGGTGTAATGGTTAAAATGCTGGCCTGCAGAAGCGTAGTAAGCAAGTTCTAATTCCAGTCACGCTGTTATGTTCACTTCCGGTCAAATACCATTGGGAAAGGTATGAAAACCCTCATCCTCCTAGCTATAGGTTAAATAGTACCACCACTGTTCTTCTTGAAGGATTGCTCGAGCATTTAATAACCTACAAAGGTTGATATGACAAGAAACCAAACCTAGTATGTTTTTTTTTTTACATTAGTGTTAGCTGGTGATTTTTCATTGGAGTCTGATTGACCTCATATCTCCTAAGGTCACCTTGACTCTTCCCAGTATTCCAACTAACAATGTTGTGGTCTAGATGGTCTTGATTCTTCCACCAGTCTTTTTCCAAAGTCTTTGGGAACTGTACCAATTACAATTAGTATCTCTATCACCTATAGGTTCCACAGATTTTTATTTACTTATTTAGATAGTCAGTTTATTAGTAAATTAGTTAATAAGATAATTAATTGCTTGGAAAACTGAAACCACATATATGAAAATTACTATTAGATTGGAAACGAGAAACTATATAATTGTTCGAAAAAGAAAACTGAATTCGGCATTAAATAAACCAAATAAGGTTTGAAAATTAAATAGATACAAGACATAGAATTAAAATACAGATCGTGCTCACCCCAATCATAATAATTTCACGAATGAGATAACTATTCACAGCAAATTATAAAACACTTTTCCTTCTGGGTTCAATCCCAGGTAACGTCATACCAAAGGCTTTAAAAATGGTACTTGATACCGCCTTGCTTAACACTCAGCATTATAAGGTACGTATCAAGGGTAAAGTGGAGCGATCTAGGGAAAGAAGTAGAGCCATCCCTACACCTCCGTGTTGTAGCTATTGAAAAAAGAACCTTCTAGTCGCCCTCGACTTAAGGGAGACAACTTTACTTTACTTTTTATGATATAGATGCTATGAATTAAGAGTCGCTTGACATTAAACTTTAGGGTTCCCGAAGGTGGCTTTTTAGTCAATCTAGAAAAGGCTTTGGAAAATGTAGATTAAGAATGAAGACTGTTCAGATCACGGCACTCCTGAAAACGGCTGGAATACACACATGAGTCCGGGAGAAGTAAGAAAACTTGTTATCATTGACAAGATCACAGGCCACAACTAATGTGAAAAACTCATAAACCGAATAAAAGTGGAATGTTCTAGGTACGGCTTGTAGTCTATATATCTTTTAACTGTATCCTAGGCAGTATTACAATGAACTGCTTTAAAGTACGAGAAATACTGTAATTCAAATGATATCCCCTCCGTAGCAGCTTGGGTCTATAGTTTGAACCAGACTTTGTCGGATGTAAAACAGGAAACATGAAATAATATCGTCATCAATAATAATAATAATAATAATAATAACAACATCTAAGCAAAAATAGATAAGACGCAACAAAACAGCAAATGTAGGTTATGTGGTGATAGAGACGAAGCCATCAATCACATAATAAGCGAATGCAGTAAATTAGCACACAAAGAGTATAAGACTAAACACGACCGGATGGGAAAGGTGATCCACTGGGAATTGTTCAAGAAATTGAAATTTGACCGTACGAACAAATGGTATCTGCACAACCCAGCATCTATCCTGGAGAATGAGACACACAAACACCTATGGGATTTTGACATACAAACGGATCACCTAATCTCGACCAGACGACCAAATCTAATAATAATCAACAACAAAAAAAGAGAACTTGCAAAATTGTGGACTTAGCAGTTCCGGCTGAACATAGACTAAAACGGAAAGAAAGTGAAACGAAAGATAAGTACCTGGACCTTACTAGAGACTTAAAAAAACTGTGGAACATGAAAGTGACGTTTATACCAATTATAATTGTTACTCTTGGTACAGTCACCGAAGGATTATTAAAGAGACAGGAAGACTTGAAAATAAGAGAACGAGTGGAAACCATCCACACTACTACATTATTGAGATCGACCAGAATACTGAGAAGAGTCCTGGAGACTTGAGGAGACTTGGTATTACTCAAACTCCAGTGAAAAACCATCAGCGTTAGCTGATTGGAAAAACTCTCAAGGAGTAAATGATAATAATAATAATGAACTAGCAAAATTGTCAACTTTGCTGTCCCGGGTGACCACAGAATAAAACTGAAAGAATGTGAAAAGAAGGATAAATACCTCGACCTTGCTAGGGAATTGAAAAAACTATGGAACATGCAAGTGACAATTATGCCAATTGTAATTGCTGCGTTTGGAACAGTAACTAAAGGATTACTAAAGGGACTAGAGGAGTTGGAAGTTGGCGGACGAGTGGAGACCATCCAAACTATTACATAATTGAGAACGGCCAGAATACTGAGAAGAGTCCTGGAGACTTGAGGAGACTTGTTGTCACTCAAAGTCAAGTGAAAGATCGTCAGTTAACGCTGATGTAAAAAACTCTAATGAGTGAATAATAATAATGATAATAATAATAATAATAATAATAATAATAATAATAATAATAATAATAATAATTGTAGCAATAATAATAACAAAACGATAATAAAAATAATAGATAGCAACACTTCTAATAAAAATGATAATAATAGCAAAACAGCAACAATATTGATGCTGTTTCGAATACTACTACTACTAATAATAATAATAATAATAATAATAATAATGATAATGAAATTTCTCTAAGCAGTGATGTTTTTCTATTCTTTTTACCTCCCTTAATCTTTTTGTTTGTCTCGTTAATAAAATATGGCTGATTAAAAATGAATTCTCGGGCAATTTATCAATAATCTTGCTTCGAGACTTGCGCTAAATTGAACGCGGGCCCTCCCGTTTTTCTTTCTTCGTACCGTCACCCCAACCTCCGCTTGTGATTTTCCCGCCCTTTCTTCTTCCCAATTGATCTCCTCCCCGCCCACCTATGTTTCTGTCTATCATTTTTTTCCTTTCCTTTCTTTTTCCCTTACTGAAAAGGATCCTTTTTCGTTCACTCTTTATATCTGTTTATCTTTCTTCTCTGTATTATCCCCCCACCAATCACATCTCTCTCTCTCTCTCTCTCTCTCTCTCTCTCTCTCTCTCTCTCTCTCTCTCTCTCTCTCTCTGCTAAAATATTTTCTTCTCTCTTATTTTTTTTATTTCTTTTCTATTTTTATATCTTTGTATCTTTGTATTTTTACTTTAGAAATCAGCAATTTAAATATTTATTTTTTATCCTCCATCAACACTCATGTTGAATGTTGAAGTTCCTTCAACTGTCTTTCTGTTGTCCGGTAACTCAAAACATTCTTTTCTTTCCTCTCTCTCTCTCTCTCTCTCTCTCTCTGTCTTTCTTTCTCTCTCACTCTCTCTCTCTCTCTCACTCATCTTCTTCCTAATCAGTCCTTCATTCTTTCCTTCTTTATCTTTAACATTCTCTTTTTCTCCATCGGTTGCCTCCTACTACAACTAATCTTCTCCTACTCTTCCTCTACCTTCCCTTCTGTTTAAATCCCCCCCACCATCTACTTCAGTATCTATACCTCTTCACCTCCTCCTCTTCCTCGTCCTCCTCCTCGTCCTCCTCATCATCATCACCTAATTCTTCTTCTTCTTCTTATTATTATTATTATTATTATTATTATTATTATTATTATCATTTTCTCACTTTTATTATTGCTCTCATTCTTCCTTTAGTTTCTCACCTTCTATTTCTATCTCTGTCTATTCCTCCATAACCCCCCACTCTCTCTCTCTCTCTCTCTCTCTCTCTCTCTCTCTCTCTCTCTCTCTCTGCTTCGCTCACTTGATAGATAGATAGATAGATAGATAGATAAGTAGGAACATTATGAGATCGATAGATAGGAGCAGGATTAGATAGATAGATAGATAGATAGATAGATAGATAGATAGATAGATAGATTCGAACAAACTGTGATAGGTTGATTGGTAGATTAAAAGAGAGATAGGTTGACAGATGCGAACAGACTTAGATAATAGATATGAATATACTGGGCTAGATAACTGGATATATTCGAACAAACTGCGATAGATAGATAGATAGGAAGGAACAGCCCAATGGATAAAAAAATTAACAGGCTTCGATATGTAGTAAAATACTTTCACTAATCTACTTTTTGTCTCTTAAAACTTGTTGTTGTTACCACTCCTAATATTTTTTTCTATTTTTTCTTTCTATCCAATGCATTGTTTTTTTTCCTCAGAATCCTCCCCCCCCTACATGTCTTATTGATGGATGTCAATCAATTTGATATATTGATCTTATTAAAGAGTCTGAGCCAAAAGGGTTCTACCCAACCCATCACCCAACCTGCATCAAAGCGTTCCCAGGACTCAACCACAAACATGCCCACCTCATAAAGCCGTTAGAAATAGATTTTATTTTGAATTTAATGCTAAGAGATATCTTTTATTATGTCTTTTATTATTTTCTTTATTGTTATTATTATTATCATTGTTGCTGTTGTTATTGTTGTTGTTGTTGTTGTTGTTGTTGTTGGTTGGTAAACTTCACAATAAACAGTGATTCTTTTCATGATTACACAAACCAACAAAAATATGCTCATCAGGCAAATACACACTAACAAATACATACACACACACACACACACACACACACACACACACACACACACACACACACATATATATATATATATATATATATATATATATATTCACATGCACACAAACGTGTATGGACACAAACATACACACAATTACACACACATGTATATATATATATATACACATATATATTCACATGCACACATACATATATGGACACACACACACACACACACACATATATATATATATATATATATATATATATATATATATAATGATTGATGTGTGTATGTGAGTATATGCATTCACGCACACGTATAGACACATCGATCTTTATAAACGAAATAAGTGTACGTGATATGTGTGTATGCGTGTGAAGGTGTGTATGTGGCAATATGTGTGTGTTTAAGAGAGAGAAAGAGAAAGAGAGAAAGAGAAAGAGAGAGAGAGAGAAAGAAAGAGAGAGAGAGAGTATATGCATATACATCGATTTTAATAAAAGAAATATCTTTCAACAAATACGCCTATCAAACATGTATATATATATATATATATATATATATATATATATATATATATATATATATATATATATAATGTACATATATATATATATAATGTACATATATATATATATATATATAATGTACATATATATATATACATATTGTACATATATATATATATATATATATATATATATATATATATATATATATATATATATAATGTACATATATATGTATGTCTGTGAGGCAGACACAGAAAGAGAGAATACATATATGTGCATTGACCTTTACATAAGAAATATATATATGTATATATGTATATATGTAACTCAGTGTGTATGAATGTATGTGTGTATGTAAACATGTATGAACGAATGTATATAAGACATAGGGAGTGAAAGAATATATCGATAGATAGATAGATAGATAGATAGATAGATAGATAGATAGATAGATAGATAGATAGATAGATAGATATTTGCATGTGTATCGACCTTTGTGAAAGAAATAATGAGATACTTTCATAGTTATATATGCCGTGTTCAGTCATACCAGATCGAACAATGTTCCGTTCTCTAATAGAGAATCAAATTGTTACTGTATCGAAAGCCTGTAGGTATTACGGAGCCTCTGGACAAGGATTCGTTAGGATACGTTTTCTCTGAGAGACTTGTCGAGATCTAGGGCCAAACAATTGTAGATGAAAAGGTTTCTGCCATATATCTTTGTCCGTATTCGAATACAAATGAAATGACATACATAGAAAATTATTCATCAAGAAACAACGACTTCAAAACAAGACTGTGCGTTGGTTGGTTTATAATATAAAAAAGACAAAAGTTGACCAAATTATTAATCAAGCAACAACAACTTCAAATTGATGTTAATCAATTTGATATAAATGTTAATAACAACTTAATATCAATATTATAAAAATATAATATATATATATAAATATATATATAAACATATGATATATATAAATATAATATATATAAAATTTACAAAATATAGTATATATAAGAATATAATATATATGTTATATATCAATATTAACATATGATATAATATAATATATTAATGTATAATATAATATATATATGAAAATATATATATAATATAATATAATATATATATAATATATATAATATATATATATAGTATATAAATATATATAATATAATATATGAATAATATATATAATATATATTATATATATAATATAATATATTATAGAAATATATATATATAAATATAATATATATAAATATAATATATATAAAATTTACAAAATATAATATATATAAATCTATAATCTATATAAATATAATATATATAAATATAATGTAT
The DNA here is from genome assembly GCA_963585895.1 of Sepioteuthis lessoniana. NCBI lineage: Eukaryota > Metazoa > Mollusca > Cephalopoda > Myopsida > Loliginidae > Sepioteuthis > Sepioteuthis lessoniana. Next base: position 6,010,688 of record OY757937.1, read on the forward strand.
ATTATATAAATATAATATAAAAAAGACAAAAGTTGACCAAATTATTAATCAAGAAACAACGACTTCAAAACAAGACTGTGTTGGTTGGTTTTGGATTATCTCGGACTTGATTGAGTTCTTTTTAATGTCAAAATCCTTAGATAAACATACGAGTATCATTAAATAAGTTTCCAGTCTTTTTGTATGGACACTTTTATGGATCGTACACACGTGAAACTCTAGTCCCCTTCGAAGTAACCTCCTCTGGCTGCAATGCACTTGTTCTACTGTTCCAATAACTTCTGGAAGGCTCCATGGAAGTCCTCTTGTTTGAGCGTATCAATGAGCTTCGTCAAAGCCCCTTTCATCTCCTCAATTGTCTCATAACGATAGCCTCTGACCTAGGGGAATAATCAAAAGTCACAGGGAGCAAGGTCTGGACTATAGGGATGGTGAGGAACTGTCTTGATGCCATCTTGGTCAAATAGTCTGTGACAAGGATGGAGTTGTGGACTGGTGTATTGTTCTGGTGGAAATGCCACTGAGCCGATTTGAAGAGTGCTGGCCTCTTCCTTACTCCTCCCAGATCTCTCATCATCCCTCACAGACTCCCTGCCTTCCTTTAATCTCTTATACCACTCAAAAACTGATGCTCGATTCATGCAAGATCCTCGATTCATGCAAGGTGCTCGATTCATGTAAGATGCTCGATCCATGCAAGATGCTCCAAAAGCAGTCTGAAGCATTCCATACGTTGTTTCTGTGGCATTTTTTCCAAGTTTAAAACAGAATTTTATTGCATATCGTTCTTCTAAAGAGTCCTGACGTCCAGATTGCATTTTTTAAATCCACCAGCTGTGACAATCAGGCTTTAGTTGGGTGTATTCCAATTGCTGCTGTAGCTGTTCATTTGAACCTGAAATCATAACAATTGGTCAGTCATCTCATAGTATGTACAGTAATAACATACTGAATTTTCAAGAGTCTAAGACAATTCTAAATTCCTGTACAAAAAAAAAAGGCTGGAAACTTATTGAAGGCACCACGTATCTTCGTTTTCGGTAACTTCGTTTAATGGTATACCAACCTTCGTGCATTATTTAATTCCAAAATCCATTCTTCAAGAAAAACAGTTGTACTTTTTTACCATATCTGAGGGAATATAGAGGGGGTCACACATTTCCCGTTAATATTAGTCCAAAAGGAGGCGCCCGTGGTGTAATGGTTATCGTCATAGGAAATTGACACGCCGACACTAGTTCAAATCCTAGACGAGAATGATTGCATTTCATATAGCACTAATACCCATGGGAAAGGTATGAATCCAATTATTCTCCCTCCAGCTATGGGTGAATAGTAAGGCAGACTGGGTTCTTCAGCCTTGGTGAGGCAACTAGCCTAGGAGAAGGAAAACTCTTAATTCAAACCTGCTAAACTCCGCTTAAAAAATTGACCTTGTGTCATATCCTGCCCGAGCGTAGGGGTTGGTAAATATGGATATTAGTCCAAAAGTGGCTTTAATAGCACGACTGGAGTTCGAACTCACTTTCTACGATGTCATAGTCCAGCATGTTAACCACTATTCCAAGATGCATCTTCAACAAGTAAGTCCTTCATACGAGTGTTGGCTGATTAGTTAATATAATGATGTCATATCTGCTTTTGACAACTTTTTTAAACAACGGATCGCAAGCACAGCAACACCGATGACAGAAGTATATTGACCGCAAAGGAGACTATGTTGAAAAATAAACTTCATTTGGTCACATTTAATCCAAGTTTCTTGGTCAGCCCATGAACTTTTCTACCGACACTCGTTATAATTTACAATATCAATGTCTTCAGAGGCGGAGTGCCCGTGAAGAAATGTTGAATGAGCTAGATTGTAACATTGTATTACGCAATTTCAGTCAAGCTATTGTGTTCCCTTATGGACAACCCCCCAGTTAGGGGGTAAATAGTACCACTACTGTTTTTCTACATGAAGGTTGACAAGTAATATAATTAAGGATAAGTGATGTACTCCTATGGACTCCTTCACATGGCCGAGCAAAAGCAATGTGGCCAGCTCGAACTTACATACATACTGTTTTTCTATATGAAGGTTGACATGTGATATAATTAAGGATGATTATTAATTATATTAGTTAATTATTTTATTTGAAGTAATAGAAAGAGTAAGCTATATTCTTTGAGTTGAGGTGTAGGTTGCATTGAAAAGGTCGTGTGCGTTCTCATGCGACGACCGGATATCAGCTCATGTCAAAATAGGGTTCTGTTTTGAACTCAGGGTTGTAGGCTAGATATTAAGTGGATAACTATTCCATCGGCTGACGTTAAGATAAGAAGACGTAACACTGAAAGTTAATAACAGCTGATTTAGCGGCCGTGTTCATGGAAAGTTTTTAGCAATTTCGTAAGCAGTAATTAAGAAGAGAAATATTGGAAGAAAATATAAAAAGAAGATTTCCTAGATCAGAGTAGGTTCAGAGAATCGGTAACCAGAGACGACAGTCCTCTGGGGGCGAAGTGCCCGTTCAGGGAAAAAAAAAAAAAAATGAAGTCGGTGATTTGATCGTTCGTCCCTCACGAATGAGAGTTTTAGCGTTTCTATGTAACAACTAATGTCTTTCACTCTATCTTTCTCTCTCCTTTAAGATGACGGCTGCCGTACGAAATGTTACAGTCAGGAAATAAACTTTCGTTTTCGAAACAATTTTCTACTTTTCGTAATATAATACTAATTGATATTCAAGACAGTGCCGTGTCGGTGAGGCAACGTCACAGATTAGCTATTAAACAAAGACGAAGCCAATGACTTCTGATTTAAAATGTTAATGTATTTCAAAGTTATCTTAAACTTGATCTCAATCTGATTTATTTGAGCCGTCGACAAAACCTCAACAGGTGGGGTCACTCCCTGTCAGAATTTAAAAAGGGAGTGGGGTAACAGTAGAGAAATAAAAATAAAGTCGGCGACCGCAGTCTAGGGCGACCAAAAGGCTCCCTTTTCAATAGCTACTACACTGAGGTGTAGGAGAGGGTGCTACTCCTTTCCCTGGATTGCTCCACTTTACCCTCGATACGTATCTTATATTGCTGACTGTTAAGCAAGGCGGTATCAAGTACCATTTCCAAGTCTTTGGTATGACACGACCTGGGATTGAAACCAGGTCTCCCGGATCATTAGCGAACACTCTACCCACTGGGCCAATATTCCATATTCATCAGTGCTCCATTACAGGATATTCCCCACCCCCCCGGATTAGTCATACCCAGGAGGTATTTATTGCCTTTTTACAGATTTAACATGAAGTCATTTCAAGCAGGAATCAAGGGTCATGCTTGGCCGTCACATAAGATGCTTGGCCCCGTCGGCATTTCTCATTTTTGGGCACCTCAGGCACCTAGAGATTAAATTAACCCTTGCCAAACAGGTAGTGCCAGCGGGTGGGTGAAAGCCCCCTGAAACCAAATGATCAATTTAATAAGATCCACCTTGGCGCGAACGTCAGTTGGCTCTCGGGAACACCAGAGGTGGAGCAGGCCGTACTATAATTTTACCTTTCTGAAGGAGATGCAGTCAGCACATTTGCACTTCACCCTTTTCTCTCTCTCTCTCTCTCTCTCTCTCTCTCTCTCTCTTTATCTTTCACGCACACACACACACACCAATTCTTATTAGAAGACATTGGCCGGAATGTGTGTAGAGCAGTTCATTAGAGATTTTCCTCAACATGGAGAATATGGTCATTCTCTGGTCTTATAGATTTTTGTATTGTTTGCTGTGTTGATAATTCTCTTGCTGTGATCTTTTGGCCCGATCAGCAGTCGCCTCTGCGTTTATTGCAACCAGCATTGATCAAATTAATTCAATTACATTTTCTTAAAATAGTTTTATTCTAATCCTCATACTCTCCATCTTTTATTTGGGCCGATTTTAGTATCTTTTTTATCTATCTGTCTTCATTTGTTAATGATATTTACCTAACCCCTCCGCTCGGGCAGGATATGACACAAGGTCGATTTTTTTAAGTGGAGTTTAACAGGTTTGAATTCAGAGTTTTCCTTCTCCTAGACAAGGCTGAAGAACCTAGTCTGTCCTACTATTTACCCATAGCTGGAGGGAGAATAATTGGATTCATACCTTTCCCAAGGGTATTAGTGCTATGTGAAATGCAATCAGTCTCGTCCAGGATTTGAACTCGTATCGCCGTGTCCATTTCCTACGACGATAACCATTACACCACCATTATACCATACAATAATGTACCTATACTATACAATAATGGATTCGCTTGTTATCCATAATGTTTTTATATTTATCTGTTACGTTATCTTTTTATTTGCATATGTCTCGGTTCGAATGGAGACGTTTCTTTTTTTTTTTTTTTCTTTTGTAATCTTTTAATCTGTCTTTTAAAACTTTTCCGATGTGGTTATATCCATTTGTCTGTCAATTGCTCCATCGATATTTTTTGTAGGCCTGTACGAATATTTGCATTGAAGCATAAAGCGAAGTTTTGAGCGTCGTATTCGTTAAGTTTATTGTGAAACGATGACTTTAAGAAACAGTCTTTTTTTTTTTTGTTTTCGAAAAACAAACATGACAACAGAAAACAAAGAAGAAAGATATTGATATAAAAGGAAGAAAAAGAAAAAGAAAAGTAAGAGCACTAACGGTAAAGTAAAATAAAAGGCAAAAAGAAAGAATAAAAGGGAAATTGAGTGAAAGAAAAAAAATAAAGAAGTAAGAATGTTAATTAGGAGAAAGAAAGAAAGAAAGAAAGAAAGAAAGAAAGAAAAATGGCTGAAAGAAAAGAAAATGGTGGAAAGAAAGAAACAAAGAAACAAACAAACAAACAAACAAACAAACAAACATGGGAAAATGGCTGAAAGAAAAGAGAATGGTGGAAAGAAACAAACAAACAAACAAACATGGGAAAATGGCTGAAAGAAAAGAAAATGGTGGAAAGAAAGAAAGAAACAAACAAACAAACAAACAAACAAAGGAAAATGTAAGAAAGAAAGAAAGAAAGAAAGAAAAATGGCTGAAAGAAAAGAAAATGGTGGAAAGAAAGAAAGAAAGAAAGAAAAATGGCAAAAAGAAAAGAAAATGGTGGAAAGAAAGAAAGAAACAAACAAACAAACAAACAAACAAACATGGGAAAATGGCTGAAAGAAAAGAAAATGGTGGAAACAAACAAACAAACAAACAAACATGGGAAAATGGCTGAAAGAAAAGAAAATGGTGGAAAGAAAGAAAGAAACAAACAAACATGGGAAAACGGCTGAAAGAAAAGAAAATGGTTGAAAGAAAGAAACAAACAAACAAACATGGTAAAATGGCTGAAAGAAAAGAAAATGGTAGAAAGAAAGAAAGAAAGAAAGAAAGAAAGAAAGAAAGAAACTAACAAACAAACATGGGAAAATGGCTGAAAGAAAAGAAAATGGTGGAAAGAAAGAAAGAAAGAAACAAACAAACAAACATGGTAAAATGGCTGAAAGAAAAGAAAATGGTGGAAAGAAAGAAACAAACAAACATGGGAAAATGGCTGAAAGAAAAGAAAATGGTGGAAAGAAAGAAAGAAAGAAACAAACAAACAAACAAAGGAAAATGTAAGAAAGAAAGAAAGAATCAAAAAATAAGAATAAAACCAATAAATAAACTGTAAGAAAGTTATCCAGCGAAATAATAGAAAGATTAAAAAATACCACAAGAAACTAATTATGATATTGGTTGTATTTTCATCTAATTTTGCGTTTCGTGTTTAGATTTTGGTTCGTTATCTTTTCTCGTCTTTTTATTCTAAAGAAAACTTTTTTTTTAATTTAAAATATAGAAATGCCGCCTCAATCACTTTTATTCAATACTATCGTTATCATTTTTTATAATCGATAATTCTATACAAAAATTGATTGAATACAAAAAGACTACAAAAAACATGGAAGATTTTTATGGCCCAGTGGACGAGGTAAAATGAACATGGCGATTTCGAAAGCAACTTTTAAATTTATTTTTGAATCAATTTTGAAGATTTTAGGGGGAAAAGATTTTAGTAGGCTTCGTTGATTTTCTTTCATTTGAAGAAACGATGAAGTATAAAGATTGATGGGAGTTAAAAAGAAACAGAAAAAGGAGAAAGAGTTAGATAGGAGAATGAAAGAAAAAGAAGGAAGAATAAATGAGATAGAAGAAAAATAGATTGAAGAATCAATACACGAAGAAAGTGAATGAAAATTAGTTCTTACTAAGCATGCAATGAATGAAAAATGAAAAAAGAAAACAAAGAAAAATAGATTATCATACAAGAAAAGAAAGATATGGCTACAAAAGATATCTACAAAAATGAAAGCACAAGAAAAAGAAAAAAAAAGTAACTGAGTGAAAAAGAAAAAGAAGTGAAAAAGAAAGAGAAAAAAGAAGGAGGATGGAATTGATAAGTAAAAGAAAAAAGAAAGAACGAAAACGAAAGAAAGAAATATTGATGAATGAAAAAGAAAAAGAAAAAAGAAAGAAGACTGAAGAAGTAATAATAAAGAAAGTAAGAAGGAAGAAAAAAGAAATGTGTAAAAAAAGAAAGAGAATGAGCGAATGAAACAAAAAACGTCAAAAAGATAATGAGAAAGAAAGAAACTATCAAACAACATTCAGTGAAAGAAAGAAAGAAAGAAAGAAAGAAAGAAAGAAAGAAAGAAAAATTTAGCGAATGAAAACAGTTAGGAATAAATCATAAGAAAGAAAGAAAGAAAGAAAGAAAGAAAGAAAGAAAGAAAGAAAGAAATATTTAGCACACGAAAAAGTTTAGGAATTGATCAAAAGAAAGAAAGAAAGAAAGAAAGAAAGAAAGAAAGAAAGAAAGAAAAATTTAGCAAATGAAAACAGTTAGGAAAAAATCAAAAGAAAGAAAGAAAGAAAGAAAGAAAGAAAGAAAGAAAGAAAGAAAGAAAGAAAAATTTAGCGAATGAAAACAGTTAGGAATAAATCATAAGAAAGAAAGAAAGAAAGAAAGAAAGAAAGAAAGAAATATTTAGCACACGAAAAAGTTTAGGAATTGATCAAAAGAAAGAAAGAAAGAAAGAAAGAAAGAAAGAAAGAAAGAAAGAAAGAAAGAAAGAAAGAAAAATTTAGCAAATGAAAACAGTTAGGAAAAAATCAAAAGAAAGAAAGAAAGAAAGAAAGAAAGAAAGAAAAATTTAGCGAATGAAAACAGTTAGGAATAAATCATAAGAAAGAAAGAAAGAAAGAAAGAAAGAAAGAAAGAAATATTTAGCACACGAAAAAGTTTAGGAATTGATCAAAAGAAAGAAAGAAAGAAAGAAAGAAAGAAAGAAAGAAAGAAAGAAAAATTTAGCAAATGAAAACAGTTAGGAAAAAATCAAAAGAAAGAAAGAAAGAAAGAAAGAAAGAAAGAAAGAAAGAAAAATTTAGCGAATGAAAACAGTTAGGAATAAATCATAAGAAAGAAAGAAAGAAAGAAAGAAAGAAAGAAAGAAAGAAAGAAAGAAAGAAAGAAAGAAATATTTAGCACACGAAAAAGTTTAGGAATTGATCAAAAGAAAGAAAGAAAGAAAGAAAGAAAGAAAGAAAGAAAGAAAGAAAAATTTAGCAAATGAAAACAGTTAGGAAAAAATCAAAAGAAAGAAAGAAAGAAAGAAAGAAAGAAAGAAAGAAAAATTTAGCGAATGAAAACAGTTAGGAATAAATCAAAAGAAAGAAAGAAAGAAAGAAAGAAAGAAAGAAAGAAAGAAAGAAAGAAATATTTAGCACACGAAAAAGTTTAGGAATTGATCATAAGAAAGAAAGAAAGAAAGAAAGAAAGAAAGAAAGAAAGAAAAATTTAGCGAATGAAAACAGTTAGGAATAAATCATAAGAAAGAAAGAAAGAAAGAAAGAGAGAAAGAAAGAAAGAAAGATAGAAAGAAAGAAAGATTTAGCACACGAAAAAGTTTAGGAATTGATCATAAGAAAGAAAGAAAAAAAGAAAGAAGCAAATGAGCTAATGAAATAATAAAATAAGAACAAAAAGAGGTAAAACAAAAAATATACACTAAGTTATAAATCGCACGCACACACACATACATGCATTCACATACACTCACTTATACATAGACAGCCACAGACTTGCACGTTACATCTAGTGAATCAAAGTCTATTAGATTCATGTGGCTGACACGAGCGCAAAGTTAGCCGATAACCAGCATAAGTCCAGCAGGGTACAAGTCTCGACTCATGGTCGATCTCCTCCTTCCTTAAAACCCCTACTATAAAAAAAGACCTTGTGTCAAGTCCATTCTGGTGGAAGGCAGAGATAAACACACTATACATTTGCATAAACATATATATCCATACCCCCACCCACACACAAACAAACAAAGAAATCAGCATCTACACACATACATATACACAAAAAAAAATTCGCTCATATACAAATATTTTGTACGTAATGTTCTCCTTAGAAAACGGACAAACTCTACCAAAAAATTTGTTTTTAAACAAAAGCAACTACAATAAAATACTAAATAATATGAAAACAAAAAAATCGTGTCCGGGACTTCAGGGTCGATATCTCTTTTTCCTTTTTATTTGTTTTGTTTTTGTCTTTTAAAACTATTTCTAAAGAAAACAGCAAAAGCTGCTTTATATATATATATATATATATATATATATATATATATATATATATATATATATATATATATATATATATATATATATATTAATAAAAAATAATCACGGAAGAGAAAAATAAAAATTAGATGAGACAATCAAAATATACACTAAGTTACCATCAATAAACAATCACACACACACACACACACACACATATATATATATATATATATATATATATATATATACAATTTGTGGGTGTCTGCGTATTTTAGAATAATGGATTTTTTTCGGTGTCTTTCCTCCTCCGCCTTGGGACTTATGCGAATTTTGACATGATATGAATTTGGTATTTGGATACAGATTTCAAAATGGCTGCTGAATAACCGGACCGAGGCTAATCACGTGACAGAAGCACAAAGCCGTTAGACGGGCGGTATTGTTGAACTGATGTGAAGTTGAGGTGTCCGTATATTCGGTTTTGTCTTTGATGTGTTTGTTTTTGTTTGTTTTTGTCAAGCTAGAGTACACAAGACCTAAAATCGTCATGTGTGTCTTAGATAGATAGATAGATAGAGAGAGAGAGAGAGAGAGAGAGAGAGAGAGAGAGAGAGATAAATAGACAGATTTATTAATTGTACCTCTCTCTCCCTCTTTCCCTCTCTCTCTCTCTCACACACACACACAAACACACGCACATGCATACACACGCACTCTCTTCCTTCCTTTCTCTCTCTCTCTCTCTCTCTCTATATATATATATATATATATATATATATATGTATATGTATATATGAAAGGAATATGTGAAAAGTTGTAAAAATCAAACACTTAACTCCAGTTCACGTGCAATATTTCGTCCGTTTTATTCCATCGAACTTCTTCAGATTGTGGAACAAACGGAATTGGTGTTAAGTGTTTGATTTATACAACTTTCCATATATTTCTATCATACAGTCAGATTCACTATAATCTATCATTTCAACATATATATATATATATATATATATATATATATATATATATATATATATATATATATTGTGCCACTGATATACTCAAAGATACTATATCTTTCCTCTCTGTGTACAAGATACAAACAGACACATCCACACATAGATAGATAGATAGATAGATAGATAGATAGATAGATCTAAATTAGAATAACGTTTAGATAGAGTCAAAGGTACTTGGTGACTGTTAGTTTATATATGTATATATATACGAATGCACAAGTGAAAAATTATATATATATATATATATATATATATATATATATATGTGTGTGTGTGTGTGTGTGTGTGTGTGTGTGTGTGTGTGTGTGTGTGTGTGTGTGTGCCTAAAAATATGACACTTAATTTCTACTCAAAATGCCAAATTTTTAATAAAGGAAATGAGATTGTCTTGCCTGACAAAAATTATCAAATTCTGTAAAAATATGTGGACAAATGTATAAACTGACGGAGAGCTATATAGAGATGGACATAATGTGATAGATAGATAGATAGATAGATAGATATGAACGGACTGAGATAGATAGATAGATAGATAGATATTTTCTATTTTTTCAATTTCCTTAACCTTAGTTTGGTGACCAATCTTTGAGAAGAGAAACAGAATTCAATATTCAACTTTACAATGCTTAAAAAATCAGCTTCTGTTTTTATCTTGGCCATGGCATAACTTTTAAATAAATATATGCATTTTAATACTGGAAATAAATGCTCAAATGTAAGTATAACCAAATTTGCACTTGAGAGAGAGAGAGAGAGAGATTCAGAGAGAGGTAGTGAAAGCAAAAATAATGAGAGATAAATAATTTTAAGGGAATGAGATAAAATACAATGAATGTAACTATATGTTTAGATATTTATTGCTCGGAAAAGTCTGTTCAAAACTCAAAATAATGTTAGATGTGGATATCATTGTAATTAGAAAGTACCTTGATAATTCTGTTTTTGTGAAAAGAAAGAAGATAGAGATGAAATACTTTGAATCACAAATAAAGGATAAGCTCTTGATGAGATTCGAACCCGTATCATCTTTACCTAAGGGAAGAGGGTTGATTTATTCTAATTGATTCAATTTGTTGACTAGCATTTTCTTTCATTTTAATGCTATTAAATTTGTTTAATTTTATTTACTTTTTTTGACGAATTGATCATTGGTTGGTTATACTTATTCTAAAATACGAGGTGCATGCGATAAGTTTCCAGATTTTTTTCATATAGGCATTTTTATTCATAGTAAACACATGAAACTCTAGTCCCCTACGAAGTAATCTCCCCCAGCTGCAATGTACTTGTTCTACCATTTCAACAACTTCTGGAAGGCCCCATGGAACTCCTCTTGTGTGAGCGTATCAATGACCTTCGTCACAGCCTCTTTCATCTCCTCAATTGTCTCATAACGACAGCCTCTGAGCTTAGGGAATAACTAAAAGTCACAGGGAGCAAGGTCTTGACCATAGGGAGGGGGAGGAGCTGTCTTGATGCCCATCTTGGTCAAATAGTCTGTGAAAAGGATGCAGTTGTGGACTGGTGCATTGTCCTGGTGGAAATGCCACTGACCCGATTTGAAGAGTGCTGGCCTCTTCCGACGGAATCCCTTGCTGAAATCCCTTAAAACCTCAACATAGTAACCCTAACCCTTTGGCCAATCAAATCTGGTGTATTGCCTTCCTTACTCCTCCCACACCTCTCATCATCCCTCACAGGCTCCCTGCCTTCGTTGAATCTCTTATGCCACTCAAAAACTGATGCTCGATTCATGCAAGATGGTCGAAAAGCAGTCTGAAGCATTCCATACGTTGTTTCTGTGGCATTTTTTCCAAGCTTGAATCAGAATTCTATTGCATATCGTTCTTCTAAAGTGTCAGATTGCATTTTCGAAATTCACCAGCTGTGACAATCAGGCTTTAGTAGGGTGTATTCCAATTGCTGCTGTAGCTGTTTATTTGAAGCTGAGATCATAAAAATTGGTCAGTCATCTTATAAGATGTATTGCAAGAACATACTGAATTTTCAAGATTCTACAATTTTAAATGCCCATACGAAAAAAGTCTGGAAACATATCGTGTACTCCTCGTAATTCTTTACTCCAATCAGTATTCTTGAATCCGTGTTCTTTGAATTAATGGGAATTCTCGGTTCTACCACTGAACAATTGACACTAAGTTGCTCGCATATTTTTTTAAAACGTCGGAGTGTTGGGGGTTGTTCAAACATAATGGTGTTTTGTTGTGTCCCCTTGATTTTTTTCTTTCATAATTTAAGCCGTTATTCGATCTAATTTTAAAAAAATGTTTAAAAAATTACATGTTTACATAGGATGACTGATGGGATTATTTCCCTTTAAAAGTAAATGCAGACATAATTATCTCCCCTTGAAAAAATTCCGCCGAGTGTGATGCGGTAATAAATCAATTTCTTTATGTATAGATTGTCAGTAAATGTGTATAAAATAAATCCGTTAGTTTCTTTGTTTACTGACATATCAAACTTTGTGGGTTATTCAAAGCCCAAACCATTCTTGTAGAAGAACAGTTGTGGTACTACTTAACCCATAATGGGTTTCATGCCTTTTCCGAGATTATTAGTCTGAAAGTGAACGTAATAGCACGACTGGAGTTCGAAATCACTTATAATCATTTCGGAGTCCAGCACGTTAGACAGTATGCTACAGGGATTTTACTCAATAAATAAAAAGGAAAACGTCTTGAATTATTCGAAAATAAATATTGCTTGTGATTTTAAATAATAGAAAAAATAGAGACACAGACATAAAGAGATGAACAAAATGAGATAGATAGATAGATAGATAGATAGATAGATAGATAGATAGATAGATAGATAGATAGATAGGAACAGACTGAAGTAAACAGGTAGATAGGAACACAGATAGATAGATAGATAGATAGATAGATAGATAGATAGATTTGTAGAGTGTCTTAGATTCTTCAAATGATACTCGATAGGTTTTTAAATCAGTCCTTCTAACTAGATCGTCGCCCGGTCGACTGCATCCTTTATTTGTGGGTAAAATAGTAGAGCAGAATGAGCTAACTTCAGTGGGCGACCAGTTTAGGAAAAACGCGTTTCGTAAATCGAAAACCAAGAGTTACAACCGGACACTGTATTCAGCTTCTCTCCGGCAACCCCCGGTATCAAGATAAAGAGGATCTTGGCCTACATTGGACAATATCAGTGGCAAGGAGCGGAAAGCCTTGAACTTGGAAACTTGCCGGTCTCCTCAACCACGAACAAGCCAGAGATCCATTATCTCGCTGGACCAAAGAAAAACCCACACATGTAATTGTGGGTGTATTCACACGATGGAGATATGCGAATCCATATACGCATGTGTTTTGTTTATAACTTTCTCTATAAAATAAGAATAAAAATAAAAATGTTTGACTGATAAAAACGTTGGGGGTGGAATAATAATAAAATAAGAAATTATGAGTTAAGACAGCGAAAAACACGTACACTAGCTAATTAGCGATTTATTTGGTCGTTTTGGTTGAGAAAGCCAGTTTGAAACGAGACAAGATGGCGCCATTTTCACCTTAGCCTCCCAAGACGCCATGTGGGATAATTTCCTACCATTCACATCTCTGACAGTCTATTCTCTCTCTTTATTTGTTTATTTTGATTAAGTCTTATTATTTCTTTATTATTATATATAATTTTTTTTTTCTAGTTTTCTTTTTATTACCAATATTTATATTCAGTCTCTTTCTTCTGTCTCCCCTTTAACTTTTTCTTGCCATTCGGGCAGTTTACTTTTTGTTTGATTTTTAGTATTTCGCTTCTTTAGGCAAGATTGGCCTAATGAGTAAAGCATTTGCCAATGGTCCTGGAGATCAGGGTTCAATCCCCGGTCGAGTCATACGAAAGACTCAAAAAATGGTACTTGATAGCACCTTGCTTAACACTCAGTATTATAAGATAGGGATCAAGGGTAAAGTTGAGCATTCCAGGGAATGGAGTAGCGCACTCCCCTACACGTTGGTGTAGTAGTTATTAAAAAGGGAGCCTTTGGGTCATCCTCGACTAAGGTTGCCAACTTTACTTATATATATATATATATATATATACACACACACGAGGGTCGTTCAAAAAGTTCTCTGCTAGAAAGAAAAGCTATAACTGAATATTTTTGTGGCCAAATCCCACCACTTCTTATAAAACTAGAAAAGCTAATTATGATTTCTTCTGTGTTGGTGAGGCTTATACAAATGTGAATGGCGTGCGACGAATCTAAACGTCTGGTTGAGGCTTAGAACCTTTTGAACGAACCACACACACACACACACACACACACACACACACATATATATATATATATATATATATATATATATTATGCTAACAGCAGGGTTTCTCTTTTATTCTCTTGCTTTTTGTCACCATTGGCCTTCACTCCATTCAGGTCCTCTAAACGGCATGCAGTGTCTGCAGAGAGCTTGAAAATTACGTTTTAACCAGTTGGGCAACGCTGGTACACTTGTCAGAAAATGTCGTTTCCGTGTTTGTCCTTACTTCTATAGTAGTGCACTGTATAACTTACTTGGATGGTTCGTGAGATTGGAGGTAAGCTGTTGTTTTATAGGATGTTCATTCGAGGATATGTTCAAAACAGCACGTGTAAGACTCGTGCAGTTTGTTTTTCTCTCTCCGAGGATTTCGTTGAGTCTATGAGGTGAAGTTATACAAAAGATAGATAGATATGGAACAGACTGAGATAGATAGATAGATAGATAGATAGATAGATATGAACAGACTGAGATAGATAGATAGATAGATAGATAGATAGATAGATAGATAGATATAAACAGACTGAGTTAGATAGATAGATAGATAGATAGATAGATATGAACAGAGTGTAGATAGATAGATAGATAGATAGATAGATAGATAGATATGAACAGACTGAGATAGATAGATAGATAGATAGATAGATAGATAGATAGATAGATAGATATGAACAGAGTGTAGATAGATAGATATGGAACAGGCTGAGATAGATAGATAGTCCGTCTGCAGGACTTAAAATGGAGCATTTATGTTAGCCTTCAGAACAAGGGAGTTAATTTTCCTTCTTGGCAGCTAAACGTAAGAAAACTGTTTTTCTCTTAAACTATCACTTTTTACCGTTCATATTCTTTTCACTTCACCATCCTCAACTCCCCCAACGCATTGATAACTCACAGGCTGTAAGACGCCATAGTTATCCCTCAAGGGAGTTCCGTATCCGCTTCCTGTCCGTTGGTTTTATAGAAGGCGCCAAATTTTCGCAGCAAAAACGTCTACGGAAAGGACAGTTTTTATCTCACAATTCACACTTCAGCTTAGGTATTGTTTTTTGTTTTGTTCTTGTTTTTGTTTTTGTTTGAGGGGGCGCATTTTTAAAGGATTCTTCAGATCTGTTAAAGTTAGTCAAAAGATGGACCTATACAGTTTGTTTTTTGTTGTGTTTTGTTGCTGTTGTTTTTTGATTTTTGTTGTTGTTTTTTTTGTGGTGGGTTATTTGTGTTTTTTTATCAATACGTTATTTTTAGAACACTTTCACTTTCTTTCGATTGATTTTACACAGTTTTGATTGGGTCAGACGTTTTTATATTTTCTTGCATAGGGAATCGTTGATCCTCGTGACGATTGTATAGCGTCAAAATGAACATTTTGTTTACCGGACTCTATCCTTGGAGAAGGGCCCCAGTGGACTCTTTTTTCATGGAGAAACAATGAAATAAAGGAGGAATAATCTGTTAGACCAGGGGCGAATTAAATCCATGTCACTTAAGACTTTCAAACTATCCTCCAACTTCTACTTAAAAAGGATATTTACTGACCCCTCCGTTCGGGCAGGATATGACACAAGGTCAATTTTTAATCGGAGTTTAACAGGTTTGAATTCAAAGTTTTCCTTCTCCTAGACTAGTTGCCTCCCCAAGGCTGAAGAACCCAGTCTGTCCTACTATTTACCCATAGCTGGAGGGAGAATAATTGGATTCATACCTTTCACAAGGGTATTAGTGCTATGTGAAATGCAATCAGTCTCGTCCAGGATTTAAACTCGTGTCGCCGTATCCATTTCCTACGACGATAGCCATTATACCACGGTCACCTCCTTAGAAACTCTATTCATCTGTTACCGGTTCAGCCACAATTTTTTTCCTCTTACACTCTGACTAAATCAGCAACCCAACATTTGTCCATATATCCAGCAATGGCTTTAATGCTAAATCGTTTGAATGACACAATCACTCGAAGCCAATTCAAATAAGGTCAATTTATAAGCAGAGTAAGGCTGGTTTTAAATCAGAATTTTCCTTCTAGACTGGTTGCCTTATCAACTCTAAAGATTTAGTCTACCCAACTATTTACCAATAGATACCTACCTGTTAATATATTTATTTACCCGGCCCCCCTCCGAAGGTGATGGATGCGACACAAGGTCATTTTCTTAGTGGAGCAAAGCTTGCTTTAATTTAGTTTTCCTTCTCTTAGAACAGTTGCCAGAGCAAGTTTAAAGAATTCAGTCCGCCCCATTATAAAACCTATAACAGGACATTAATCATCATCATCATCAAGTCGTCCAGACAACACGGATTTCCCTAACTCTCTCTCTCTCTCTCTCTCTCTCTCTCTCTCTCTCTCTCTCTCTCATCCGTCCTTATCATCTATCGCTCGCGGCAAGTCCTCCAAACTACATCCAGTGTTCGAACAGAGCTGATGTAAGTTCTTGCTCGTTGGCCAATACTGGCACGTCCATGTTTAGTAGTTCATAGAAGAACGTCGCTCATGAGTCTGTCCTTTCTCCTCCAGCAGTATTCTGAAAGTCTTATTCGTCTAACTTGAATGGTTAGTGAAAAGGGAGAGAAGTGGCCATACAGGTGTTGCTTCATAGGATGTTGCTTCCAGGATTGTTCCAAACAGTATATAGCATTCTTGAGTATTTCCCATCAAGCTTTTTTCTCCATGTGTTTTGTTAACGTACATAAGGTGCAACCATACGGTAGTATTGACACAGCCACAGCTTGGAAGAAATCTAATTTTATTTTATCGGATAGATCAGACTTCCATATGATTGATAACCTGTTCATAGCAGTCCACGCTTTTGCTAGGCGAATGTTAACATCACTTTCAGTAAATGAGATATTGCTGCTGATGTATGTCAACTGGTCCCCTAATTTTTTAGGCTTGCTACTTAAAGTGGAGTTAGTACCTTTTTTTTTTTCAAAACACATGAACACTGCTTTATTTACGTTCACGTGGAAGCCAATGCCTCATGCTGCTTGTTCCAGACTATACAGCATGGATTCAGCTTGGTCAGGTGTATTTGCAAGAAACACTAGATCAACTGTGTTGCCTGCGTCTGTTATAGTTTCTTTGGGATATCGTTTGCTTCTAGCTTTTTTTTTTTTTAGTGTAAAGCCAATTTCTTTTATTAGATCTATCGACGTTTGAAATACGTAGTCTGGGCGGATTATAAACAGATATGGTGCTTGAAAAACTCCAGCCACAATGTCGAAGAAGTCAGTACTTCCATCAGATAAGTGAACCATTGTTTTCGTGTTTTTATAAACCATCATTATAGCTGTAAATTCCTTTGGGGACACTGTATGCTAGTAGTATTTGTTCCATCTTTCCTCTGAGTAAGGAATCAAATACATTGGAGAAATCTACAAATTAGAATATAATTATCCTTATATCTCAAAATATATAATTAAGCTATAAAATTGCTTATATCTTAAAACAATAAATAAACTTTTTAAAATCTCATGTGCTTGAACAATTCTGAGTACAGAATCTGAATAAGTATATTTGGTGTTATATAATAGAGCATCACTTTCCTGGGTAGCAGACAAAAAGTATTCTGTTTTTTAAGGAGGTTGGTGTGGTAGTCGGTGTTATTTTTTCCTGTGTGTAGGACGCAATCTTATATTTGATAAGCACACTAAAAGAGTAACTTTTCAAAAAGAAAAAAAAGAAAGAAAATTATGTATGTGACAATAATGAGAAAAACTCCTGAGAAAAGGTAGGATAAAAGAAATAGAACGAAAGGAAAAAAAAACTCCAACTCAAAAACAATTAAACAGACAGAAAATTAGAAATATCAGTTAAAAACGGATGAGCGATTGAAAGCTAATTTGGTCTCGCGGAAGTGGGCTGTAGTTGAGCCGAACTAAATGACGAAAGGTATATTTTCGTCAACAACATAGAGAAAACGTGAAACTGAAAGTGAAAGTAAAAGTAAATGAAAAAGTTGAAATAAAAGTGAAAGTAAATCGTGTTGATTTCAGTGACAAGGTTCTTAGTCTGTTTCTTTGAAGCCAATTTCCTGCTCTTGAAACAGCATTTATTCACACATTTTTGGTTATATCATACTGTCATTTTTTTTCTTTTCCTTTTATTCTCTTTTTCTCGACACCTTTCATTTTGTCTATCTTTCTTTCTGCTTAACGTGGTGATAGGCTGAAACATATACACATCAACAGCTTAAAACGCTTTCGTTACTAATTATTCCGTATGCTAATTATACTTCCCGTATGCTAATTATACTTCCCGTATGCTAATTATACTTAATAACATACATGATGATATGAAATCTTTTACACTAAAATTTGTACTTAGCGTTCGCAATTCAAACTATTAGTCACTTAATTATGCAGATATGTACCAAGATTAATTAGTTTAAGCCTCTTAAATTGAAAGGTCAGTTCATGTACCTAGGTAGCAATATGACATCTACTAAAAGTGATGTAAACATACTTACAGAAATTAGCCTGTCGGCTGGGGATATAGAATACACCGACTACATCTCTGCATTGGGGTAAGACCTCCCCATCAAGTGTCCTGGATGACATTAAACAATCTCATGGTGGAGTTCCAGTAATCATGGAGCTTTGGGGAATTCGGAGTACCCCTTATCTCCCATTGCTCCAACATCCAATCTGGTCCAGAGTGGTAGCACCTGATAGGGTCCTATCTATGATTCAAATAGAACAAAACTGAATTGCTTGAATTATGACTGTTTTAACATTTAAACTGCATACTAATGCCAAACTGAATTCTTTTAGATAGAACTGTTTTGATATTTAACTGAACTGTTTTGACATTTAACTGCTTGTAAACAAAAACTACACTTATATTAAGCGCAATTTTTTAAAATTTGATTTGGCGTTGAATGACCTGGAAAGGGTTGATACGCCGTAAAGCAAACCAATCGACCAACCAAACAACCGACCAACCAACCGACCAACCAACCATACATATAGAAAAGGCATACAATGACGTGCTATCGAGCATTTAGAAATTTGATCTCTTTGATAAAATAATACGAGGATACTATAAAGCTGTAGTTGTATCAGTACTACTGCATGGCTGCACTCCTTGGATTTTCACGAACCGCTTGAAAAATAATCTTACAAAAATGCTGCGTGCCGTTTTGAACAAATAGTAGAAAAACTGAATCTGTACGTCCTCTTGTCTTCTATCTCACAAGCCAACCAAGAAAGACCAACGAGATATGCTGGGAACTGCTGGAGAAATAAGAACAAACTCATAAGTGACGTTCTCCTGTGTATTCCTACACAAGGACATCAGTTTTGCCCGAACCACAAATACAGATATAAATCATCTCTGTAGAGACACTAGATGAAGTCAAGAGGGCCTGCGAAGAAGGCATACGTCCCGATAGGGACGTATGCCAAGCAAAAGCCAAAAGAATACGTGCGACCAACATGGCTTGATGATGATAAGTTTAGAGCATCATGCTCGTTTTGCGGCAGGACATTAGATGAGAGGCTCACCAACTTTTGAAATATTGGTTTATGAATGAGTTCGAATAGCTGATGGGGAATTTACCCAACCCCTTTATCCTAACAGAATGCAACACAAGGTCAAGCGCAGTTTTATTGGTTTAATTTCGGAGTTTTGCTTCTCAAAGACTGGTTACCATATCAAGGGCAAAAATCTCAGTTTGCCCTGCTATTTACTTGTACCTTTCCTAAACCTATTAAATGTAAACGGTGTCGTCCAGGATTTGAACTCGAGCCACCAAGTCTATTTCTTACGACGATAACCGTTACGCTACAAGTACATCTCTTAGGTATCTAATTACGCGTATAAAGCTGATGTCGTAAAACCGAAACGCTCTCCGGTGTGCCAGAACGTTCCTCTGTAGCATGGGTTTTACTTGGTATTTGAGAGCGGGCAATAGATATTGGAACCTTCACCGTGTAAATATAATACATATTTTAAAAAAGCCAGTCATTATCGACGCCTACTCCTGGTGAAATTTCTAAAGAAGAAAATTGTCTGTCCAAAAGATCAGTACAAAAATTTCTTCCGCTTTACACACATATGCATACGATGATAGCATGACTGGAAATTTAAAACCTTTCTTGAAAGAAAATGGTCCAGAGAAACGCAAATACTACGGGTAGTATATACATATATATATGTATATTGGATTGGAGCTGAAGATTCCATTAAAAAGTAATTTTCAATAATATAATTAGTCTGTAGTTTTCAAAGATCATTATATATATATATATATATATATATATATATATATATATATATAGAATTAACTTAAATCGCTAGTCGAAAATCTTCTACTAAAGTTTCACCTTAACGGATCATCAGGAAGTTTACCGTCGACTAAATTCTAAGGAGAAATTGCTTTGCTTTATTCACCAAAAACGCCCACCTATCCTAGAATTTGCATTAAAAAAAAACCCTCTATAACCTATTCCTAATTATATAGTAACCACGCCCTTTTGTGTTTACAACTATTTAACACCTCCGATCTTTTGTTTAGCATATTCTTGCTTTTACAATCTGCTATTACCGATTTTTCCTCCATACAAAGATTACAGGTTCTATTACCTGCCCTATATTTGCAGCATTTCTTTATTACTTCCCATTTCATTATAGGATCTACTCCTCGTTTTTCCTTAAGTTCCCACACATAACTAGATAAAGCAGTGCTATACCTATACCTCTCGTGCGAGAAACTTGTTCTATGGTTATAGTACCTAGTTTTAAAATCCCCTTGGTACCGTGAATACTGGTAGATATTAGATTAGTAAATATATATATATATATATATATATATATATATATATATATAACGAAGTTTTCCTGAATATCTTAGGTGAAACCTTGGTAGAAGGCGTCAGCATTTTGAATGGGCTCTTAAAACCAGATTTATGCAAATATTAGGCACTTTTAAAAATATTTGATTGTTTTGTGACTAATTCGGCTTTCTTTTTTCCGAATTAGTCAAATTCTCCCCCCGCCCTGTACACACATGCACAAAAATACAGACACATATACATACCTACCCGCACATATACATATACATTTCTTTCTTGTCTTTGATCACTGGTAAGCTCATTTAGGAGACATCCACTGTCAAAATGGTACCAGTCTAAGTCATCCTCATTAGGTACATTCAGACACATACCTACATATTTACATGCATACACGCACACACACACACACATATATATATATATGTGTGTGTGTATGTATGTGTGTGTGTGTGTGTTATAAGGCTAAGCAGTCTTTATGTGTGTGAAATGACTATTCATTTATATACATATTAGCGTATGTACCTGTTTTTATATGTAAGACCTTTATTAGCGCAATAATGTTACTACTCTAATTACAAACACACACACACACAGACATATATATATATATATATATATATATATATATATATATATATATTGTCAGTATAATAATTGTATTTCCACGTTTATGTCTTACAATATATATATATATATATATATATATATTCATGCTTATTTACTCGTCAAAGTACTTGCCTAGCCAGTCAGCTAACTAACTGACCAAGTAATTGGTTGAACAAGTTTCTTTCGTCACGATGCATTTCTGCTATTAATTATTCATATACAAAAAACAGGGGAAAGTGAATAACGGGTCTTCATTCAGCAAAATCTTATTAACTTTTCTCGGAAAAGTGTAACAAGAATATTCCAAATGAAGCCTTTCTATATTAAAACTTCTGTTCTCCTCTATCTTCCTACCATCCTCTCCTCTTTTTAGAAAATTCTATCTTTTTTTTTTTTTTTTTTTTGTCTTTCTTTCTTACTCCCGGTTGATTTTTTGCATATCCGTCGGTTAGAATTTAGAAATTATTTATCCACAGCCGATCTCGAAATATAGTTATAGAACGCTTTCTTTCTTTTATTTTCCTGTGTATTGATATGAATCATAGCAAAAGCTCATCAAACCATGTTGTTTATGTCTTGAAAATATATAATCATTTGGTGTATAAAAATAATCCTCGTGTTTTTGCACTTTAAACACCGGGGCTTGTAAATATTAGTATGAGAAGACATACGTTTATAGAAAACATTTCGTCAAACACACAAAAGCCCATACACACAAAGGCTCATACACCCACCTACACACACCTATATATATATATATATATATATATCACTTTGTGTGTGTATGTGAATCTGTGTCTGTGTTAATAATATAGTTTGCTATATTTATAAATAAAGTATGTTCGGTATCGGTTGGTTGGTTGGTTGGTTGGTTGGTTGGATTTATGGCATTTTAATCCTTGTGGGTCATTTAACACCAAATCCATTTTTATAAAAAATAGTCCTCTTTCAAACAATTTAGTTTAGTATAAGTGCACAGTTTAAATGTATGTACAGTTTAATTGTGAAAAACATTTCTATTTCAAGCTATTCAGTTTGGTCAAGCAGTTCTAATTCAGATAATTCAGTATAAGTACAGGATTTGTTTACACACAGATAGAAGTCAAAACAGTTCTATATTAAACAATTCAGTTTAGTGTAAATATATTTCCAAATCAAAAATAGTTCCACTTCAAATAATTCAGTTTAGCCTAAGCACGCAGTTTAAATGTAAGTATGGTTTAATTGAGAAAAAAATATCTATTTCAAGCAACTCAGTTTCGTCAAACAATTCAGTTTAGTATAAGTATGGCGTTAGTTCTATTTAACTCATAGGTAGGGCCCTATCAGGTGCTACCGCGCTGGTAAAGAGTGGACCTGGGAGCAATGTCAATGAGGGATGCTCCGTATTCGCCAAAGCCCAAGCATCACTGGAACATTACCGTCAGATTGTTTAAGGTCATATCAAGGACACTCATTGGGGGGGGATTACCCCTCTACAAAAGTGCAGTTGGTATATTCTACAGCCACAGCCGACTGGGGTATCAATGAGTATATATACATCATCATCATTATCATCATGTCGTGCCGCTAGCACGGATATCTCTGACCCTCTCTCGCCACTTCTCCCTATTATTCATCGCCTCTGGCAGGTCTTCAAGGCTACATCCCGTCTCATCACATAGCTGGTGTATGTATATTCGAGCTGGTCATCCTGCTTTTGTTCGGCTATATGTGGGGGTCCATAGGAGTACATCACTTATGGGCTCGTCCCTGCTTCTCCAGCAGAGTCCTGCATGTCTGGTTCGTCTAACTTGGATAGTTTTCGTGATGGGAGGCAGGTGGCCGTATAGTTGGTGCCTTGTGGGGTGTTGCCACCAGGACTTGTTTAATATTGCTCGCAACATTCTTGTGTAGTTGTCGTCTAGCTTCTTCTCCAGCCGTTTTGTTAGCGTCCAAGTAGTGCATCCATACAGCAGTATCGACACGACCGCTGCCTGGAAGAAACTGCGTTTCATTTTATCGGTCAGGTCTGATTTCCATATGATCGATAGCCTATCGATAGCTGTCCATATCTTCGTTAGCCGTGTGTCGATGTCTTTTTCGGTTAATGAGATACTGCTTCCTAGGTAGGTGAATTCGTCTACTAGTTTCAGAGAGGTTCTGTCTAGTGTGGAAATGTCGCCTGTTTGATCAAAGCAAATATATTCAGTTTTGTGTGCATTGACATGGAGGTTAATGCTTGCGGCGGCTTGTTCCAAACTATGTAGTAGTGTTACTTTGTTTGATGGCATATCAAACTTCTTTGGCTATTTAATGCCAAAGCTATCCTTCTAGAATCCCACCAGTGGTATTATTTTACCTATAGTCGGGTGATAAGCGGTCTTATATCTTTCCCTAGGGGGTATTCCGAAAGGGAGCATAATGTCGTGACTGGATTGCGAAATCTCTTACTACGATATCATACTACAGCTTGTTAGCCACAACGACTGGGGGACTTCACCCACCAGTTGACATAGGGTCAACGGCGCTTGATGACAGTCAGTTTTCTTGCCGATGTCATCATCGGACCAAGAGATGATCGCATCGGTAAAAAAATAAGTCACCAAACGCCGTTGACTCATTATCGACACTATCTATATTACTCATGTCCACTGAAGTTCCCATCGATTCAAGGAAGATTCTCCGTGGCACTTTTCAAAATCTTTTCAACTATTTACATTCTCCAAGGACTTATCTTTATATGAGATAAAAATATTTTCCCACGTTTTCGGTCTTTTTTTGATTTCGAAAGTTCTTAAAAACAAGGGAGATAATTGTTGGAGCTTGAAAATTTTCTAAATTGGAATATGCACAAAAACCCATAACTCAGTTCCTGGTAATCGAAATGTATAAAAATCTCTTTCATTTTCATTGCTGGGAAAATCAAGAGTTACTTTATCCTAGAAAAGTTTAGGCAAAAAATGTCCTATTTGCCCAATAGTTCATTAAAAAAAAAAACAAAGTGATTATATATATATATGTGTGTGTGTGTGACTGTGGGATGCATATGCGTTTCATGTCTCTAAATCATTCACTCGTTGGTCTGACCAAGAACCTTTCAGTTTACACTCGGTTAAATAGATAGATAGATAGATAGATAGATGCCCCCACATATGAGTTATAATGTGTGGGTTTTATAAATGATATAACTAAACATGGATATATATTTTTACTCCCTAGCTCGAAATGGAAAAACACAAGGAATATATATATATATATATATATATATATATATATATATGCGTGTGTGTGTGTGTGTGTGTGCGTTCTTGTGAGAGCACACACATACACTTATATATATATATATATATATATATATATATCATCGAGTGAAGTGAACTCTCCTGTATATGCGTGTACCAAGCGTCACAGAAGTTTTATTCTATATTTGTATAAATAAATTAAACTAAGTACATTTCCTATTTCCTTTCCTCGCTGTTTTTAATACAATTTTCATCACAACTTCCTTTTTCCGTGATCATTGTTCTTTTTTACTTTCACTTTCACTTTCACGCCCCAGTAGTCTGGTTTTTGTTTTTTATAATTCACTTTCGGTGTTGATTTTATTATTTTTCGCACCAAATTTAACGAAACAATTTTCTATTTTATTCTCGGGATCCATTTGCTTATAGCCTTGCTTAATAGCTCGACGAAAGAACATTTGTTGATCAAAACATAAACAATACAATAAATTGACGGACAATCACAGGCAGTGAATTGAAAAGAAAGAAAGAAAGAAAGAAAGAAAGAAAGAAAGAAAGAAAGAAAGAAAGAAAGAAAGAAAGAATATACCAAGTTAAAAAAAAGGAGAATGAATGAAAGAAATAATATAAATCACATGTTAGAAAGAAAGAAAGAAAGAAAAAAGAAAAAAAGAAAGAATTGACCAAGTTAAAAAAAGGAAAAGGAATGAAAGATATAATACAAATAACATAAGAACACTTCACGTTAGAAAGAAAGAAAGAAAGAAAGAAAGAAAGAAAGAAAGAAAGAAAGAAAGAATTGACCAAGTTAAAAAAAGGAAAATGAATGAAAGATATTATACAAACCATATGATAAGAACACTTCACGTTAGAAAGAAAGATAGAAAGAAAGAAAGAAAGAAAGAAAGAAAGAAAGAATTGACCTAATTAAAAGAAAGAAAGAAAGAAAGAAAGACGTTAAAAACAAAAAGAAATATAGCCTAATATTACAAAAAGGAACGAAAAGAAAAAAGAATGAATGCATTAAAAAAAAAACTGATTAATATAAAAAAATGAAAAAGCTGAATAGAAAAAAATGAATAAATTGAAAAAAAAAGAGATTCTCTAGATTGCCTTGTAAACTTCTTTATCCAATACATTTATCAAATTACTCATTTATAAGCTAAAGTTTCGTTTATACAGACACACTCACATTATCTTATATGATCAAACGTAGACACCTAAACACTCAAGTACTTCGCACCTACAGCAGAGATTTTTGACACTCACACTCACACAGATACATGAAAATACACACATACACAAATACAAAGAAAAACCAGACACTAACACTCAAAGGTCGTTTTGCATCGTGTGCAAACGTTTTCTAATCTTTTTTCTTTTTCTTTTTTTTTTAGACATCAGCCTTTTACATTAAGTTAATGAAAGAATAAGACATTTTTCTTGTCATCTTTTATCAGAATTATTGCTACACTGAATGCACAAGTTATGTGCTAAGACTTTTACTTCGTCAAATATTTACGCAGATCCATAGATAATTTCAAAGCCTAACGATGAAAGAAACATTTATTTCATATAACAAATATTTTTTAATTTTTTTTCAACATAGTCTTCTTTTTATTCAATTTCCATTAATCCCATCAATTGAATATGATATATTTTCTAATGGACGGTCTATTTTTATTCAAGTGATGTAACACACTGCTTAAGACGCAAGAAAGGCAAATCGTCTTTAACGTTCTGCTAAAATGGGTAAATGATTATTATTTCCCTCGTCTATATTGTACTTTTCTTCTCAACGTTTCGGCCGTGAAACCTCCAGCCTTCTTCAGATGTACTGAACGTGAAAACTGTGTGTACCGTCCGTTGAAAGATTCCAAGAAAAATAAATTATGTTTCGAAATACGGAACTTCTGTTTCAATAGATAACTTAAACATGTGTAAACGTGTTTCCAGCTTTAGAATCAGAAAACATACGAGCACGTATTTCTATATTGGCAAGTTTGCAAGTGTGTCCGAACCTGTGTGCAATTGTGTATCTGTATAAATCTGAGTTAGTCTACGCTGCATATATATATATATATATATATATATATATATAGTGCCCTCTTTCACTTACTTCTATTTATTTATGTATCAGTGAATCGCCAATGTGTTCGTGTGGGGCAGGTACTCAAGGCGAAGTGGCATGACCTGAAGGTTACGAGAAGCATGGCCTCTTTCCGAGAAGTTCTCTCCTGTCAAAGATGACATATGTTCTATATCATGTTGGTCTTCCAGCGTCTCTCTGGTGTAACCCATTTCCCGCTTCGTTTGTGACTGAAATATGGGCTTAACTTTTGGCATAGCTTTTGTTTACTTGTGCCAGAAAATATAACAGATAGATAGATAGATAGATTATACAATCTATCCTAAAATGTTCGCAACTGTCTTTTCGCCAATTGTTATTTAAACTTCTTTATTAATGGTAATGATTTTAAAAGAAAACGGAAGTGTTATAATCTTAAATGAGTTATAATATAAACTAATATAACCAATTATAATATTTATATATAATAATCGGGACATTGGCCCAGCGGTTAGAGAGACCTGGGTTCAATCCCAGGTCGAGTCATACCAAAGACTTTAAAAATGGTACTTGATACCACCTTGCTTAACACTCAGCATTATAAGGTACGGTTCAAGGGTAAAGTGGAGCAATCCTGGGAATGGAGTAGTGCCCTCCCCTACACCTTGGTGTAGTAGCTATCGAAAAGGGAGTCTTCGGGTCACCCTCGACTATGGTCGCTAACTTTACTTACTTATATATATATATATATATATATATTATCCAAAGTCAAGTCAGCCGATGGTGGGAACGATACTATTTCTAAATTTTCTTTCTTCAATATCCATGTAATTCAAACTCCAAAAGAGAGCTCAATGTAAAATTCTGATGAATTAAAATACAAGGAAAATAATTCCATATCAAAGAAAAACCTTTTAAAATCAACCATATTTTATATAATATTTATTTCAGCAGATCCTATATCTTTTAAAAATATTTTTCGTTCATGTGCCATCACCAATACGGAGAACTTTATATTCATAATCTTAGCAAACTACATAATCAATACGTACATACATATATATATATATATATATATATATATATATATATATATATATGTAAGAGAGGAAGAATGGGAAGAGAAAGAGAAGGACTGGGCTCTTAATCTTTGGTAGGGCCTCTAGTTTAGGGCTATGATAATCTCTTAATTCAAAACCAGTTCGCAAGAATCTGTGGCACTTTTCTTCTGTTGGTTTACCATATACATGTTATCAGGTCATCCAAAACGTGTAGCTGGTTCTGCACTGGCCTTCACCACAATAAACAAATCACCTGTGTTAGTAGTCTAACAGATCACGTCTATGATCAAATTCTAGGACACACTTACGTCAAGGTCGATGTGAGAGATCATTATATATATATATATATATATATAAGTGTGCGTGTTTGTTTGTTTGTGTGAGTGTATGTGTATGTGTGTGTATATGTGTGTGTATTTGTGAGAGAGAGAGATTCAATTAAAAATGTAACCAATTGCAATATTAACATTGAAAAAAATATTAAGAAATTAAATTTCAGATAAAAATTACTGACAATAATTTGAAATATTCTTAAAATATGTTGGCATGCTTTTTCTTTCCTTTTTTGTGTTATTTCAAAACTTTTAAGGTTTTATCCGTAAATTTGATGTAATTCCAAACTAGACCTTTATTTTATGTTTTGCAGATTAGTTAAAAACGTATCTTTGTTGCAGAATAATGTTTATGTCAAGCTAAAAACCTTTCCTGTTGAGAAACCAAACTTACGAAGCTTCTTTCCGTTATATTTTTTCCCTTATCTCTTTTTTCCAGTCATTGGTTTAAAAAGATCGCGTTGTAGTCAATATATCTGTCGATAGAATAATGGTCATTCATGGATTATATATTTTAACCACTTGGTGACTTTAGTTCACTTATTAGTCATTAAAAAAGCTTAGTATATGCCTAATTTGGAAGGATAATTTTATTGTCAGTACATAACTTTAAATTTCACTGGAAGAGCGCGTTTACCACTTGTAATTGGCAAGCTCGGAACTGTCACCAAAGGATTGATAAAGGGACTGAGAAACTTGGAAATAAGAGGACGAGTGGTTACTACCCAAACTAGAGCATTGTTTGAGATCGGCCAGAATACTAAGGAGAGTCCTGGAAACTTGAGGAGACTTACTGTCACTTAAACTCCAATGAAAGACTATCATCAAACGCTGGTGTGAAAAACTCTCAAATAATAATAATAATAGTCACGCGTAAACCGCTATGGGACTTTTACATACAAACGGATCAACTAATCCCGGCCAGAAGACCAGACCTTATAATAATCAACAACAAAAAAGAGAATTTGCAAAATTGTCGACTTTGCTGTCCCAGCTGACCACAGAATAAAACTGAAAGAATGTGAAAAGAGAGATAAGTACCTCGACCTTGTTAGAGAATTGAAAAAGCTGTGGAACATGAAAGTGACGATTGTACCAATTGTGATTGGTGCTTTTGCTACAATAACTAAAGGATTATTAAAAGGTCTGGAAGACTTGTAATTTGGCGATATCCAAATGACAGCATAACTGAGAACGGCCAGAATACTAAGAAGAGTCCTGGAAACTTGAGGAGACTTGCCGTCACTCAAACTCCAGTGAAAAACCATCAGCGTATACTGATGTGAAAAACTCTAAAGACGTAAATAATAATAATAATAATAATAATAATAATAATAATAATAATAATAATAATACTCAGGAATTTCGAGACAAAAAATTGATTTATCAATTCCAGACCTTATTCTACTCAGCAAAAAAAAATCTTTACCATGTGGACTTCGTGTTTGAAATAACCACAAAATGAAATTAAAAGAAAGCGAATAATTAGACTTTGCCGGAGAACTGAAAAAAAAAATTACAAAATATGAAGTTGACAGTGATACAACTAATACACGGAGCACTTTGAACAACTCCATATTACGTAAAAAGGGAGAGTAGGATCGCTGGAGCTCGGGGGATATATTGAAACCCACACTGCACCGATTCACAGATTACCAAGAATACAAAGAAGAGTCCGGGAGAAACGAGGTAACTTGCTGTCACCTAATCCCCAGTGACAACTACCAACTTGTAACTGAGTGAAAAACCGCAAAGAGTGAAATATTAAACAATGCAAAGTGTATAACATACTGATTTTTCTTTTTTTTCCTTTTTTTCAAGACGCAAATATTTATATTAGACATATTTCTGGTTGCTGCTAAATAATAAAAATAAACATACTTTCTATATTTGCAAAAATAATGATATTCGATCTTATAATATTACACTAAGCGAAGCAATTTATTTTCAGCATTTGTCGTAACATTGGTTATGTTAATATTTGCTAATTTTTGTCTAAGCAAATCGACGAAACGAAAAAATTGTTTCACTTGTTCGACTTATTCCCCTTTGGACAAAGGTCAAAAGCGTAGAGAATCAACACAAAGTCAAAATGAATTGCCTCCCTTGAAATTTTAGCTACAGCCAGAGTCGAACGTCTTTCGATTGTGTATATGTTTAAAGAAAAATATATTTTGATTTGATAAAATACGTAGATCGATAATATTTAATTGCGAATATTTCATTTACTTGTATTGATAATTTTTAGCTATACTTTTTTGTGTAATTTTATTATCGTTCATAATAAATTTTCTTTGAATTAAGAGCCAATGAAAATTTCGAATCGTGTATTTTTTTTTTTTTTTTTTTTTTTGACAGTCACTGTGTCTTTGTTCGTCTGCCTATAACTTCTGTATAGCCTGTATATCCTTCCTGGGACCACTGGAAAACACTTGTGAACAGAATCAGAGTGTAGTATCTGCACCCGTACAAATATATTGGAATCTATCACCAAAAAAAAAAAAAAAATAATAATAATTTTATATTTAAAAAAAATTAAAATAATAATCTTTATGTTTTTTTCCTTTTTTTTTTTTTTGTAATTTTACATTAGAAAAAAAAAGATTCTTAATAAATTCATTATGATAAATTTTATGTTAAACTTAGAGTCTAATCAGAACAGCAAATCTATCACCAGTAAATTAATCGCATGGTCAATTTATTGTATCAGATTAATTGCTCTTATAAGATAGGGTTTCCCTAACTCTAAACTTTTTTTTCTCTTTTTATTAAATTCTTAAAAGCAATGGTCAAATTCTAAATTTAGCCACGAATAATTTACCAATGATACATTTACCATACGATCAATTAACTGACGATAAATTTAATATCTGCAAGAAATTAATGCTCTTTCAAATAATAATTGTATTCGCCTTCTTACTTTATATTTTATTGGTTTTAAACTAACTGTAGGATTTCAACAGAAACAGATACGACACTCTGATCTGATGCAAAGGTTATCTGTTCTTTATTTGCCTTTTCCTAACTTCTGCCAGTGGTGTCGGTGCGTCCTAAATTGTGTTACAACTCCGGCACTTCTGCTTACGATCAAAGTGTAGTAACTGCAAAAATGGATATGTGAATAAATAAATAAATAAATAAATAAATAAAAAATAATACGGCAAGGTTCTCCACTGGGAAATGTGCAGGAAATTTCAATTCGACCATACAAACAAATGGTATACGCACAACCCGGCGCCTGTCCTAGAAAATGACTCGCATAAACTCCTATGGGACTTTAACATACAAACGAATCACCTAATCCCGGCCAGAAGACCAGACCTCATAATAATCAACAAAAGAAAGAGAATCTGCAAAATTGTTGACTTTGCTGTCCCGGCGGACCACAGAATAAATCTGAAGGAAAGTGAAAAGAAGGATAAGTACCTCGACCTTGCTAGAGAATTGAAAAAACTGTGGAACATGAAAGTAACGATTGTGCCAATTGTGATTGGTGCGTTAGGCACAGTAACTAAAGGATTATTAAAAGGCCTGGAGACTTGGAAGTTGGCGGATGGGTAGAGACTATCCAAACGACAGCATTGCTGAGGACGGCCAGAATACTGAGACAAGTCCTGGAGACTTGAGGAGACTTGCTGTCACTCAAACCAGTGAAAAACCATCAGCTAACACTGATGTGAAAAACGCTAGAGGAATAATAATAATAATAATAATAATAATAATAATAATAATAATAATAATAATAATAATAATAATAATAATAATAATAATAATAATAATAATAATAATAATAATAATTTTATCTTTATAAGATTATTATTTATTCGGCTATTTTTTTTTTTTTTCATTGAGGTATTCATTTTTACAAAAGTAAAATCAGCAGCTTATTTTGTATTATGTAATAAAAAAGAAAAAAAGAAAGATGAGATTTACACAAAACGCAGATACTACAGTTTGATCACAAGCAGCAGTTGTTTGTTCGTTTCTCAGTAACTTCTGAAAAGATAAGTGCTATATCTGTTTCTTTTGAATTGGGGCAAAAAATTACTCCCTGGAACTTTTTCGTGTGATTTATGGATAGTAACCGTACCCGCAGTTGTTTGAAAAAAATTTATCTTTCTTTTTTTAATAAAATAATCATCTATGTATTTGATTTTGTTTCTGCTTCCCGTTGAATATACATAAATATATATATATATATGTGTGTGTGTGTGTGCGTGTGTGTGTGTGTGTGTGTGTGTGTGTGTGCAGAATTCTAGCCTGGTTTCTCATATCTACTTAAATCAAGTAAGTCAGCAGCTGAGCTGAAAATTCTGTTAGTTATCAATCAAAATGTCTGGGTTGTAATTATGATGCTTTGGATGTCTATCATCTGTTATGATATAGTAGTCAGTTATATATATATATATATATATATATATATATATATATATATATATATATATATATATATATGAGTGTGTTAAAGAGGGAGACAAAGGGTGTGTGTGTGTGTGTGTGTGCGTGTGTTACAATTTTAAAATCGTGTTTTACAAATGAATTTATAATTGATTTTAAAAACGAATTTTTAAAATACAAACATACTTATCGTGACTGTCAATTTCACGGCATGGCTCTCGATCACCAGGATATTTGTTGTTATAATATATAACTGTAACTTTTCCCTAGGTACGAATACTATAATGTAATTCAACGCAAAAGTTCTGGAAGGTGAGAGTTAATTTGATCCTACGCAAAGAGAACAGATACGACACTTTGATCCTAGGCAGAAGTGCCAATACATATATAAATCACCTCGTCATTTATGATGGAAATTTTGCTATTCATTCATTATGATTTTGGCTTGCGGTTTTTGTTGTTTTTTTTTGTTTTTTTTGTTTTTTTACTTTTTTTTTTTTTGTTGTAAATCTTGAATTCAAATCTAAGGTGTTTCCAACAGTTGCATTTAGAACGTTGTTTAGCATTTCCCATGTCTTCAGCGATTTTTTTTTTTTTTGTCCCCTACTGTGAGGATTGGTTGCAGGGCCGTTGTCTCTCGATCAGGGAAGGATAAAAGAAAAGCCTAAAACTGACAACTTTTTAGGATTCTGCTTTTTTTTTTTTTTACAGATTTCTACTGGCAAAGCCACCTGAAAAATAAAAACAAAAGAAACATTGTTTTATTGTTTTTAAACAATCACGAAGTTCATCTCATTTTTTTATAGCTCATTATCAAAATAACTAATAATCACATCAATAAAATTTTCATTAGATGGAGGTGCTCCTGGTGTAAGGGTTATCGTCATAGGAAATTGACACGGCCACCCGACTTCAAAATCCTGGACAAGGCTGTTTGTATATCACGGTGGACTAATACCCAACGGATGGTTATGCATCCAACTTTTCTCCCTCCAGCTACAAGTAAATCGAAGGGCAGACTTGTCTCTTTATGGCAACCGATCTAGAAGAAAAAATGAATCAAACCTTGAACTTCGTATAAAATTGTCACGTCCTGCTCGTGCACAGGATCTAGGTAAACACACACACATACACACACATACACACAGGCACTACCACACATGGATACACCAATATTTTTGGCCCAGTCGGCTGGGGCTACATCTCTGCAGCGGGGTAAGACTCCTCCAAAGATTGTCCTTGATATGACACTAAACAATCAGATGGTGAGGCCTCGGTCACGCTGGAGGTTTGGGGAATGCAAAGTACCCATTCATTGCCAACGCTCCAGGTCCACTCTGGCCATGAGTCGTTGCAGCTGATAGGATCCTATTTATGGTTTAAAAAGAACTAAACAGCGTACTTATGCTAAACTGAATTGTTTGAAATAGAACTGTTTATGTATAAAAATAGATTTGGCATTAAATAACTTACTATGGTTGCTATGACTCAAAACCAAACCAAACCAAACCAAACCCCAATGTTGGCTGATCAGTAAAGACATTCATCAGGTCTGTGCGAACACTGGATACCGGCAAGAGAATTTGTCAAGAGCGAATGACAGTCAAAAAATGATGTGCAACAAGCACGGCTTGATAAACAAATCACCTATACAGGAGAAGCTTACATATGAAGAATAAAGCAGTTACCAGTTCAATTTGCCAGATTTAAATCCTCAAAATTCTTGATATGTGCAGAATGTAAGTGGATGAGTTGCGAAGAATGACTGAAAAATAAAAGAAAAAATGAGTCGCTGAATTTTTTTTTTTTTTTTTTTTATAATGTAATTTGTGTACGTAAACCTTCAAATAAAAAGCATCTAAAAGTCGGATACTTGGGGACTTTTAAAACATTTAAATTTTAACATTATCTAAAATCTGCTTTGCAATTACCAGATTCAAATCCTTCATTATATATATATATATATATATATATATTGATGAAAAGAGATAGAGGGGGAGAGGAAGATAGAGAGTGAGAGACATAGACAGACAGACAGAGGTAGATTGAAATTATATATATATACATATAAATACAGAGAGAAAGAGAGAAAGAAACAGAAACAGACCAACAGACAGACAGACAGATAAACTATATATATATATATGTGTGTGTGTGTGTGTGTGTGTATAATGAATGATATTAACAAAACATTATGCGTTTAATTAAAATGAAATTTGATAAAAAAAATAATTTCGATAGATAACATCCAAAATTTAAGTCGCTCGATTCCCTGCTTTTTCTTATGCGCAGATTTCGTTTTTTTTTAAAATAAAATTAATTACAAAACAAGCTGTCCTTATAGCAAAACATGTCAATTTGAATTTCTGTATAGTATTCTCTGTCTCTCTCTCTCTCTCTCTCTCTCTCTCTCTCTCTCTCTCTCTCTCTCACACACACACACACACACACACACACACGCACACACACACAC
Source organism: Sepioteuthis lessoniana (assembly GCA_963585895.1). Lineage (NCBI taxonomy): Eukaryota > Metazoa > Mollusca > Cephalopoda > Myopsida > Loliginidae > Sepioteuthis > Sepioteuthis lessoniana. The sequence goes on from OY757937.1 coordinate 6,045,549, forward strand.
ACACACACAGAAGCATACACACACACGTATATATATATATATATATATAAAGAATTAATTTGTCCAAAAACCACAAATATTCAAATATCTCCATCCCCACCGCTATGTATAAAGTAATTTGTTTCATGAGCCCAAGAGATGATGAAAAGATTACTGTATTAAATTGAGCTATAAGCCGCGGATTAAGCAAGTAAAGAATCGTGTGAGGGCAGAGGACAAAACTAAGAGCATTATCGATTTAAAAACTTACTGGCATATACAATTGACAAGTATCCAAGTTATATATATATATATATATATATATATATATATATATGTGTGTGTGTGTGTGTGTGTGTGTGTGTGTGTCGCCAATAAATAAGTACAATGGAGACAATCTTTATTAAGTGAAAATTTCTTCGGGTTCATAGATATTAGGATTTTATCATTTCTAGTGAAAAGAGTTGAAACGGATATTATTAGATACTGTTTATAACCAAACTGTTAGTAAGTAACTTGGCTGACCGAAGTCGAAGGCGACATGATGGCTCTTTTTTCAGTAGCTACTACACTGAGGAGTAGGGGAGAACGCTATTCCTTTCCTTGGATTGGACCACTCACTCTTGATCTGTACCTTATAATGCCGAGTGTTAAGTAAGAGGCATCAAATACTACTTTTAAAGTCTTTCGTATAACTCGGTCGGGGATTGAACCCGGGTCAAGTTATACCATTGGTGAATACTCTAGCCATTATACCAATGTGTCGGTCAAAACTGTGCTACATTGAAATTCTCTCATCAAAAATATGAATATGTCGGAGTCTAGAAATAATTACAAGTTCAATATATATATATATATATATATATATATATGTGTGTGTGTGTGTGTGTGTATATATATATATATATATATATATATATATATGTATTTGTATCCTCTCTTTGGGTCAACGGCCATCATCATGTTTGCGACAACTTAAAAAATCTAATGCGGAACCCACATTGCAAACTATACAGGTAATATTAGTATGGAAGCGACAATCTGCAGTACAAGCAATGACTGCTTGAAACAATTAACAAGTACGTGACTCGTAATTTAAAAACTCCCATGATGAGGAAGAGATCGGGACAAGGACAGGTGGAGGATACGACTGAGGACCCTCAGTTTGAACTGTACCCATAAGTGATGAGACAACAATTACGAGTAATTCTCGTCTTTGTGTTCTTATTTCGCAACAATATGCCCTCTCAAGGGAAGGCATTGCTTTTCCCACATTGGAAAGAGTCTAGAAAAGTTGACAAAAAAAAGGTTACTCGTGTATGTCCCTGTCGTCAGGTTCGAATGGCTAGGCATCTTAAAGCCAGCCATGGGTACAATAGTGAGATAGTTTTAGCTCTCTAGCTTTGGCAGGGCAAGCAATCTAGAAGGAAAAACTCTGATTTTAAAACCTGAGGAATATTGTTCAGGAGAATATGTGGTACATTGGGGCGCCATTTTTCTGTTATCAGTTTATCACAGAAATATGGTTGATTTTCCCATAATCTTCTCCACAATAAATAAATCATCTTTGGAGGTAGTCCAATGGTTCATATCCTTAACTGAACTGTTGAGGGTTTCTTACATTAAGATCGCAGAGGCAATCCAGCAATAAATTGTGTGGGGTGGAAAGGATAAACAAAAGCAACAAGCCGAATAGGAATATTTTTATTCTATTATTGAATTGTTTTTTTTTTTTTTGTTATTTTTTTTTTCATTTTTTTTTTTTTTTTTTTTTAATTCTCAACTAGTTTTCACTAAGGTCATTGCCAGAAGAAAAGTTCTGTGAAGAAAAAAAATTTGAAGCAAGTTTTTAAATTAATTAATAGCCTATAAAAGAAGTGACGAAAAATGAACTGGTAAAATAAAAATTCTATTTATTATTTTGAAAGTTTTAGTTAATTCAGATTTCATTTTTTTTTTGTTTCTTTTTGTTTTGTTTTTTTGTTTTATTTATTTTTTCTGATTAATTAATTTTAACGCTATATCAACCCGTCTAGGCTTATTGCATGCCGAGAGGTTAGAGAAATGTGTTAAAATTTAATATTTTGTAGAGTTATTTTCAAGATGGTTTTTCCGCAAATACAAATATGTTGCGGGCTCAGCCGGCTGGGGCTATAGAATACACCGGCTGCATCTCTGCGGAGGCATAATACTCCTTCAATGAGTGTCCAGTGTCCCAATAGGCTGGGGCTATAGTATACATCGACAGCATCTCTGCAGAAGGGTTAATACTCCCCCAATGAGTATCCTGTGACCCAGTTGGCTGGGGCTGTAGAATACACCGACTGCATCTCTGCGGAGGCATAATACTCCTCCAATGAGTGTCCAGTGTCCCAATAGGCTGGGGCTATAGTATACATTGACAGCATCTCTGCAGAAGGGTTAATACTCCCCCAATGAGTATCCAGCTGGGGCTGTAGAATACATCGACTGCATCTCTGCAGAGAGGTAATGTGTATGAACTTTCTAATATTAATAATTTATATACAATAAGATTTAAATTAACAATTCCTATTTGTTAATTATCATGTATTTGCAAACAATTACACGGCTTCAAATGGTGTAATGGTTATCGTCGTAGGAAATGGACACGCCGACACGAGTTCAAATCCTGAACGAGACCGATTGCATTTCACATAGCCCTAATACCCTTGGGAAAGGTATGAATCCAATTATTCTCCCTCCGGCTATGGGTAAATAGTAGGGCAGACTGTTTTCTTCAGCTTTGGTGAGGCAAATAGTCTAGGAGAAGGAAAACTCTGAATTCAAGCTTGTTAAACTCCACTTAAAAATTGACCTTGTGTCATATCCTGCCCAAGCGGAGGGGTTGGTAATTAGGATTACACGGCTTCAAGTATTTCTACTTATAACGTGGAAATCAAATTTATGTAACCAAAAATAAACATCTTTTGTAGACAACCTTAGCTTCCGGTAACTTAGATGAATGAAAATTATTTTCTGATATCGAAGAGTCTTCAACTGACCTTTAAATGATCTCCGCCATCGTGGACACCTGGCAATGAGCTCTCTAGTTTGCAAGAAAAAATTATCAAAAAAGATGTGTAAATATATATTAATGGCAGAAATAGAATAAGTCAAGAAATAAAAACAAAGAAACAACTCAAATGATTATGATTGTTTAAAATCTTTTTGAAAATGATAATAAAAAAATAAATCTGAAAAAAGAAAAGGAAAGAAATAAATAGAATTGTCAGTTGAAAGGAAGACAAAAAAAGAATGAATGAGAGAAAGTATGAAAAAGTGAGAAAAAAAAAAAGAAAGAAGGTGTTTTAAAGAGAACGTAAATCAAAAAGGAAAAAAATCAAAGAAAAAAACAAACAAAGATTTAAAGAAGCAAAGAAGGAAACAGGGAAAAACAAACCAACAAAATGAGATTGTAAAAGAAATAGAAAGGAAGTAAAAAACTTATAAAAGAAAGAAAGAAAGAAAGAATGAAATAATAAAAACAAGCAAAAATGAGGGCATAAAAGAAAGAAAGAAAGAACGAAAGAAAGAAAAATGTGAAAGAAAGAAACAAACAAACAAGCAAGCAAAATGAGGGCAAGAAAGAAAGAAAGAAAGAAAGAAAGAAAGAAAGAAAGAAAGAAAGAAACAAGCAAGCAAAAATGAGGGATTAAAAGAAAGAAAGAAACAAACAAACAAACAAACAAGCAAGCAAAAATGAGGTCTTAAAAGAAAGAAAGAAAGAAAGAAAGAAAGAAAGAAAGAAAGAACATAGCATTTATCCTAAAAAAAAGTCGCACTAAAAACCTTCACGAAACCGACAAAGCAGTTAATCTTTTAAAAAAAGTGTCATCTGTCATGAAGACTGTAACAGAATGATAGAAATTGATACAATGTCTTCTCCAAATGAAGATGACATCAGTAATCGGCTGATGGGCTAAAGATAGTTAGAATGACAGGCAGGATCAGATTGAGAAACTATTTTTCCTATCGATTCGTTCATATACAAACGAATGACGTCATCTTATAAATGTTTAAAAAGGCTTCTATTTGCTTGGCGGCTATATCCCACGCTGAAGGCCCAGAACTTGTTAATTGATATTATAACTGCTAATAACTGATGTCATTAATCAAAAGATGACAGTGAAATCGATGGGAGAAAAATAGTATGGCTTGTCGAAACTGAGCCGGGAATGAATTAGTAAAAAGAGGAAGTTGATAGGTTAAAGAAGGGTCAAAATGGTGACGGCTGGAATGAATGAAATATGATGAAAATATCGTGAGAGTGAAGACGGAAGGGACGATTAAAGGTCCATAGTGACCTATATATATATATATATATATATATATGAAAACAGTCAGACAGATTGACGAACAAAGAGAAAGAGAAAGACGGATAGATAGATAGATAGATAGATACTGGCAGTTATAAAAAATACATACATACATACATGCGTGATTGTATATACACTAACATGCATAATATATACCATCATACAGGCATTGATAAACACGGACAGTCATAATTCATGTACACACACACACACACACACACACATGATACTGTCTCTAAATCAGTACACAGCTATCATTTATTTAATAAAAAGTTAATTTACCTTTAAACGAGCAATCTTGAACAAGTCCTGGCGGCAACACCCCACAAGACACCAACTGTACGGCCACCTGCCTCCTATCACGAAAACTATTCAAGTTAGACGAACCAGACATGCAGGACACTGCTGGAGAAGCAGGGACGAAGTCATAAGTGATGTACTCTTGTGGACCCCCACACATGGCCGTGCAAAAGCAGGACGACAAGCACGAACATACATTCAGCAACTATGTGAGGATACGGGATGTTGTCCAGAAAACCTGCCTGAGGCGATGAACGATAGGGAAAAGTGCCGAGAGAGGGTCAGAGATATCCGTTCTACCAGTACGACATGATGATGATGATGATGATGATAATGGTATATTATGCAATTAAACCGATATAATTAAGTATTATCTATTACCAAACTCTACATCACTTGGTAAGCAAAAATCTGAATATATTGCAGTCCGAAAATAAGTATCCTCTCTGTAAAAATTTGTTTTAACTATTCATAAGCACAATCAGATTTTGTTGCTTGGTCACAATGTTTGAATTGTGTAGATTTCTCTAATTGGTTATACTTAACCATATCAGGTTTTATTTTGCAAGGTTCCATTTGAGATAAAATCTTCAGTTTTGAAGAAATTTGCCTTTTTTAATCAATGTATTCTTCATCATTTATTAGCTATACAGTAGATAAACTCAGATAATTATATATAGACAATTATTATCCTATTTACCCAACCCCTCCGCTCGGGCAGGATATGACACATGGTCAATTTTTAAGCGGAGTTTAACAGGTTTGAATTCCGAGTTTTCCTTCTCCTAGACTAGTTGCCTCACCAAGGCTGAAGAACCTAGTCTGCCCTACTATTTATCCATAGCCGGAGGGAGAATAATTGGATTCATACCTTTCCGAAGGGTATTAGTGCTATGCGAAATGCAATCAGTCTCGTCCAGGATTTGAACTTGTATAGCCGTGTCCATTTCATACGACGATAACCATTACACCACGGGCATTATATATGTGTTTGTACATATATATATATATAGATAGATAGAGAGAGAGAGAGATGAGAAGAGATTGTTACAGAGATAAAGAGAAAGAGACAGAAAGAGAAAGATAGAGATAGTGAGAGGCAGAAAGAGATAGAAACATAAGGACAGACAAATTAATTGATAGGTTAAAGAAGGGCCAAAATGGTGACGAATGTTCTTTGGCCCAGTCGGCTGGGGCGGCAAAATACTCCAACTGCATCTCTGAAGCGAGGGAAGACCCCATCCCATAACGAGTTTCCCTAGATATGACACTAAACAATCTGATGGTGAAGCTCCAGTCAATACGACCCCACTCAACGAATGTCCTAGATGTGACATGAAACCATTCGTTGCTATTTCTCCAAAGCCCATTCTTATCCGGAATGATACCACCTGATAGGGTCCTATCTATGAGTCAAATAGAACAAACTGTGTGCTAACAAATGACTGATGTTAAATTGTGACAGTTTTATAGCAATACTTGAAACCATTTAACTGTGTGCAAAGCAGAGTTCAGGCTTGTTTAAGAATGTTATCGACAGAATGTGTTGACTAATCAACTTTCGTTTGCATACATTTAAATAATTTTAAGCATAGTAAATGATTAAACGATTCTATTTGACCCATAGAAGGAACCCTTACAGGTACTATCACTCCGAATCAGAGTCGACCTCGGCGTTATGTCATTTTAAGAGTACTTTACACTCCCCAAAATTTCCGGACTTGGGTCTCACTATTAGATGGTTTATTATCTAAAACAAGGCATTCGTTGAGAGAGGGCGACTTACCCTTCTGCAAAGATGCAATCATCGTATTCTACAACCCCAGCCGACTGAGCTGAAAATAGGATAAGCAAAATTGGAGGGAGACTTAAACATCGAAATTAACAAAGAACTAAAGAAACAAAACAAGTACACATGGTTATTCGAAACAGAATCTTCTAATACTTTTCAGATACTTTTCAAATTAAAAGCACATTTGATTGGTTTCCTAATTACAGATATATAAAGGTCAGTTGAAGACACTTGGATACTAGAAAAAAATTTTCACTTTATGAATGGATTTGCTGTGTGACCAGTTCGTTTTTCATCGCCTCACTTATCGCATTATAGCTCCTTTAAACTTTTTTTCAGGTTTCTAGGAAAACCTTTTCCACTAAAACTTTTAACCTGACAGTGAAGTCAAAACTCGTCGAGAAGAATATACAAAATAATACAAAATAGATATTCCAAATTGTCTTATCACAGTTTTCCTATATATATATATATATATATATATAGCTCTTTTCTTAATTTTTTAATGCTAATATTTTATTCATTCTGGAGACCACTTTAATAACAAAATATTTTTTGGTCCAACCCACTTTAGTTAGAATTGTCCTTAAATCATTCAGTGAAATCTGGGTGGGTAATTTCTGGAGATATATATATATATATATATATATAAATTTGGCGACCGTAGTCGAGGGCGACCAGAAAGCTTCTTTTTCAATAGCTATTACACCGAGGTGCAGGGGAGGGCACTACTACTTTCTCGGGTTTCAAGTAGTCATACCTAGTACAAATAATTATATGGTTTCAACTAATCATTTCTATTTAATAATCGTCATTTGTTTACACATAGTTATATGGTTTCAAGAAACCGATAATAATCTTTAGTAAACAATTACAGTTTCAAGAGATTATTCTTAATACAAATAATTTGCAGTTACAAAGCATCAAGAATATGGGTTCAATCCTAGGTTGCGTCATACCAAAGACTTTAAAAATGGTACTTGATACATCCTTGCTTAACACTCAGCAATATAAGGTACGTATCAAGGGTAAAGTGGAGCAATCCAGGGAAAGGAGTAGCGCCCTCCCCTACACCTCGGTGTAGTAGCTATTGAAAAAGGAGCCTTCTGGTCGCCTTCAACTATAGTCGCCAACTTTACTTACAACTAACTTATTTCTGTCAAATATTTTCAAACAAATCTATTTGACTCATAAATGGGACCCTAACAGGTATTACTATTCTGAGTCAGAGTGGACCCAGAATTATTAGCAGTGAATACATATATATATATACATGAATACATATATATATATATATATATATATATATATATATATATATATATATATTCTGGACCCAGAATTATTAGCAATGAATATATATATATATATATATATATATATATATATATATATATATATATATATACTTTTAAGGAAACGTGTCATAAAAAAATGCTGTCTGATTATGACTTGCGGGAGTCCACGGGGTGTTATGGGTAAAGTGTTGGACTGTGACTTCGAATTCCACTCGCCCAATTACGTCCACTGACAGACAAATACCCTTGGGCAAAGTATGAACCTTCTTATTCCCTTACCTGTGGGTTAAATAGTACCCTTACTGCTCTTGTTTAAAGAGGGTTTTGGCACAAAATAACATACAAAGTGTGTGTGTGTGTGTGAGTGTGCGCGTGCAATTCTCTTTCATATATTAATTTACGAAGCTCTTTGCTTCGATGTGTCACAAGGCCGAATGAATGGGGCACCCCATGAGACTCAAACTCACTCGTGTAGGTTTGCTAGTCAAGGTTACTAACCATTACACTAGCAAAGGTGCCCACAAATTCTCTTTCATATTGACATATTCCCTGATATAAGTATATATAAATATAAGGAAACACGTCTACATGAAAGAATATTTTTATATATATATATATATATATATATATATATATATATATATATATATATATATATATATAAGAGTATTGTGCGCGTATATATATATATATATATATATATATATATATATATATATATATATATATATATATATTCAATGGAGGAAAGATACAATACAAATATCACTATACAAGACTTGATTAATTTTAATTAAATTAATTTTTAAGGAAAATTATGAAAAAATCACAATGATTAATCGCTAATTAAATGTAGTGAAATTAATTTCAAAGAAAATTAATTCGAATAAATTTTTTTAAAAATAAACTGAAGTACGATTTGCTCACGCGAGACTTAAACGAGATTAGCGTTTGTCTAGCGTAGAAAGAAGGTGAACCAGCAAAACTAGAAAAAATCAATGATTTCGTGAGACAGGTAAATCGTGCGTTCTACGTCATAGTATACAGCTGAAAACGTTTTATGCAAATTTAATGCCCCAACTACTGTGGCTGCAACCTCTTCTAATGAACAAGCGGCGTCATTGTTGGTCATTTGAATGTTATCTTAAATAAAAAGTGAGGAGAAAATCAAAGATTGTACAACAACAATTGAATAAGATGCTGTCGAGCGATTTTTAAGTAGAACCCTTTTACAGTCTACCTCTGGTGAATATTTTGGATTTTACAAGTATTCTATCGATTTTCAAAAAACAAAAAAAAAATTTCAAGATTCTAGAAATATTTCTTACAAACAATTTTTCGTCTGAAAGAGGGTAACACGAAAACTAAAAATTCTCTCACTAGCTCCTTAGATAGATAGATAGATAGATAGATAGATAGATAGATAGATAGATAGATATAAAGAAGAAAAGAAATAGATAGATAGATAGATAGATAGATAGATAGATAATGAACAGAATGAGATAGATAGATAGATAGATAGATCTGAATAGGCTGAGATAGATAGATAGATAGATAGATAGATAGATAGATAGATAGATAGATAGATAGATAGATAAAGTAAGGTAGTATAGAGTCGTGGTGACAATGGCAACAATTATTTTTTATTCAATTATAACAACTACTAATACAACTACTACTACTATTACAACGACAAATAATAATAATAATAATAATAATAATAATAATAATAATAATAATAATAATCGAACCCCCTGGAAGAAGCCCTGTACCAAACAAAAAACAAAATGAAAAACAGATTCTGAAAGCTGCAAATCTAGGAAAAGATTCAATCCGTCCCGACTACAGCACTGCTGAGATCAGCTAGAATACTGCGAAGAGTCCTGGGGATAGGAGAAGACTGGCTGTTACTTCAGCGAACAAACAGCAGTTAAAACTGATGTGAAAACACTCGCATAGATAGATAGATAGATAGATAGATAGATAACATGGCTAAAACTGTCATTATTTATAGAGTATCTGTCCTTTCTAATATCTCTGCTTAATTATATTAAGTGGATTGAGGGAAGGGCTGAGTCATGTACTTGTTGAATCGACTTAATCGGGGGTAGATATACTTCTTAATACACTTGAAGCCAAGCCGAGGGGGACAGAAATAGTAACGATGTAGCAAGATTCTTTTCCTCTCCTCACTGTCACTCTATCCTCTCTCTCTCTCTCTCTCTCTCTCTCTCTCACACACACACACACACACACACACACACACACACACAAACTCTCTCTTTCTCTCTCATTCTCTTTCACACGATATCTTTCTTCATATTTCAACCACTTTACTTTTCTCTCACGCACACACATTCTCTCTCTCTCTCTCTCTCTCTCTCTCTCTCTCTCTCTCTCTCTCTCTCTCTCTCACACACACACACACACACACACACACGATCTCTCTCTTAATATTTCAACCACTTTACTTTTCTCTCATGCACACCCATTCTCTTTCTCTCTCTCCCTCTCTCTCTCTCTCTCTCTCTCTCTCACTCTTTACTGTTCTGTCTTTACAATCTCTCTCTCTCTCTCACACGCACACACACACACACACTCTCTCTCTCTCTCTCTCTCTCTCTCTCTCTCTCTCACGCACACACAACACATAGATAAACAATCTCTTTACATCTCTCCGACTTCACATCTCTCTCACAAACTCACACTCAGTCTCTCACTCTTTCTCCTTTCTTTCTCTCCCTCTCTCTTTACATCTCTCTCACATAATCTCTCTTTCCCCTCTCTCTCTTCTTTCACACTCCCCACCCCAACTTGGCGTCCGACCACTCACTCTCTTAACTATTTTGGTCGTACTGATATGCTGTACACTAACTCATAACCTACATTTATACTGGCTTCAAATAATTGGGTATAAAATCGATATATTGTTCAGTACAATGTGAAATTAATTTCCACTATCACAGTAATATGATCAATAGCAAAACGGTAAAAAACGTAAGCGACTCGATAAACAAGTCAGGCAAAAGGACATCAATTATCTACAATGAGAAAAAATCTACTTACATAAAGACTATTTAATTTGTAGTTAAAAATCTACTTACATAAAGACTATTTAACTAGTGGTATTATGTAGAAATAATAAATCGTGTCCACTTGGTAATAATCATTATTTAGCCTAACGTTTTTACGGTGAAATTGAGACTAGAATTAAAACAGATAGATAGATAGATAGATAGATAGATAGATAGATAGATAAGAAGACAATACAGTTGACTAAGTATTTTAAACACACACATACACTTTGAAAAATAAACTATATTAAGTATATGTGAAATTGTAAAAGAAATCTAAATATAGTTCAATCTCAAGGATAAAGAATCATACATATCTAATCACTCTCTCTCTCTCCCTCTCTCTCTCTATATATATATATATATAGAGAGAGAGGGGGAGAGAGAGTGAGATAAGGACTAAAATATTTAATTCTTGAGTTATTTTTAGATATCTATACTTTTAAAAATATTTTAAAATCTACTTACACTAAAAAAATGTCACGTGTCATATGTTGTCTACTTTTACTTTCACTTCCACAAGTCAAATGTCAGGTGGCATTTCATGTTTTTTCAAGTAAAGCTGATATATTCTTTCCCTTTATCTATCTACCTATCTATCTATCCTAAACGGAGAGACGCTTATAATCATACACACAAGAACCCAATTAGCCCCCACCCCACCCCACCCTCTCTCTCTCTCTCTCTCTCTCTCTCTCTCTCTCTCTCTCTCTCTCTTGTCATTTCTAATGTATATATGCCGAATTATGTTAGCCCAGACAGCTGAGGCTGGAGAGTACGCCAACTGTATACCTACAGAATACTAAGACCCCTTTCTGAAAACGAGAGTCTTGGAAATAGCAATAAACCCTCTGATGATGAGGCTCCTGTCCCGGAGCTTGGGGAAATATGTAGTCTTCACTCATTGCCATTGCTCCGACGTTCACCCTGACTCGGAGTGGTTGTACTTGTTAGAGTCCCATTTATGGGCCAAATAAAAGTAGTGTCGCTTGTATGACAGTAAACCATCTGATTGAGAGGCTTCAGACCTGTAGCTTTGGGTTATGCGTAATATTACCTCATTGCCATTACTCCCAGGTCCACTTTTACCTGGAGAGAGAGAGTATATGTTAGGGTCCCACTTATGACCAAATAGGACTGTTTTATCCTTTATTCTATATTCAACTGAATGCAAAAAAATAACTAAAATTGAGTTAGTACTTGATGGCAAAGCTTGAAACCATTTAACTGTGTGCAAACTATAAATAGCAATACATGAAACCATTTAACTGTGTGCAAACTATAAATAGCAATACATGAAACCATTTAACTGTGTTCAAACAAATCCTTAATGGCTTGTTTAAAAATTTAACCAACAAATATTCGTTCACAAATTATATATATATATATATATGAAGGATTCGGCATTAAATTACCCATAAGGGTTGATAGGCCATAAAGCTAATCAACCAATTAAACAACTTATCTAACATTTTTACATATTAAGTGGATGAAAATAATTCGCCAACGATATTAAAATATCTGTAGGTTAGTTCATATTTCAATGTTCATTTACATCCTCTATAGGACATTGCGCAAATTTCATATATGAAAACCGTTATGCCATGTGCGCCTTATATATATATATATATATATATATATATACCTTCATTTCTTATGGATATAGGGTGAGTGTATATATATATATATATATATATATACTCACCCTATATCCAAAAGAAATGAAGGTATTTTTAATCTGTGAATCATATAGAAGATCATAGAATCTTTGTATTCCAGCCATTGGCTTGAATCAGTGTTGTATCTGTGCACTCTACCTAAACAGTTTTTCCAAATTGAATTTGTTGTATTTCTCAATGAGCAGAACCCTGTTGTAATATCTATATTAATGGCATGCTCGCTCCAAGATGAGGGTTTCGAATCCCACTGGGATTCTGTTTTATACAAACTCTTGGATCAGTGTGATCAAAATTACAGGAGAACAAATAAAAAGTATTTATACATATATATTATATATATATATATGTGTGTGTGTGTGTGTGTGTGTGTGTGTGTGTGTGTGTGTGTGTGTGTGTGTGTGTGTGTGTGTTCGTTTTGAGTGAGAGAGAAAGGAAAAGAGGAGAGAGATAGGGAGAAAGAGAAAAAGGGAAAAAAAGATATGACACTAAACAATCTGATGGTGAGGTTCCAGAAATGCTGAGGCTTTGGGAAATGCGGAGTACTCCTTTCATTGCCTTCGCTCCCAGGTCTACTCTGGCCCGCAGTGGTAGAACTTGATAGGGTCCTATCTATGGGTCAAATAGAACTAAACTGTGTACTTATGCAAAACTGAATAGCTTGAAATAGAACTGTTTTGACATTTAAACTACGAACTTATGCTAAATTGAATTGTTTGAAATAGAAATGTTTTCATACTAAACTGAACTTTTTGAAATAGAACTGTTTTTGACATTGAGACTACTTACACTAAACTAAAATGTTTGAAATGGAACTGTTTTGACATTTAAATGTGTGCTAACCAAACACTAAACATATAATAAACTGAATTGTTTGAAATGAACTCTTTGACAAAACTGAATAGCTTGAAGTAGAAATGTTTTTGACAATTACACTATGTACTCGTGTTTAACTGGATTATTCGAAACTGAAATGTTTTGACTGTACTAAACTGAATTGTTTAAAATTGAACTATTTATTTATATAAAAATGGATTTAGTATTAAAAAAAACCTACAAAGGTTGATATGCCATAAAACCCAAAAAAAAACAATCAAGTTACGACTGATTATTCAATTTACCATCTAACAAAGCATTAAGGAAAGACGAAAGAATTAAATATCATCTTTTAGTTTGCATCCAGTTTTCTCTATCTTCCTCTAATATATATATATATATATATATATATATAAAGACAAAAATATTTCTTATATAAAGTAGATTATAAACCTTAGATTTTTTATATGTTAATACACACACACACACACACATCAGACACTGATATCAATTGTATTCATATATATATATATATATATATATATATATTATTTTCGTTGGAGATACAGTCTCCAAAGGGACATTTGAACTTATGTCCCTAGGGAGACTGTGTCTCCAACGAAAATAATATGTACGTTGGCCTTACCACTAGGACTCTTTCAAGACGTCTTAATATGCACCTTTATATATATATATATATATATATATATATATATATATATATATATAATGTAAATTATCTCTCAGTACATATTTAATTTGTATGCAATTGAAATCAGTGTCTTGAGAAAAATATAGATTATCTTTTTAAAGACTTAAGATAATTTATATATGAATATATATATATATATATATATATATATATATACATATGTGTGTGTGTGTGTGTGTGTGTGTGTGTGTGTGTGTGTGTGTGTGTGTGTGTGAAGATAGGCAGCAGTCTTTCATTTAGCAGTCTTTCATTTAGGCATGTTTGATTAAATAATAAAGGCACATTTTCTCTATATAATTTTATTAAGATCCTTTCAAGTTTCCAGATAAGTGTTCTGGTTTCAGGTTGGAATTGGTGGATGCATTTACCAAAATTGTATATATATATATATAATCTGTTTATGTATTTCAAAATCAGTGCATGAAGAGTAATGTAAATTCACTTTTTTAAAATTTTTTAATTACTTACCTGAACAAATGATGTGTGTATTAGCAATTCGAAATAATTGTTATTGCATGAAAACTTTAGAAAATTAAATCACATGATTGCAATTATTACTTTAAAGACTTGAAAACACATTCAAAAAAATATAAAAGACGGACAAAGTCCACAAACAATAATATATTTTTAGAACTGTTAAAAAAGTTTTTAAAAGGGCGTGTGAATACCTGCGTGCGTGCGTGCGTGCGAGTAAAATTCATCAAGGGGGACTACTCTTTCTTTATTCATTTCATTTTGTTGTCGAAGACTGAATCAATTGTGTTGTGTGCGTGTGTGTGGGACAGACAGACAGACAGACAGACAGATAGAGAAAAATATTTTTTTTTAATTCTATATTGAATATCAGAAAGAAAATTATCATTTAATATTTTAATGAACGATTTTATTTATTACTCCGAATAAAAAAAACACTGAAACCTTAATAGATTATTATTATATTTTTTTATTGCTGTTTTTGTTAATATTTTGTTTTAATTAACATGTTTTTATAAAGATCTTTGAATTAACGCTTTGAATGTATTTTGTTTCCTTAAAAAAGCCCTAGAAATTTAACTTTCAAGCTCTATTTGTCTGTTAACATATTGATATCTGCAACATTGTCATTATCATCATGAAAATATCTATATATTTTTATGTGTGTGTGTGTGTGTGTGTGTGTGGATAGATAGATAGATAAATAGATATACGCGCACGCGCGCGCGTGTGTGTGTGTGTGTGTGTGCCTGCGCATGTGCAATCCAGCATCACACTTTTATATGTTTGTGTGGACGTGTTTTGTGTGTATTTATGTTATGTATTTGTATACTTACGATAGATAGATAGATAGATAGATAGATAGATAGATAGATTCTTTCAATAATTTCATCAATGTAAATGCAGGCCTATCAGCGATATGTGTCAGTGTATTGGAGTTGCTATGATTATTTAAAAACGCCTTTCGCACATGTGTACGAAAATGTTCACACACACACACACACACACACACACATATATATATATATATATATATATATATATATATATATATATATATATATATAATGGACAAATGTGATAAGACGAATTTAATATTTTTTGTAGATTATGTACGTTATGAATAATACAAATATGAATATAAACATTCCTCACTGATTTAATTCATATAATAAATATTAACTGTTTGTCAATTCAAATTCAGAACAAGTTTAAATTAACAAAATTAAGTTATCCTGGCAAGAAACGAATTCTAACAACTAAAACACTTTGATTAGATATTAAGTAAACCAATTCCATTTTTCTGAAATAGTTAGAACTCGTTTACCTATCTAGTAAGCATTAAGGCTGTAGATGTTTCCAATTATGTCTATAGATTAAGTTTAGTTTTAGTTATTTGTCCTTTTCATTATCTTCATTGATCCCGCCCGTAAATTCTTTCTAATTATCTAAGGTTTTCATTATAGATTTCTACGTGTTACATCAGACTTTTGCCAAATAAAAGAAAAGTCAACTGTTTAAGCGTAATATCAAATAAAATCTAATACCTGTAGCGTCTTTCACTTTCACTTTCACTTTCGCTTTCACTTTCGCTTTCGTCTCTGGTGCCCTTTGGATCGTCATTCTTTTTCGAACCTTTCTTCTTTTATCTGTCTATGGAAAGCGTCCAATAATGCGACTACATGAAATATTCTTCTTCTGATGACCGACCGCTTTTAAAGTCTTCGAGCTGGGCCCCTTTTTGCCACACCCACCTGACTGAACAAGTCAAAAACACCCACTACAACATCGATTATATTTTGTGCTCCACTTGTCCCTCAGTTCAATAAATAAATTTCATTTTTCAAATAATTGAAGCGTCCTTTATGGACAATTCGTTTTGGTCAAATGGTTTAAAAGTTAGACTCGAAAATGAGTAAATACTCAGTTTGTGTAGTATATAATAGATATATTCGTTATATATAATATAGATATATAAAAAACATATATATACCACATATATAAGATGACAAGAAAGACACATTATAATTCTTTTTTAAACAAACCTTAATGAAACAAACAGTCGAGGTCATTTGAACTATATTATAACCGTTCGTTAAGCTTGGCTTACTTATGGCACAAGGCCAGAGGGAAGGAGCACACGATGGGAATTGATCAGAGTGAAAATGATCGGCTTATTTGAAAGATATTATAAGATACATTTTATTGTATATTTTAGTTGAAGTAATTTCAAGAGTCAAGAAAATAAAATAGAAAAGAAATTATATATATATATATATATATATATATATGCGTGCATGCGTGCGTGTGTGTGTGGGTGCACATTTATATCTATCCACAAAAATGTATGTGTGACTGTGTGTGTGTGTGTGTGTGTGTGTGTGTGTGTGTGTGTGTGTGTGTGTGTGTGTGTGTGGACACAAATTAATTATACTATATCAATAAATAATATAAGCATTTAAGAAAAAAGCTTATGTTCAAAATGTTTGGAATTGATGTATCTGCATGCAAGTAAACACCAACATTATACATATATATATATATATATATATATATATATATATATATATATATATATGTGTGTGTGTGTGTGTGTGTGTGTGTGTGTGTGTGTGTGTGTGTGTGTCTTTGTGTATATATATATATATATATATATATAAGGCAAGTGTGTGTATCTGTATACCAATTTATTAGTTTTTAGGGCATCACAGTGAGATTTGTACGATAACCTTGCTAATAAATTGATACTGAGTAGCGAGTTCGATCCTAACTCGGTATCCAACAGTTAACCACATGTATTCCAAATCTATCTCATGTTGAGTAAAAACTTATATATATATATATATATATATATATATATATATATATATGTGTGTGTGTGTGTGTGTGTGTGTGTGTGTGTGTGTGTGTGTGTGTGTGTGTGTGTGTGTGTGTGTGTGTGAAT
>OY757937.1:6072950-6085450 GCA_963585895.1 Sepioteuthis lessoniana
ACGAAAAAAGTCTGGAAACTTATTTCATGATCCTCGTGTATATATATATATATATATATAATCTGTAACCTATGGATTATTATAACCTAATCCCTGTTGTACAACATTTCCGCTCACAACGTCACGATTTTGACAGATTCTGCATCTCTCAAAATAGTGACATTATAGAAAAAAACAACAACAAAAGAAAGCATGTTGGACAATATTACAGTGACAATTAGAACGTACGTACATAAACGGATAAAATGTCTTCAAAAACTGACTCCAAGTGGCTTTAACATCAAACTGAATCATCCTCACAACAGCGGCTTAAAATAGGATGGACAGATATAGGTTGATTCAACTCATAAACACATAAATAAACAAATTCTTGACCAAAACAGTTAAGACTAATTCGAAACACACCTCCACCCAATTTGGGATATACATCCTAAATGGAGAGCTCAGGGCCTTGGCGTCTACGACTGCTGAGATTGGATAAAGGACAGTTAAAGATTCATGGATATCAGAGAATGACTTCCTTTTCGTTTAAAATGACTTTCATTCCATTCAAAAGGAATATGTCAGCATAGGAATTCAAATTTTGTTTTTAAGCGTTTTATTCATGTTTCTTTCATATTCTTCTGCTTGGCGCTTTTTTACACATTCAGACTTTGTCTTGGTGTTCAGGCAATTAGTATATGCATACAGACTCATACACTATATATATATATATATACAATATATATATATATATACAATATATACGCTCCCTCATGGGGGTTGAGCACTCTGGGGAAGAAATTACGGCGCCCGCTGGCATAATGTAAAGCTCTTCGAACGAATTGAGCACTCTGGTATCCGGTAAGGTATAAAATGTAAACAAACGAACGCTGCTGCTGCTGTTGCTACTTAATACCTTATAATTCCCTAGTTGACGTGGTACGCTTGTTGGCCGAGCGGTCTGATACTAAGTCTAACATAAAGTTGGGCGGGTTTCGATCCCAGCTTCAAGCGTCCTACGTGTCTAGCCACACAGAAGCGTAGTGATACAACGAAACAGTCTGTCTGTGGATGATAATATATATATATATATATATTAACAGTTTTGGTTGTCACTTATTCACTTTATGGGTTTGTGGCGAACCAAGTGCGATATAATTTGGTGAGTGCTCAATATCTGTGATAGAGCTATTATATAGTAATAATAAATAAATATATAATAGATTTTATATATCTAATGCCATGGAAGTTTGTTTGCGATCTAAGTTTCATGAAGTTTTTTCTTTCGTTATCTGCCTGATGATTGTTGTTTGTAAAATTTCATGAAACCTAAGGTCGCTGACAAACTTCCATGGCATTAAATATATAAAATATATTATATATATATAGCTAATTAAACAATTTAAGATTGAATGCATAGATATTTATTAAGCTTAACTTCCGCTGGCACAAAAGCATTCAAGAGAGAAATTATTGAATTACACGATTTTTTTTAGGCTATTCAGCACTCTAAATCGCTAATTTTCACTGGGCTCGAACACTGGCTAATAACAGTGCATATACAACTGTCGAATCAATTAAACTGAGCCACATGTGTATCATTTAGGGGAGTGGCGTTGAGGTGTATTCGTGTGTCCGTTTTTGTTCGTGCATTCAGTGCGTGCGTCTGTCGTCAGACAAACTCAAAGCTTAGAAAAATTTTAAAAAAAAAAAAGATTCAACTTACCGTTGTCTTCGTTTCTTTACTCTTTCAGCCAACGTTGTTTTCCAAAACCATTCTCAGCTACTGACTCCTCTAATGGTACTCGACATTTGATTGATGTTTAACTTTGCTTGCATTGTCCAGCATAAGACTGTTACCCTTACAACTTATTCAGGTGCGATACGGGTAGATTGTTCTTCGTGCACAAGTTTATATAAACATTCTAATATATATATATATATATATATATATATATATATATATTTGAAGAGTATATATTTAGGCAGAAAGTTGTTATTCAAGCATATATATTTGAAGAGTATATATTTAGGCAGAAAGTTGTTATTCAAGCAAGTTTTGTTAAAGACGATGGAACACTGTTCGTTTGTTATTTTTATTATTTTTTCAAGAGTCCTTGTGGTTTTTCTATTCATTTGCCATCTAGACCCCGACACTCGAAAAATAACAAGGAGTCTTGAAAAAACAAAATCTAAAATAGTAAACAGTGTTCCATCGTCTTTAACAAAACTTGCTCGAATAAGGCGTGTAGATAGCATGGATTCCCTTGATTCTCTCTTTCCATCCGTCTCTAACGGTCATCGTTTTTCGTAAATCATTTAGATAGCATCAAATGTCCACACAATGATGCATGTAAGCAAACACTGGTGGGTCCATTGGTTGGAGTCCCTGTGAGAACGTTGCTTACTTCTCCAGCAAATTTTGTTGGGTAGTTTGTGAGATGGGGGCAGGTGGCCGTACAGCCACTGTTTTGTGAGGTACTGCTTCCAGGATTCGTCCAAGACAGCTCTCACCATTCTTCTGTAGTTTGTATGCAAGTTGTTTTTTTTTTCTCCAAGTGTTTAATTAAAGTCCAAGTGGTGCCGCCATGCATTAATGCTGACACGGCTTCAACTTGGAGAAATTCCCGTTTTATTTTATCACAGACATTAGATATCCATATGGTCAATAGCGTGTCGATATCAGTCCATTCTTTAAAGTAATAGGACACTTGATACTGCTTTTTACGAGAATTTTTATTGTTTTTATATAATTTCTTCGTCAACTGTTTATATTTCACGTTGTGTTACTGCCCTTTAGAAGAAAATGAATCCGTCTCTTCTTCCTCGGTTATTGTAAAGCACTCTGATCTTTAACCAAGGTATGGCAACCAATTTAAAAGAAGGAAAATTGACCTTGTTTCGCATTCTGCCCGTTACTGAAGAGTTGCGTAAAGTTCCCTAAATTGTTTATATTTAGCTGACTTTTTAAGAATTGGTGTGCGTCTGTGTCTGTGTGTCGTTGCGCCTGCCCGTGTGTCTGTGTGGGAGATATCAATATAGTCTTTTGCCAGTTTGTTTTAGTAAGGCGTTTTTCGGCAAGTTCCTTTGGTTGCTCGTGGATTGATGCTAAACATTTGCAAGACTTAAGAAAAAAAAAGGCGTATAATTTATTATTCTCCCTCCAGCTATGGGTAAATAGTAGGGCAGACTAGGTTCTTCAGCCTTGGTGAGGCAACTAGTCTAGGAGAAGGAAAAACTCTGAATTCAAACCTGTTAAACTCCGCTTTAAAAATTGACCTTGTGTCATATCCTGCCCGAGCGAAGGGGTTGGTAAATAGGATAATTTATTTTGAATTTTTAATTACCTTCTTTCTTTTCTTTTTTTGTTATCATGACCAGTTGTAGTAGTAGAAGTAGTAGTAGAAGTAGTAGTAGTAGTAGTAGTAGTTGTTGTTGTTGTTGTTGTTGTTGTTGTTGTTTTTCTTCTTCTTCTTCTTCTTCTTCTTCTTGTAGACGTATCAATAAAATTCTTCGCTTTTTCCCCCCAAGAATTCTTTCTTGTCACAGTCTTTTTAAATGATCAATTTCGATTATGGCGTTTCCCTCCAGAGCTTTTCCTCCTGGTCCCTTCTTTTTTAGTTTATCTTGTGTTTCCTCTTTTTCGTCTTGCTTGGGTCACTCCTTAGATTGACCAGGTCTAGAGTGACCTGATTATATCGTTCTTATATACAAGAGTATATACACATATTACAAATAATCATTTCTCTCTCCCTCTCTCTCACTCTCTCTCCCTCTCTCCACACACACACACATACACATATGTTTGTATATATATATATATATATAGATATAGAATAATATATATAGATATATATGTGTGTGTGTGTCATCATCATCAATAATGTGCTAATAGCACAGAGCTACCTACCCCTCTCTTACCATTCGTCCCAATCGTACATTAACCTTGATAGGTCCTCTAGACAGCACCCCGTGTCTGCTCAGTGCTGATGTATATAAGTTCTTGCTGGATGGCCAACACTGGCACTTGCACGTGTTTAAGATAACGTCACTTATGAGTTTATCCTTACTTCAGGAACAATGCCCAACATGTCTTGTTTGTCTCACTTTGAGATGGGCGGTAAGTAGCCAGACAGCAGCAATTTTGTGGGGTGTTGTTAGCTGAATTTGTTCAAAGCAGCGAGTAGCATTCTTGTGTAGTTGCCACTTAGTCATTCCTCAATGCGTTTCACTAGAGTCTATGTAGTGCATCAATACAGCAGTATCTACACAGTCTTGCTTTATTTCACCCAAGAGATTGCTCTTTATATATATATATATATATGTGTGTGTGTGTGTGTGTGTGTGTGTGTGTGTGTGTGTGTGTGTGTGTGCACCAGAAAATATAGGAAAGTCAGTTATGACTATTTCTTAAATAATAAAAGTACCAATAGACTGATTTGTTAATTCTACCTCATTCTGTACGTTCTATTTATATATAACTATGAATAATATAAAAGTTTTATATATTAATGGTTTCTTCCTTTGTGTACTCCTTTCAACTAGATTTAACTAAAATGACAATTGCCAATTTCTTCTTCTTCTTCTTCTTCTTCTTCTTCTTCTTCTTCTTCTTTCTTTCTTTCTTTCTTTCTTTTTCCACCCTTCTCTCCTTCCTTCTTCCTTTTATTTTCTTTTTTTGCCTCTCCCTTTTTTAATCTTTTCTTCTTTCCTTAATTTTCAAACCCTCTCCAGTACTTTACTTACACACACATACACACACACACACACACACACACACACACACACATATATATATATATATATATATATATATGTATGTGTGTATATATATTTATATCAGCTGATTATAATGACAATAAAACGATTGTTTTAGAGGAAAGTTTTATTTCTATCTGAGTCAATTTACACCAACTATATAATCCCGAAAAGTTGATAAAAATTATTTTTGGTTTGTTCAAGTTTCTTTGTTAAATGGCACATCAACCTTTGTTGGTTATTTAATGCCAAAGCCATCCTTGTAGATGAACCGTAGTTGTACAATCTAATTCGTAGCTGATGGGTTAAGCGGTTTCATTCTAGTCCGAAAGTGACTAGAGTTCGATCTCACTTACGACAATGTCACAGTCCAGTACGTTGGTTACGACACCATAGAGACTCTCTAATAAAATCATTTTTGGCGATAACTTTTCAACCAATGTTTTTCTGATAAATTTTTCAGCATTACTGAACATCAAGATAGATTAATATTTGTTTTTCAGGAGTCCTGCATTGTTAAAAGTTCCTTTTTCCTCGCGATAAACATGATTGTTTCACGCTGAAGCTTTCCCTTGGGGTCAATAAGTAGGCATACTAAATTTTTTTAAATGCACATCAAAACATCTATCTATAAAGGACATACCAACAAACTTTTTTTAATAATTAATGTCGACATATATGAATATATATGTGTTTATGCTTTTTAGTACGTGTGTTTGGCATTCATGAGTACATGGATGCAAATACATTAGATTATATATAAGTAGATATAAAGGTATGTATGCATATATATAATTAATGTAAATATCTTTTAGGGTATACATGTGTGTGTGTGTGTGTGTGTGTGTGTGTGTGTGTGTGTGTGTGTGTGTGTGTGTGTGTGTGTGACATAGACTTATATGCATGTGTGCATATTAGTGTTGATGTATATAGTTATGAAGCCACATACCTAGGCACATCGGATGGTGCAAGGGCACCTCGGGTGGCGTAATGGTTAGCAAGGTAGACGAGCAAACCTACAAGAGTGAGTTCAAGTCTCATTGGATGCCTCATTTATACGGCCTTGCACCACATCTAATCGAAGACCTTAGTAATTACTATAAGGCCACATACCGTGTATATATATATATATATATATATATGTGTGTGTGTGTGTGTGTGTGTGTGTGTGTGTGTATACAAGCGTATATATATATATATATATATAGACATATATATACACTTATAAAGGTTTATATATATGGTGTAATGGTTATCGTCGCAGGAATTGGACACGGCGACTCGAGTTCAAATCCTGGACTGATTGCATTTCACATAGCACTAATACCCTTGGGAAAGGTATGAATCCAATTATTCTCCCTCCAGCTATGGGTAAATAGTAGGGCAGACTAGGTTCTTCAGCCTTGGTGAGGCAACTAGTCTAGGAGAAGGAAAAACTCTGAATTCAAACCTGTTAAACTCCGCTTTAAAAATTGACCTTGTGTCATATCCTGCCCGAGCGTAGGGTTTGGGTAAATAGGATATATATGACCATGTATATATATATACATAGTAATGTAATATTTTCTGGTTATGTATATACTGTTAAGGAGAGACAATATTCATACATTCATATACATATTGCATTTAAAAACACGTATAGATAATTATATGTGTGTGCATGTGTTGGTGTGTGTGTGCGTGTGTGTGTGTGTGTGTGTGTGTGTGTGTGTGTGTGTGTGTGTGTGTGTGTGTTGAGCCGTGAGTACGGATAAGAATACTCTTTAATGTATGTGTATGCTCGGGTGGATATTGGTGTGTGTAAGTATATATATATATATATATATGTGTGTGTGTGTGTGTGTGTGCATATATATATATATATATATATATATATATATATATATATATCGTTATATATACACATATATACATCTACTAGATCTCAATAATTGTGCATATTGTAAAAGTCATTTTCTCTTGACAAATCTGGAAAAAGGTTAAAACATTTAAAGACAATGCCATGGAGTCAATTTTCTAAGTACAAATAGGTGGTCTTTTTTTTTTTTGACAATTTCAGCAAAAGAGAGAAGTTTTTTTTTTTTGCTTTTTTCAGGCTATAATTTTGTTTTGCGGTAAATTCTTCTTTTTCTTCCTCTTCTTCCTCTTCTTTTTTTTTTTCTATTTTCTTTTTTTCTTTTTTTACATTCTTTTTATTTTTTTTTTTCCGACTCTTTTAGATCATTCTTTGTATCATAATCGTAACGCCACCACCATCTTTACCTTCCCGTTTAACACGTATTCACCCTCTTTGAAGTGTTCACAAGCCATCACTTTTACAGCTCCACTCTCAAACAACAAATTTTGGTAGAACACTAATCGCCATGTCCCCATCTATTAAGTAGAAACGTTGCAAAAGGCGAAATGATCAACCTGTTTAGATTTTCTTTCAGGTATGATAAAAATCAGAAATCTTTTTTGACTTAGAGATTAAAAAAAAAAAAAAACAAAGACATTTTTCGCTTTTTTAAATATATTTTTTATTCTTTTTTTTTTTCTTTTCTTGTAAATTCTTATGTTTATTGAAAGTTCACTGAAGAAATATAACTGGCTCCAAACAAAAATGGTGACTTTCCTTGTATTCTCAAGAAGCGTGGTTTCTGAAAGACCTTTAGAATTGAGAAGAGGTTAATTTATTTAACTGCATAATGACGTCGATTTCTCTTTAAAAATAAATATGGTGGATAAGGGTGTTAGTTGTTTGTCATTTTAAGAAAGAGATTATAATTGTTCAAACGTTGGTTGGCTTTGATTTCTATTTGCATTCTTTTCTTTTCTTTTTTTTTTTGGTTTTTTTTGTTTTTGTTTTCCTGTCTTTCAGTTTTATATATTGCTTGCTTTCTCTTCATTGGTTTCACATCCTTTCTGTCTTTCTTTCTTTTATTTTCAGTTTTTTTCGCTTGTTTTTGTCTTTTTGTTTGTTTGTTTGTTTCTTTCTTTCTTTCTATCTTGTATTTTCAGTTTTTGTCGCTTGTTTTTATTTGTTTGTTTATTTGTTTGTTTGATTCTTTCTTTCTTTCTTTCTTTCTTTCTTTCTTTCTTTCTTTCTTACTTTTATTTTCAGTTTTTTTCGCTTGTTTTTATTTGTTTGTTTATTTATTTGTTGTTTGCTTCTTTCTTTCTTTATTTTCTTTCTTTTATTTTCAGTTTTTTTCGCTTGTGTTTGTCTATTTGTTTGTTTGTTTGTTTGTTTGTTTGTTTCCTTCTTTCTTTCTATCTTGTATTTTCAGTTTTTTTCGCTTGTTTTTTATTTGTTTGTTTATTTGCTTGTTTGTTTGCTTCTTTCTTTCTTTATTTCTTTCTTTCTTTTATTTTCAGTTTTTTTCGCTTGTTTTTGTCAGTTTGTTTGTTTGTTTGTTTGTTTCTTTCTTTCTTGTATTTTCATTTTTTTTTTGCTTGTTTTTGTTTATTTGTTTATTTGTTTGTTTGCTTCTTTCTTTCTTTCTTTCTCTCTTTCTTTCTTTCTTTTATATTTGATACTTTTATTATTTTTTAAAGTTCTTTATTAAGTTATTTCTTTCTTTATTTTGTTTTGTCTTTTTTTCTTTCTTACTTTCTTATCTTTCTCTATTATTATCTTTCTTTCTTTCTTTCTTTCTCGTTTTTCTATTTGATGTTTACCCTTCTTTCTTTCATGTATTTTTTTTTTTGTTGCTTTTTCTCCCTGTATTTCCTTCCATTTAATTTTTTCTTTGATCATTTTTCTTTCTCTTATTTTCTATTTTCTCTCATTCGTACATGATTTTGTCTTATGTTTTCTTTATTTTTCTTTTGTTTTGTTTTTTGTTTGTTTTTGTGGATTTTTTATTTGGTAGGGGTGCCATTTTTCTTTAATTTCATACATCTTGTTAGTTTTCATTTATTTTATTTTTCTTCTTTTTTTTCCTTCTTTTTTTTCCACTGTTATTCCAGACTTCCAGCTTATATTTTTCCTTTTGTTTTAATCCTGCAATTATATTTTCTTTTGTGTTTTTTTTTTTTTGTTTTTACTAAAGTGTTTTTATTTTCCGAAACTTTTGTATATAATTTTTTTCTTTTTCTTTTTCTTTTCTTTACTTTTTTTTTTTTTTACCATCGTTTCATTTTAATTGCTTTCCTTGTTTCTTTGTTTCTTCGTCTGTCTATAGTTTTGTATTTCGTTTCGTTTTTCTTTCTTTTTCCCTCTTTTCGATGAGCTCTCTCTTCTTTTTTTCACACATCAACAGTTAATTCTTACTTCTTCCTTTCTCATTCCATTTTTCCTTCTTTCTAAGTTTCTTTCTTTTTTTTTTTTTTCTTAACACAGGTATCTATCTAGCCCTCTAGATAGGAGCTTTCGTTCTTTCTTTATTTCTAATCACACACACACACACACACACACACACACACATAGATTTATATATATATATATATATATATATATATATATATATATGCAAACCTATGAGAAGAAGGAAAACGGTATTGAAAATCATGTTGACGTGTTTCGCTACAGGGATATTTTTTCTAAATTAATTCGTTATCCCATGAAAATGAAAAGATAAAGTGACTTTGCAGATTGTGGAATACCAGATTCATTCCGAAGACGTTATCCCTATGGTGAAACATGTCATTCTGATTTTAAATACTTTCTTCCTTTTTCTCATACCGTTCGATTTCATTGAAAAACTTTTCGAAGTTATAAACAGTTTGGTTGGGTTGTTTTTACACTAAGAGATCGCCAATTAATAAAAACAATTTAATTTGTTATTTATTTACCAATCATATTACTTCCGTCGTTTAAGAAACGGGTATAATGGGATTAAGATTAGAAACCTTGTTTTCTGCCACAGCTTGTACTCTGAACGCTAGCCACACCACCATCATATTCACCTAAATGACCTCGTTTAAATGTCTTCATATTCAACCGGCAAGTTCGACAAGAGAACAAGGTTAGGAAGTCAAGCTAAATTTCTTTCCCTATATGGTAAGGAAAAAAAAAGTTTTGATTGATTATTGAAACCATTTCAATCGATGACAGGATCAGAAAATCGATAAGTTAATGGAAAATCTGATTTAAGCTTGTAAACATAGGATTTCATTCTTTTTTACTTGCAGATAAATCTTGAAAGGGGCATCGTCGTTGAGATTGTTTGTCGTTTTCTAAGCTTAGTTTAGTTTGTCACGTGGCCAGAAGCATGGAACACTCAGTGAGAATCAATCTCAGTAGCTTGCTACAAATTATAACACCTGAGGAGCCTACTGTATCGGAGATAGTTATATATGATCACTCGCTGTAAGAGGTCGATCTTTCGATGCAATTGAAAACTTCTTTTATAAATTGCATAGAAAAGTATTTTATTTAATTTATTTTCGCAAATGTAGCGGCCATAGGTCAAAATCGATAATATGATTAGGGTTATTCAATGGGATAACGCTATATTCAAATACATATTCACATTTAATAGTGCAGCATTGGGGGGGTTAGGCTCGGTGCAATTGTAGACAGTCATCGGCCTGTCATATGCGTAAACTTTGTATAGAAGACCCTTGAGATATATTAGATCGATTTATTCGTTTATTTATCGATTTATTTATTGGAAAGTGGGTCTCATATTCTATCGTCGAGTATTTGTCGCTGCCTCCCACCAGACACGACTTGACACAAGGTCAAAAGCCCGAAGGCCAATTAAAGTGGGGATAAAGGGGAGGGGAGGTCGGGAACGAATCGAGACTCGAACCCTGCTTGTCAGTGCTGCTCATCGGCTCACTTAGTGCAATGTGAGCCTGATGAGGCAAGCAGTTTCACGAACCCAAATGTGGGTCCGGGCACGTATGCCAGTTTGTGGCTTAAACTAGACGCATGGTCTAGTGCTGTACAAGGGGGACAAAGGAGACAAAAATGCAGCTCGCCCACCTGAAGGTAGCCTAGTCGAAACTAGGTGCCTAATTAAAGGCCCCAAGTCTGCCATTGTTCCTTTTCCAGGGCCACGCTCCGGACCGAAGTCCAGAACAGGCCCCGGGGCGCTCGCCAGGAGCTGACCGCAGAAATAAAAACAAATTACGATATGGAATACAGTTACTGGTTCATAGCTACCTACCAATGTACCCACCAAAGCATTCTATATATGTTTGCCTTGTAACTTTTTCTTATTATCCCAAGATTGAAATTGTACTGTTAACTACGTATTGCAAACTGTAAATATCAAACTAATTTCCCGGCGATGCAATGATCAATGATTGAAATCTAATTTAAAAGGTAAGGAGAGAGGAGTATATATATTTGGCTGTTCACTAACGAGCCTCACCAACCCAGAAATTAAGGGGAAAATTATATAACTTGGCCAATTTACTGTTTCTCAAACAACTTTGCAAGAAGTGTTTGAATGAAATGGCTATGTCAGTGTGCACATGCGTATAAAGTGTTTGATGCAAAAGTTGCCGTCACGAGTTTTTAACTGTGACTAGACGACCCGTCAACATATTGGGCTCTCGTTGCAACCATGGCCCTCATGCTTCTTTATAGGAAAGAGTGAAGTATTCTAATTAGTGTATAATAGCTTTCTCAGTTATATCAAATATTGGAATGAATAATACTAACATTCAACGTAAACACTGACACTTCCAAATTAGCATTCACATATCAACTGGATTGGATATCACTGTATTCTCAAAGTGAGAGCATTTTAGTGCTCTATTAAAATACAGCTACAGTGTGTCATTTTTTACCAAAAAAATATAAAGAGAAATATATATGCAAACATAATAAAGATTATGAAAATATAAAGATAGAGAAATTAGATCATCTAAAAACACCTTGCAGGTTGGCAAAAGGCGAGAGACACATTCAAAAGAAGCAAATTATAAATAAGCAAAATAATGTGGTAAACACATCACACTTTCAAGGCAAAAAAAAAATAAATAAAAAAATAAGGTCTTTTGACCCTGAAACGAAAATTAGAAAGATAAGAAATAAACGAAGCTTATATTAAAGGCTTGCAAACATTCACTTCATTAATACGTACACGCATAAAGCCAATCAAAAAAAAAATGAAAAGCTTGAAGCGAAAATGAATTTCTACATTAGCAAAAATTTTTCTGTTAAAAAAAAAAATGAACGAAATAACAAACGTCCGAGAAAAAAAAACCTACCTTTACTTTCTTTCTTCCTTTCTTTCTTCCTTTCTTTCTTTCTTCCTACTTCATTGCTTCTTTCTTTCTTTCTTTCTTTCGTTCGTTCTTTCCTTTTTTCCTTCGTTTTTTTTTTCCTTCGTTTTTTGCCTTTCTTTTTGGCTTTCCTTTTTCGTTTCTTTTTCCTTACAATTTCTTTCTCTTCGACTTCTTTCCATCATTTCTTTGCCCGTATCCTTTCATCAACTCTCAAATTCTTTCTTTCTTTCTTTCTTTCTTTCTTTCTTTCTTTCTTTCTCCCTAGTTCTTTCACTCTCTCTCTCTTTCACTCTTTCTTTCTTTCTATATTTCTTTCTTTCCTTCTTTCGTTCTTTCTAGTTCTTTCACTCTCTCTCTCTCTCTTTCTTTCATTCTTTTTTCTTTCTTTCTTTCACTTTTTCTTTCTTTCTTTCTTTCTTTCTTTCTTTCTCCAAAAAGGCACAGTATTTTTCATTCATTCCAATTCCATGTTTTCATTCCATTTATTCCCCTTTCTTTTCCTTCTTGCTTTCCGAATATTTTCCCACTTTTAAGTTTAGTACTTACCAATACTAAAAGCTCGCGCATATACATACATACATATATATATATAT
>OY757937.1:6092950-6102950 GCA_963585895.1 Sepioteuthis lessoniana
AAGTACGATTTTGTGCTAATAAAATCTCCGATGAATTAATATGGAACTTTCAGCTGAGAAGTTAAAACGTTTCCTTAGATTTATTTTTTAGTTCATTTACTTATTTACTCAATGTAAATTGTTGATATGTATTTTCTTTTTTTTTTTTTTTTTTTTTTCCGTATTTGCTCAGCAATATTAGTCACGTGGCAACCCTAGACTCGAAGACAATCGTATTTAGAAATAGGCGTGCTTATCTCATTCATTCATTCATTTGTGATATGTCAGCTGTGTAAAGTTCTAACAACGAACGTATCTCGCGTATAAATCTTATTAACGTGATTTTAATAAGAAATTTCTCAAGGCTTTTAATTCCCCAAAAGTTAGCGAGTAAAATCCTCAATACCCGAAGTTGCATGAGTACAGTTTCCTTGTAAAGTTGGCGACCATAGTCGAGGGTGACCCGAAGTCTCCCTTTTCGATAGCTACTACACCAAGGTGTAGGGAAGGGCACTATTCTTTTCGCAGGATTTCTCCACTTTATCCTTGATCTGTATCTTATAATGTTGAATCTTAAGCAAGGGGACATCAAATACCATTTTTAAAGTCTTTGGTTTGACTCTACCTGAGATTGAACCCAGGTCTCCCGGGCCATTGGCGAACACTTTAACCATTATTCCAATGCCCGTCAACAGTTTCCTTGTACTTATCTTAATTGCAGGCAATTTAGATGAGTACAGGGAAACCAACGGGAAGCGAACCTGTTACATAATGGATTATATATGCGAAACCATAACGATCAGAAAACAAGTTATTTTTGTCCCATAATAATTACTTCGATTGCAGATAGAATTTCATGCGTGAAATATACCAACTATTATTGTTCAGACATAGTTATAATACAGTTTATGAAACCTTATATATAATCGTTAATATTATTTAAAGAAAAATAAAAGGTACAATATATTTAAGCAGAACAACCATGTTATCCTTTTTTTCTTGTGATTGGACAAGGCTTATGAATTTGTTTGGTTGGGTTGTTTGGGTTTTATGGCATATCAACCCTTGTAGGTTATTCAACGCCAAACCCATTTTTATGCAAATAGTCAGTTCTATTTCAAACAATTCAGTTTGGCGTGAGTACCCAGTTTAGTTGTCAAAATCATTTCGATTTCAAGCTATTCAGTTTATTCAAACAATTCAGTTTCAAGCTATTCAAACAATTCGATTTCAAGCTATTCAGTTTATTCAAACAATTCAGTTTAGTATAAGTACAGATTTTGTTTACACACTGTTAAATGTCAAAACAATTCTATATTAAACAATTCAGTTTAGTGTAAGTACAGTTTCAATGTCAAAAAACAGTTCCATTTCAAAAAATTTAGTTTAGCATATGTACGCGGTTTAAATGTAAGTACAGCTTAATTGTCAAAAACATTTCTATTTCAATCTATTCATTTTAATCAAACAGTTCGAATTCAAACAATTCAGTTAAGCATAAGTTCTATTTTACACGTAGATAGAGCCCTATCAGGTGCTACCATTCCACGCCAGAGTGAACCTGGGAGCAATGGCAATGAAGTGATGCTCCGCATTTCCCAAAGCTCCAGCATCACTGGAACCTCACCATCAGATTGTTTAGTGTCATATCAGGTACTCATTGGTGAAGGGGGAGTCTTACCCCTCCGCAGAGGTGCAGTCGGTGTATTCTACAGCTCCAGCCAACCGGGCAAGCTTATGAATTACCTCATAAAGGAAGAGGACATTCTTACAAATCATTTGCATTCAGAAGATTTTTAAAGGTGCTAAACTTGGACAGGAAATTTTCTTTATGACCAGTAAATAATTGGCAAAAGATATGACCACTGGTCTGATCGCAAGATGTGTACAAGAAAGGCGAACTTCAAAATTAAAGGAGATGGTTTATCATAAAGAAAAAAAAGGAGGCGGTCGATTTTGTTCGGTTCAGTTTATTTAAAAGCATATCAACCCCTTATGGGTTAAAAAAAAAGGGGTTAATATGACATAAAACACAACCAAAAAAAAACATATACGGGGTGCATACGATAAGTTTCAAGACTTTTTTTCGTATGGGCACTTTTAATGATAGTACACACATGAAACTCTAGTACCCTTCGAAGTAATATCCTCCGGCTGCAATGCATTTGTTGTACCGTTCCAACAACTTCCGGAAGGCCCCATGGAAGTCCTCTTGTGTGAGCGTGTCAATGACCTTCGTCACAACATCTTTCATCTCCTCAATTGTCTAATAACCACAGCCTCTAAGCTTAGTGAATAAGCAAAAGTCACAGGGAGCAAGGTATCGACTATAGGGAGGCTAAGAAACTGTCTTGATACCCATCCTGCTCAAATAGTCTGTGAAAAAGATGGAGTTGTGGACTGTTGCATTGTCCTGGTGGAAATGCCGCTGACCCGATTTGAAGAGTACTGGCTTCTTCCGACGGAATCTCCTGCTGAACTCCCTTAAAACCTCAACATATTAACCCTAACCCTAACCCTTTGGCCTATCAACTCTGGTGTATTGACTTCTTTACTCCTCCCACACCTCTCATCATCCCTCACAGACTCCCGGCCTTCCTTGAATCTCTTATGCTACTCAAAAACTGATGCTCGATTTATGCAAGACGGTTGAAAAGCAATCTGAAGCATTCCATACGTTTCTGTGGCATTTTTTTTAAAGTTTAAAGCAGAATTTTATTGCATATCGTTCTTCTAAAGTGTCCTCACGTCCAGATTGCATTTTTGAAATTCACCAGCTGTGACAATCAGGCTTTAGTAGGGTGTATTCCAGTTGTTGCTGTAGCTGTTCATTTGAACCTGAAATCATAAAAATTGGTCAGTCATCTCATAAGATGTATAGGAATAAGATACTGAATTTTCAAGAGTCTACGACTATTTTAAATGCCCATACGAAAAATGTCTGTATTTGTATACTGCTGTAAGGTTTTGAGCGTTCCTATCCAATATCGATAATTTTCAAATAGCTATATTCAGATATAACTGTTTTAAAATTATCGCTATTGGGATTTAAGAGGTACGGGAGAGGGAGTCCTCTTGGCATATTGACTAAAGTGCTTAAGTGTGGCCCCAAAGTTAGAGAGTTCGAACTCTCGTGGTTCTGTTGTATTCACTTTTGGACGAATATCCCTGTGAATAGCATCAACCCTCCTATCCTCCCCAGCTACGGGTTAGATAGTGTCTCTGCTGTTCTTCTACAAGTTTGAATTGGAATTAAACAGCCCACGAAAGTTGATATGCCATTAAAGAAAGAATGCAATCTCACACTTACTTCCGCTCTGAAAGAAAATGGGGGAGAAATTCTACACTTCCTAAATCTCCAGAACTATGATTATATGCAATTTAATGGCAAACCCAGGACATCCTGAGAGAACTAACCCCTCCGCTGGAAGTACAGTCTGCTAATTCACTTGTTTATTTCTTTCCTTTATATATATATATATATATATATATATATATATATATAATTACTTTATAGATACATTTTTTCTTATATATATATATTTGTTGCTTTCTCCGAAAAAATTGAAGTACTGATATATTCGCTTTATAAGTGAGTGTTTATATATATATATATATATATATATATATATATATATATATATATATATATATATATATATATAATCCTAATAGATATATATATTAATAGCCATATATCTTGCACTCCAGGAGAATTACATGAAATTTCTCAAATATTCTATATATGAATAATTCCAAACATATAGGCCCTGAACACTAACTGGATATAACTGATATAAGTAAATGTGTGTGTGTGTGGTCAATCATGAAATAACAATGAACTTTTATTTACGAAGCTAGAAATGACCAATGACTGAAATATCATTTAATAGAGTCACCATTCTTATTAGTCACCATTCTTATCACATCGAGTTTTCCATGCGTCGATGAACCTCTGAAATGTCTCTGTTACAAAAGATTGTAACTATTCATAACTTAATATCATTTAACAATGCAAACAAATGGTTTCATTAAATACGTTAATATAAGTTATCTAGTTTAATGGCATATCACCCCTTGTCGGTTATTTCATACAAAATCCAGTTTATTTATAAGATTTTCATGAACCAGAGCTCATCTCTTTGCATATAGTCCAATGGTTTCAAGTATTGGAATTTATTATTTGCACATAGTTAAATAGTTTCAAGTATAGTAAGGGATAAAAAAACATTTCTATTTGACCCAAAGATTTATTCCCAACTGGTAATAATACTCCGGGTCAAAGTTGACCTGGGAATAATGGCAATGAAGGAGTACTCCAGATTTCTCAGAGTTCTGCGACTGGAGCCACACAAGAAACAGCAGTTTAATGTCATACCCAGGACACTCGTTAATGGGGTGCCTACCCTTCTGCAGAGATGCAGTCAGCGTATCCGAAAGACACAGCCAACTGGACAAGATATGATTTAATCAGAATAGTTACTTAAAAAAAACTTTTGAGCAGCCCAGTGGGTTAGGATTATAGAATCTCTGCAGATGAATAAGATCTCCACGAAAGCAGCTCACTTGTACAAACGTCTTCATTTAAAACTTCAATTTTAAAATTAAAAATGAAAGACCCAGTTTTGATATTTTCTGATCTTGCCCTGAGTAGTGTAATGGTTTAAGGGCTCGGCGTAAGCGATCATCATCAGCGGGTTTGATTTTTAGGTTTCGTGCCAAACTAAACAAAGCTTAATAATTTACTTAATACATATATATATATATATATATATATATATATATATTTAAATAAATAGGTCCACAAAGAGATTTGAATTTGTATATCGAAAACAACTTAAAAGTTCAAGTTGTTTCCGATATACAAATACAAATCTCTTTGGACCTGGACCTACAACGAAAATTTTTTTACACACACACACACACACACACACACATATATATATATGCATGTAGCGATTCAATAACCCAGTAGGCTGATACATTTATTCGGTATATTTCGATATTAGATTTTCACTGTATTATCTACTGTCAATATAATTCACGGAGAAACGTCTGGCTTCACGCGTTGATTAGGAAGAAGATTATGTTCAAAATTAAGTACCTGTTGCGCTTGATAAATTAATTTTTCATAGGCTACTCCCTTTCCATGAACCAATACACACACACACACACACACACACACACACACACACACACACACACACACACACACACACACACACATATATATATATATATATGATGAAATTAAGCATGCAAGGAAAGTGAAAGTGAAAGTAGTTGAACCAGGAAAGAGAAAGACAAAAGGCGGGAAAGAGTGTAAAAGTTTCCGGGAATGTGGAGTAAAATGGAAGCAAGGCAGAACAAGATAGACGGAGGTGTGGTTCTCGGTGGTGGTGGTAGTGAAGGGAAAGGAGAATATACGGAAAGAGGAAAGGCGATGGCGGGGTTGAGGCGGGTAGGAGTGAGGGGAAGTGGGTCGGAAACTGAGAACAAGGATGAGGTAGGGTCAGGTGAGAGGGGATAATCCATTTCAGTAAATCAGTGCCAAGTCTACCTAACAAGACTGGCTGAGAGAAGCCAATTGAGAAAAAGAGAAAGAACGAGGAGCAGGAGAAGGAAAATATGGTGGTGGAGGGCAGTTAAGGGGTGATTAAAAGTGGGGGAGAAGGGGGTGCAATAGCATATATAGACAAGGGGAGTAAGAAAAGAGGGGTCATGATAGTAAGTAAGAGTTGGTATTGGGAACAAACAGAAAAGAGAGAAAGAGAGAGAGAGTAAAATCTAGATTATATATATATATATATATATACATATATATATATATATATATATATATATATATATATATACCATTATATTTTGTGCGTTTGCACCTGTTATTCTAGAATATCTTATAGACATTAGGAATAAAATCAACTTATAGATGTAGATTTATATATATATACGCATAAATATATGTGTGTGCATGTGTGCGTGCGTGCATACGCGTCTGCATCATGATCGACACCCCATGGCTTCAGCCAGGTAAAATCAGTTCTTTTTAAGGGAGGCAGAGATGGCCAAGCCTTTCAATCTCATGACCTGGCGCAGCATGATCTTTCTAGTTCTGATTTACTTTATCTCCCTCGAAATCCCCACCCATCCAACATTCATCCTGCGCATACATACATTCATATATATATATATATATATATATATATATATATATATATATATATATACGTACATACTCAGTGAGATTCCATATATATTAAGGAATAAATCTTTCTTTATCTCTCTCTCTCCCTATCTTTCTTTCTCTCTCTCTCTCTCTCTCTCTCACACACACACACACACACTCACACACACACTCTCTCTCTATCTTTCTATCTCTTTCTCTCTCTCTCTCTCTCTCTCTCTCACACACACACACACACACATACACACTCACACACACACTCTCTCTATATATTTCTCTCTCTCTCTCTCTCTCTCTCACACACACACACACACACATACATACACACTCACACAATCTCTCTCTCTATCTTTCTTTCTCTCTCTCTCTCTCACACACACACACACATAAAAAACACACGTATACATATACCCACACTTACTAACGTATATATATATATATATATACACACATGAAAAAATCGGGTATTTTTATCCAACTATCTCAGGCCCAATAACTAGAATGATAGGTAAATAGCCAAAGTGCTGATTTTAGAAGCATTCTGACGAGAGGTATTCTGACGAGAGGAGAAGCTGTTGAGTACGATCGGGAAGCGAAACGGTTATTATTTTAAAATTAAACAATCAAAAATTCTAATTGATCTCAAGAAAATATTAAAAGTAATAACCGGAAGTCATTCTGTTTATAGCATATCATAGTTAGCACGCTAGCTAACGAGATAGATAGATAGATAGATAGATTGGTTTGGAAAAAACGCAGCTTTTTTTATTTTGGTTTTTGTTTTAACACGTTATCGCATACCATACATATGCAGGTGCGTACAGGTGTGTGGAGAAAGGGAGAGGGAAGTAAGACAAAGAGAGAAAATAAAGCCTAAATTATAACAGGTGTATATGTTTGTGTGTGCTCACACACGCGTGTGCGCGCGTGTGTGTTCCTAAATATCGAACTCTTGAATGTGTTTTATTCCAATTATATAATTACTTGGTTCTCCTAATGCTAATGGTATTAAAGCTATTCTCATTCATGAAAGAAGAGAAAATGTCCGAATCATAGCAATTATAATTAACTAATTTAAGCACTGCTTCCCAAAGGCGTGTAAATATATATATATATATATATATATATATATATATATATATGTGTGTGTGTGTGTGTGTGTGTGTGTGTGTGTGTGTGTGTGTGTGTGTGTGTGTGTGTATAATGAGGCTAAGTGAAAGGGAGAAAATAAAGTCGGGAAAGAAATTAAAACCCTATTTATTTTGGCGGGGGTAGCCGGCTTGTATTAAAAGCAAAACTCTTTTTTTCTCATTGTTTTTTTTTTTTTGTTTTGTTTTGTTTTGTTGTTGTTTTTTTTTTTTGTCTTTGTTTTTTGGTTTTTTTTTTTTGTTTGTGGGTTAAATAATAAATTTGAATTTCAGTGTGAATAGACATTGAAGATTTTTTTCAGTTTGAAAGTATGAAGTGAAGTAAAGAAGAAGAAAGAAAGAAAGAAAGAAAGAAAGAAAGAAAGAAAGAACTATGTAGGACGGACACAAACAAAAAAGAAAGCAAACAAATAGACAAAAGCAGAGAGTGATGCGCAAAGAAAGAAAGAAAGAAAGAAAGAAAGAAAGAAAGAAAGAAAGAAAGAAAGAAAGAAAAGCCTGATCGAAAAAGGAGGGAATATAAATGAAAGCAAAATGAGTAAGGAATTTAAAAAGAAAAAGAAAAGTTCATGATGAAATAGAAGAAAGAAAGAAAGAAAGAAAGAAAGAAAGAAAAAAAGAAAGAAAAGCCTGATCGAAAAAGGAGGGAATATAAATGAAAGCAAAATGAGTAAGGAATTTAAAAAGAAAAAGAAAAGTTCATGATGAAATAGAAGAAAGAAAGAAAGAAAGAAAGAAAGAAAGAAAGAAAGAAAGAAAGAAAGAAAGAAAGAAAGAATTGGAACTGTTGGTAAGGTAAAAGTTAACGATGACTAAGAAATATAAAAAAAACAAAAAACGAAGAGGTCCCAAACAACTTGAAGAAGAAAAATCCATGCAACCAAAGAAAGAAAAAAAAATGTGGGATGGGACGCAAATTAACAAATATGAACAGTAAAACAAGCAGCAATTATTTTAAAATACTCAAGAATAGAAGAATAAGTAAATTGGATTGAATGAAAAAGAAAAAAAAATCCTAATGAGAGAAGAATAGAATGAAAATAAACGAGAAACAGACAGATGCGTCGAGCGGAAAAAAAAAACAGGGCGGGGAGATTTGAAAAAATATATATTATATATATCGTATATAAGATGAAACAATTACAAGACTTTATTTATATGGGGAAATAAGAGGGAGAAGGAAGAGGAGGAAAGATTGGGAAGAAGTAAGAGGGAAGTTGGAAGGATGGGAAGGAAGAAGAGTAAAGATTGGGAAGGAGGGGGAAAGAAGACGGAGAAAGTTTGGGATGGAGAAAAGGAATAGATGAAGATGTTAGAAGGACGAGAAAAAAATTAAGGAAATTTTTTGCCGAAGAATAACGACCAGTATCATTTTTAAAAAATATCCAGTTTAATACAAAGAAAGAAAGAAAGAAAGAAAGAAAGAAAGAAAGAAAGAAAGAAAGAAAGAAAAAAAGAAAGAGAAAGTTGCTGTCCCAAGCACAACAAAGAAATTAAAACAAGAACCATGACAAAGAAAATAGATTGAGGTAAAAAAAAAAGAAAGAAGTGAACCAGAAGGAAGGAAAGAAAGAAAAATGGGAGAAAGAAAAAAAAAGATACGATGAAAATGATTAACAAAGAAAAAAAAACGAATAAGGTTGAAAAAAGAAAAACAGAAAGGAAAGAAAACTTGAAAGAAAGAAAGAAAGAAAGAAAGAAAGAAAGAAAGAAAGAAAGAATCACAATAAAGGCGTAAAGATTATACAAAGAAAAAAGTAAAGAAAAAAAAGATATTAACAAAATAGAAAGATTTTCAGCATTAAAAAGAAAGAGAAAGAAAAACCAAAAAAGAAAGACCAAAAAAAAAGAAAGACAAAGAGGAAGAAAGAAAAAAATTTCTCGGAAAGAAAGAAAGAAAGAAAGAAAGAAAGAAAGATGCTAGTTGCACACCAAAAATAAATAATAAAAGCCAAGGAAAAGACTAAAATAAAAAAAAAGAGTATTTAAAAAGAAAGAAAAGCAGGAAAGAAGTAGGGAAAATGCTATCCCAACAATAACAAAAAAAAGAAGAAAATGACGAAAAACAAAAAATAAAGAATAAGAATAAAAGAAAAAGTCGTTCACAAAGAAAGAAAGAGAAAGAAAGAAAGAAAGAAAGAAAGAAAGAAAGAAAGAAATGTTGTTCCGGGAGGAAGAAGAAGAAGAACAACAACAACAACAAAATCTTTGGAAAAATAGACAGACAAAACGATACGAAAAAAAGGAGGAATGCAGAAAATCCTGATAAGACGACTAAAATAATCAGACGACATAGAAAGAAATTTGAAAAACACAAACAGACCAAGGAAAAAAAAAAAAAAAAAAAATTCAAAGATACAATGTTAAAAGAAAGGGAAACGATGGCTCTTTTCGAAGATGCGATCCTCGTGTTGCAATACAGAGCTGTAGGTAGTCAAAAATCTACACAAGCGACCAGAGAGGTAAAGAGAATCACTGGAAAGGCAGCGTCATGTCATCAGGGGCTGTCTGTTTCGCAAGGAGGCAAAGTTGGACGTTTCCCAGGGAAATAGAATTAACATCAGTACGAACCATGCTTAAGCCTACCCTCGTAGAGTCCACCCGACGGCTATGTTTATCGACCTTATCATCAACGAAGGGTAAGTATTTTACGTGCGTTGGGACCCTTCGAAAGGAGCGTGTGGGGAAG
>OY757937.1:6107950-6112950 GCA_963585895.1 Sepioteuthis lessoniana
TATTATCAAAACACATACATATATCTATACATTGGCATTTTTGTTTGTCTGATCATCTGAAGCATTTCTGTTCAAGCACTTTCTCTTGCATGATGTACAAATGTATGCATCAATATATTTTACCTATCTATCTATCTATCTATCTATCTGAGCTTCTTCATATCTATCTATCTATCTGAGCTTCTTCATATCTATCTATCTATCTATCCATCAGAGCTTCTTCATATCTATCTATCTATCTATCTATCTATCTATCTATCTATCAGAGCTTCCTCATAGCTATCTATCAATCTATCTATCTATTTGAGCTTCTTCATATCTATCTATCTATCTATCTATCTATCTATCTATCTATCAGAGCTTCCTCATAGCTATCTATCTATCTATCTATCTATTTGAGCTTCTTCATATCTATCTATCTGAGCTTCCTTCATATCTATCTATCTATCTATCTATCAGAGCTTCCTCTATCTATCTATCTACTTATCTATCAGAGCTTCTTCATATCTATCTATCTATCTATCTATCAGAGCTTCTTCATATCTATCTATCTATCTATCTATCTATCTATCTATCTATCTATCTATCAGAGCTTCCTCATATCTATCTATCTATCTATCTATCTATCTATTTGAGCTTCTTCATATCTATCTATCTATCTATCTATCTATCTATCTGAGCTTCTTCATATCTATCTATCTATCTATCTATCTGAGCTTCTTCATATCTATCTATCTATCTATCAGAGCTTCCTCATAGCTATCTATCTATCTATCTATCTATCTATCTATCTATCTATCTATCTGAGCTTCTTCATATCTATCTATCTATCTATCTATCTATCTATCTATCTATCTATCTATCAGAGCTTCCTCATATCTATCTATCTATCTATCTATCTATCTATCTATTTGAGCTTCTTCATATCTATCTATCTATCTATCTGAGCTTCTTCATATCTATCTATCTATCTATCATCTTCAAATCTATCAGTCCATTTATCTCTCTATATATGCATATACATGTGTATACATCTACCTCCGTTCATGAATGTGTGTGTGTGTGTGTGTGTGTGTGTGTGTGTGTGTGTGTGTGTGTGTGTGTGTGTGTGTGTGTGTGCTTGTGAAGTGTAAGTTATGATCAATATCGGTATATATGCATGTTGATGCCTTCATATATTTTTATAACTGTAAAATAATTCTATAAAATTCAACCAAATTTTAGTCCTTTATTCAGTTTTTTTTCGTTATTCATATTTATTTATTTGCTATTAATTGTGTTATCTTCCGTCTCCCCCTATCTGTCTTTTTATCAGTTGTTGTTGTTGTTGTTGCAAGAAGTACAAAAAACAACAACAACAAAAAACAAATCGATCAACACTTGCAGTCAGCCATCATGGCGTTCAACCGTTGCTACGAACAAAAATGGCTCCAGGTGGCGCTTTTTACTTGTTATTACAATGCCTTTTGCGCCCCCGCATTTTCTGTCTTTCGTCTTTCAGAGTTTTTTTTATTATCATTATCATTTCATTTGCTTCTTTCTTTTTTTTTATAGTTTTATTTTCCGTAACGCTTCTTGCTTCCTATTCTGATCGGTTGAATAGCTTGAATATTGTTTGTTTGTTTGTTTGTTTTTTAAGGGCTTTTTTTTTGTTTGTTATTTTTTTTTATAGCTTTTTTTCCCGATGAAGATTACTTCATTGATATCCTTAATTATATTCTGTGTTCATTAGCCATATTTTTTCCAATCGTCGTAATCAATATAATTAATAGGAATATATTTCTGGGCCAGCCTCGCAATAGAGACAGTCATGGACCTACCAACAAGTATTGGTAGTCTCGGATCAAGTTTCTCTAGAAGCCCTGACTTCACATACAGTCCATCACGACAAAGAGAAACGCCCTTTTTAAGCTGTAAGGTTGGCGCTACATTGTTTTCCGGAACCAAAGTCACCGAATTTGGTTGTGTATTGTAATAAACTAATCTTTGCCTGTCTGTTTCTATATTGAAACGATATTGATTTCAACCTCTCATCAATAATCTCATCAATTTACGTAGACACTTTCAAATACTTCCACACACAAAAAAAGGGTTTATATATATATATATATACAATCGCGTAAACAAATGTCGAGTTACATTCGATTTATAAAGTTATATTATAATTAATCTCAAATAAACACTGAGAACTGCTTTACATTAGAATTTAAGAGTTATCTCCCCTGAGAAGTTAAAATGGTTTTGGTGAGTGTGAACACAAAGCCCAGTAATTACCAA
This sequence comes from Sepioteuthis lessoniana, assembly GCA_963585895.1. Taxonomy (NCBI): domain Eukaryota; kingdom Metazoa; phylum Mollusca; class Cephalopoda; order Myopsida; family Loliginidae; genus Sepioteuthis; species Sepioteuthis lessoniana. Next base: position 6,110,228 of record OY757937.1, read on the forward strand.
AAAACAAATCGGATATTTGAGATATGTAATTTAGATCCTTGTAACATCAGCAGTGGGTCATCGTGGCTTAACGGTTTAAGTCCAAGTCTCCGACCTTGAAGTAAATTACTTCAAACTCCAATCGCCAGTCAACTTTTGGACTTGGGAAAGTTAGGAACAGGCGTATCCTTCCGAGTTATGCATTTAATAGTACCACTACAGTTCTTCTACGATGAGCGATATGGCATTCAATAACCCATACAGGTTGATATTGTTGTACTCACTACATAATGGACTCGCCCTCCTCCATAAATATACGTCAACGAGAGCGTTAGACGGAGTTAACCTAATAAATATGAATAACGGAAAAAAAAAACTGAATAAAGGACTTGGCTGGGCCGTCTGGCATTCGTGTCGGATGTGGTATCGAAACCAATGGCAGATTCGAGGCCGAAAGGCCTCCAACTTCGGTCGGGCCACCCTCGGGTGGGCGAGCTGCTTTTCAGACCCCTATGCACCCCTTGTATAGCACTTGACCTGACGGTCTAGTTCAAGCTATATTCTGGCATACGTGCTCGGATCTAGATTTAGGTCCGTGATACTGCTTGACTCATTAGACCCACATTGAACTTAGTGGGTCAATGACTAGCAGGGTCGAGTCTCGGCTCGTTCCCGACCTTCCTCTCGCTTTTATCCCCACTTTAATCGGCCTTCGGGCTTTTGACCTTGTGTCAAGTCCTGTCTGGTGGGAGGCAGCGACAAATAACTCCATTAAAAACCCATCGGTGATTTAACGTCATATATCATCCTTTCTACTAAGTCCAGATGATGGTTCATTAAAACCGGAACGTTATAACATCGACTTTCTTTTGCATCAAATTCTTCTCTTTAGATTACCTTGTTTTTCAATTTGTATATATATATATATATATATATATATATAGTGTAATCGAATGGAAACTCAAACTTGGTTAAGTCGTCATTATAGATTTATTTCAGCGTAGAATATTACTATACTCTCCGTCTCGTCAGATGACTTTTTACGGAGAGTACAGTAATATCCTCCGCCGAAATAAATTAATAATGCCAATTTAACCAGGTTTGAGTTTCCATTCGATTACACTATATACGCTCTGAATGTGAATTTTGTTATATCCCAGCGAATGAATAAGGGATTAACAATAGCCATACATCGAGCACTCACATATATCTATATGATATCCCTCATATATTCTATAAAAAATGAACCACACCTACTGTCTTTGGATGCTGACCGGATATGATAAATATATATATATATATAACCTTACATAAATGTAACCTTATATATATATATATATATATATATATATATATATATATATATATATATATATGAATAAGAAGATCCACTGAGAGATTTGTATATTTTTAATTTATTTATTTTGTTCTTACATACGTGTTATGTTACATATGTGTATGTTTCCAACTTGTTGCTTTCATCAGAGAACATATGTGGCTCAAGGCCTTGTTAATAGGGTACTCAAGAGACTTGAACTCACTCTTGTTTCCAGTTTGAATGACCTTGTGTTGGTCAGGTGGGTTTTATATAGGGGTTATCCTCCTTTTTCCCTAGGGTGTGTTTACTTTGGTCTGCTTTATCCCACTTTGATATTTTATATTATATATATATATATAGTGATTGTGTGTGTGTGTGTGTGTGTGTGTGTGTGTGTGTGTGTGTGTGTGTGTGTGTGTGTGTGTGTGTGCTAAGGATTCAGTCGGATAGTATAGGAAGATTATCTAGCACTTATGTTCTATATTGAGTGGAGTTTCTAATTTTAGAAATCATAGCTAGAAATTTGGTTCTTTGGTCGGCAGTGGGATATATTGTTGGCTTATTTTATTGAAAATGACCAACACGGATTTGGTGATGAGTTTTTTCATTCACCTTTTTTTGTGGGGGAGAGTGAGATTTCGCCATTGCGGTTGAATGTAGTTAAAAATCTGTCCAAAGTCTCTCTTAAAATATTTAATCTCGTTTGCTAACAAGGAAAGATGGATAAAATGGTAACCACCTAATCCTCATCTGTCATTTTCAATAAAGTTTACCTACGGGAAAATCGGCTGCTGAAATATATATATATATATATATATATATATATATATATATATATATATATATATATATACCTTATGTATCTCCCGCCTCTGCTTTCAGTATGAAGTTAACTGAAAATGAATCAAAATCTTGCATCACTGTGTGCATCTGCAGTTTTCACGTGCTGCTGCTGCTGCTTCTGCTGGTGTCTGTCTGGAATTTACCTTTGCAAAGGTTGTTTGCTTTCAGTTTTTACGAATGCCCTTGGAAAAGTCATGAGTTGTATTCTTCCTCCGACTCCAACCTCAGCTACGGGTAAAATAGAAAGGCAAATGCACTTCTTTAGCCTTGGGAGGGCAGCCAATCTAGGAGAAGGATAATTCTAAATTCAAACCCGCCGTCAACTCAAATCGACGTACGCACCGTTACAGATCTTCACGAAGAACAGAATCTTGCAGCAAATTATTATAAAAGAAAAGTCAAAAGTGGTGATGGAATAAGAGTGATCGATTAATTTTGATAGCATCGATAATGTGTAGAGGTTAGGGAATCGCGTACAGTGCACGTTTATATGAATATCTTTATTGTTTTGTTTCATAAGTGTTTTTGCAATTATATGATATCAAGTATTCCTATCTAATACAAATAATTGACTCACAATTAT
>OY757937.1:6117950-6135450 GCA_963585895.1 Sepioteuthis lessoniana
ACACACACACACACACACACATATATATATACATATATGTATATACATTAAAATGAACTCTAAAATCCTAACTTTTGGTGAGATTGTATCGACACGTCTTAAGTATTTTTTACTCTTTTAGTCTGTTTTTGGCGGTAAATGAATTATAATTCTTTTAATAATAATAATAATTATAATATATATATATATATATATATATATATATATATATATATATATATATATATATATGTTAACACTACGTAATATTTTTACAGATAAATGCACTGACACATTCAATGAACTCCTGGATCTGAAATAACGGCCGACCATATGAAATATAAACAGAGAGAGAGAGAGAGAGAGAGAGAGAGAGAGAAATAAAAGGAAGTAGAATGAGTGTGTGTGTGAGAGAGAAAGAGGTGGGGAGAGAGAGAGAGAGAAATAATCGCATACACAGAGACAAACATCTATTTACAGATTGATAACGGGGGAGACTAATAAAGAAATAGACAACCACATGTATAACAATGCATAGATATGAATCGGTCGGGATGAATTGAGATAGATAGATAGATAGATAGATAGATAGATAGATAGTTCTCGTCATGTGGATAGTCGATAATTTACGGGTACCTATAATTATCAGAATTCCAAATGAAACAATTTTTCAAACAAAATTTACGTTGAAAGAAAAATATAATTTCTTTAAATTTTGCATTTTTTTCCCCCTAAATTCAAAGCTCTACTAGTAAATTTAAAGCTTTTCTCCATCGAGGGTATCCTTCTTGATTTAACAGACCGAATTACGAATCGTTGATAGATAGATAGATAGACAAATAGATAGATAGTGGTTTCTAAGCAGCGCTTCCCTGTCTTCAGTTCTACGTAACTAGAGATGCGCTGATACTTTCATACATATGCTTCAACTGCAAGTCGAGAAATGCTGCACACGCTTTTACGCATGCGTGAATGTTATAAATAGACTTTACCAATCATTTTATTTTATTTTCTATTTTTTATATTCATCATATACATAAAAGTGTTGGAGCTGAGACTGAAATGAATTATATATAGAAATATTGTCAGTTTGTGTATGCAAGTGCACCCTCACACACATATATATATATATATATATATATATATATATATATATATATATGTCCGGAGTAATGTAGATTAGTTACGATCAAACCAGATAGTGAATGTGAGTGGCAGATTCCATTCATTGCCACGACAACCAAAAGGGCATATATATATATATATATATATATATATATATATATATGGAAGAAAATAATGGATAGTAATCCGACAGTTTGTGAAGAAAAATTGACAATAAGTAATCCAAATAGAAAGGGGAGATTTATAGAGAAACAAAGTCGACACTATAACGTTTCGGTTCTGCTGAACCATCATCAGGGCTATGAGGGGTTATATTAGTTATGTTAAGTATAGATGGACTTATAAAAAGTGCAAAAATATATAAAAATTTGGGAAAGTTGTTTAACAAGAAAAGTTGGATGTTTATGATAAGAAAAATTGGCAGTTTGGTCAATGAATCAGCGTTCGTTTCTTTAAAATACGTCGCATGATATTAGAAACATTGTGCAGAATCCACGTTCCGTTAGTTCATCGAGAGATTTCGAATCATTCCTCGTTTTCGACGAAATTCAAATCATATGAATCTGCATTTATATATATATATATAAGCAAATAAGAAAAGTGTTTTCAGGAAGAGAGCTCGATGCTATAATAACACAGGTTTTTAACGTTAATGTTTTCCACAATCTTCAGCCGGTACTAGTATCTATATAGCAAGAGGTGTTGTCACGTGATACGGTATTATTGTGCGAGACGCAACGTGGTTACGTGTGCGTATATATATATATATATAATGCTGTTCGGAAAACAAGTACTTTGGTTTGGTTTGGTTTGGTTTAGTTTTCTGGCATATCAACGGGCATATCAACCCATTGTTGGTTATTTCCCGCCAAATCCCGTATTTACATATATATTAAATATATGATTTCTGAACACATTTTCTTGATACGCACAGTTAGATGATCAAGCAGTTCTTTTTCTCACAATTCAATTTAGCATAGTTCAAAGTTAAATGGTTCCTAATATTGCTGAGTATCACTAACATATCAATTAATCGTCAGTCATTTGTTTACACACAGTTAAATGATCAAACAGTTCTATTTCTAACAATTCAATTGAGCATAAGTCATTTGTCTGTACACTGTTTATAAGTCAAAGAGTTCTGTTTTACCCATAGACATGACTCTATCAGGTGCTACCATTCTTAGCAAGAGTGGACATGGGAGTGATAGCAATGCAGAGGTTTTTCGCTTTCCCCAAAACTCCAGCATTACTTGAGCCTCACTATCAAATGGTTTAATGTCATATCCAGGACACTCATCGGGGGTTCTTACCCGTCTACAAAAATGTAGCTAGCTTGTTACTTATCGATATTTCATATTTTGATTTAGACAACAATTTTCCTTTATATATATATATATATATATATATTACGGTGTTTGGAAAGCAATAACGTTTTAACAGAGATTATATAAAAAAAATCTTGATTAGATTTATCAAAATATTATCACAAAAAATGAAATCTCATTTTCTGTGATTGCAATTCAACAGTTAGGCAATTTTTTCAATTTCTTATTGCAAGAAATTTGGATTTTTTCTCGTAGAAAGTTTGAAAAACGTCTAATATAATTTATTCTCTGTTTCTGAATTTCTGTCGCTCATGAAATGTTCCAGTGATCGAAACAAATGAAAAATCTGTAGGTGTTAAAGTCAGGTGAGTGTGTAGGATAAGGAAGAATACCCCATCCAAAGGATGTTATGTTTGGAAGAAAAATAATGAAATGCTGAACAAAGCAGATTTTTAGGTGTAGACATATTAACAGTTTTCTTATGGGATACTTACCGATTGATTGATTTCAAAACGTAAGTTATCGGTGTTTGGACTGTTCAGATTTCTCAAATTAATAAATTGTAATTTTTTTTTCTTTTTTTAACTGTGTGTGTCATGGGAACAAACTTTTTATCACGTGACAAATTCCGTAATCCTAAAATACATCTGACAAGCTACTTTTTTCCCTCATATCCATCGGATGATTGTCTGTTCCACATGAAACATTTGGTAATTGATTTAAAGAGTTCATAACTTGGATCTTTCAGGCTTTAGATTTACTCTACCAGATGAGCATCGAGCACTTTTAATGCATTTTCCATTTCATATTCCTTTATTATGTATACACAAATACAAACGTATATATATATATATATATATCTGCTGTATCGTGGTAAGGAAGAGATACACAGTGAAATTGAGTTAATTATTTATTAACTGAAGTGGTACAGTCCGACTAGTATTATAAGTCTCGCGTTGTTGGTGTTATGTCCGAAGTTGGTCTTACTACTGACCGAGATCTTGCAGAATCCTCGTGCTTAAGAAACAGGACGTCTTTTATACCTCCGCGATACCAGAAGTCACGTGGTACGAGCCACTATACAACAATATATATATATATATATATATATATATATACATATACATGCATATATATATATATATATATATATATATATATATATATATATATATATTAATCTATGTTTTATGTGTATACATCACTAAAAGAAAAAAGAATATGTCTGTCACAACTATTATTTCTCATCACATTTTCTTCACTATTTACGAATTAGCCAGTGAATTGGTTTATTCTCAAGAGTATCCTAAATCTCTTGCTCAAAAAGTCTTATGATATTCCATTTTCGCCATGTCTTCTTTATCAGAAGATACATGACTGTTTATATTTCAAGACTAAAAGCTTTATGACGGCCAAGGGATTGACCACATGTGAATGAGACCTGAACTTTAAGTTAACAACTTAACTATCCCATACGCCAGTGTTTATCAATAATGTCAAATCGGAAAGTAAATTTTTCATTGAATTAATATATATATATATATATATATATATATATATATATATGTGTGTGTGTGTGTGTGTGTTGCTAATGTTCTCAAAATTTCTTCACAATTTTTGAAAATTTTTAAATTCATTAGTTTTATATACTTCCATGTATCTATAAGGATTGTGGCAACTTTTATTCGATATTGTTTCTCATTAGGCAGTGATCAAGTTTTCTTTCTTCTTTCTTTAATGGCATATCAAATTTCGTGGGTTGTTAAATGTCAAAGTCATTCTTGAAACAGCCGTGATACTATTCAACTCATACCTGTGAGGGAGAAGGGGTTTTATGCCTTTACCAAAGTTATTTGTCTGAAGGTGAACGTCATACAAGAACTTGTCTATTTCGACTCTGTAGTCCAGCACTTTAGACATTTTACCACGAAGACTCTCCACAATAAAATTTTATCTTAAATCGAGTATGTACATTATTTTTCCCTCGTGTCAGTATATACTTTATTGATCACCTTATTGAGTAAAGATTATAATTATATAAACTTTGAAAGTAAATAACTTATGTGACATTCTTTATTATCATAGTGATTTTATAGTGATCATCGAAGACATATATATATATATATATAGTGTCTCAAAATAGATGCAGTCCATTGATATGATAATGAGTTATAACAGAGACAAGCGCTATGGTAGGTTTTTGGAATACACTCTGTAAAACTGCTTCATTTGAGCTAGAGACACCAATTCAATGTTTTTTGAATTGTTATTATATCATCTTCCAGGACATGCAATTTTTTTTTTTTTAGTTTCTTGTCTGAGTAATAAGTCATTATCTACTTAATGGGTTGCATCTATTTGAGAAAGTTTGGAATGATTTTGTCTTTGAATAAGTAGTGCCACAAAATCTCCTTCATGTCATGTCCAACTCATTGTGATCAAGAATTAATTGTTGGTATAGTTTATTATTTTCAAAACAGAAGCAAAATGAATGCCACATTATCATTAGTAGAGTTATTAGTAGTTACATGAGTGCCATGTATATAGAGACATTCTATATATATATATATATATATATATATATATATATAAGTATTATTCGGTCCAGTTAAACCAGAGTTGGGAGTAATTCCTTCAGAACAAGAAATCATTCAAGAGCTGAACATTTAAATTTTCCTGGTAGAGAGCTCAATGTAATTAATTTTACAGAGCAATAATTTCTTTAAGGAAAAAACCAAAGACCGTTATTTTAGGATTTCCCCATCCCCGTGTCTATTCTGTTTTATTTATCCATTAGATCTGAAGAAGTCCGGTTATATTTTTCTTCGTGTTTTTGGTTCACACCAGAAATGAAAAACAGGATGGAAATAAATTTATAATCCTAAAATAACCGGTCTTTGGTTTTTTCCTTAAAGAAAGTATATATATATATATATATATATATATATATATATATCCGGTAAGGCAAAATGTAAACAAACGAAAGCTAATACATAAGGCTTTAAAATTCCCCAGCTGACGTATGACGCCTGTTGGCTGGGCTGCATAATACTATGTTTAACGTAAAATTGAGATGGTTTCGATCCCAGTTTCAAACGTCCTACGTGTCTAGCCACACTGAAGATTTGTGCTGCAACGAAACAGTCTGTCTGTGGATTACTATATCTATATATATGTATATATATATATATATATAGAGAGAGAGAGAATGACATTTTCCCAGTGCATTTGTTTGTTTGTCGGGCCACTGTTCTGCGGAGAAATGTCACCAAATTAATTATTTCTAACCTCAATCACGAACGGGATGTGACGTCAATATTCTTTTCTTTTTTTTCTTTTTCTTCTTTTTTTTTTTTTTTTTTTTTTTTTTTACATTTTTGCAAAATCCAGCTTAAATACGAATGCGCTTTTAAAAGCAGTGTAAAAACTTGCTTGGCTCCATCAGCATTTTCCTTTTGGATTGACTCTTCCGGCATCAGGAAATTTACCAGAACCTCGTTCTTTTAGCATAGAGACACCTTTGCAACATCTGCAGAGCCCTAGTAGTCCCCGAATCCCAGTCTGAAAAACACTGCTCAAGGTAGGTGCTACCTAGAGCAGTGTTTTTCAGACTGTGATTATTATAGACTATTGGGGCTCTGCAGACGTTGCAAAGGTTTCTTGAAAGTTTTTTTTATTATCCGATTAATAATAGAACCACTAATTCGTATTTCTTGTTTTAAGTTCACACATGTGAAAATTCATTTTAAACAGCAACCACTTCCCTAGAAATTTTAGCTAAGTGTTGCTTTTGAAAATCCATTGTTGTCTCAAAACCCAGTCAAAATACTGCAACCTTTTCCGACCACAGCATGTTTAGCACTTTTTAATATTATGACCAAATACAAAGTGAATAGCTTGTATACTTAACAAAAATATCGGCATGAATTGACCATTTGTGTCATGCACAACGAACACCTTCCTTTCATTGTTCAGTGGAAATAATGGATATGATTTTAAAACTAAATTTCTTTAAAATTTCATTTTTTTTTTAACTAGGGGTTCGCGAGATTTCATTTTTATTCATATGGGGGTCCACGAGATTACACCCTAAAATAAAAAGGGGTCCTTGTTCTAAAAAGTAAAAAAAAACAAACAAAAAAAACAAACAAACAAAAAAGCTAGATGGTAACTTCCGATCTTAAATAAGCTTCCGAGTAAACTACGACAAAGGTAGCGATTTTCTCCCCAAACATAGTTTGCTAACTTGCATATTTTGCTTTAAAAAAAAAAGATATGTTATCAGAAAATAATCAAATTTAAAAGAAATACTTTTAATTAATCACTGTTAAATATTTTGTTTTATTTTTATTCCTTTTTTATCTATTTATTCATTTGTTTATCTATTGTAAAGAGGTTCTTTTCTGCAATTGCCGATTTTTTTTTTTTTTTTTTTTTTTTTTTTTTTTGATAGATTTTATTCCCAACTGTGCTAATCAACTTTAACCTTCTCATGTACCGGCAACAGAAATTAAATCACGTTCATAAAAGAAATTTATTATATATATATATATTTATAGTTTTAAATGAGAGGTACATAAAGTTCTCAGCCTAACCAAAAGATTAAGTGACATAAACTAATGATGCGTAAATGCCATTCCATTTATCCAACCTGCAGTTTAACACACTCGGTGCGTTGCATCTCAAGTTTAGTTAACATTTAAAATAAAATCGATAAAAAGTTTTTAAAGTATCATTTCCTTTTTGGTTAGGCCCAGAACTTCTGAGCACATCCTCACGGCTAGACTGATAAATACGAAAGGACTGAGATAGATAGATAGATAGATCGGGAAATTCCCTTGTTAGCTTATATATATATATATATATATATATATATATATATATATATATATAAGTAATCCAATTGATTACTCAAGGTAATTGAAGTAACTAAAAGCTTCACTTGCTACCTAGAGGAATACTAGCATTTACTTACGGTGAGAGTACTGTGAGTAATCAATTATGTTATTTTTTGTACAGCTTTGCTTACGCGCATTCGAGCACTGATTTTTATCAACAACGCTTGCTTTTTGGATTTCTCATATACACACACACACACACACACACACACATATTTTGGGAAGAAGGGAGATTGAGAAAAAGAAAGAGATTCATGCTTGTGTATTATGTTGGCTTACAATTATATCAAGAATCTTATTTGTATGAATCTACTTTAGGGCGAGGGTTAGGAGACTAGTCTCACAATCTATTTAGACCGTAGTAAATTTTATTTCAACTGGCACTCATCACTTATGGCCTTGTGCCAAACTTGGATAAATTCAGTTAATACTTATACATTTATTTCTGAGTATATAAAATTATATAAATAAATTTTGGTTTTCTTCCATTTCTTTGCTTGTGTCGTCTCCTATTCTTTCTCACTTAGAAGTCTCCGCCCGTCTCTCTCTTCCTGTTTGTTTTTGCTTTTTGTTTTTATCCGCCACTCTTTTTTTCCCTCCTTCGTTTTTCAATGATACGGCAGCTACTACAACTCCCAATTTGTAGTTATTTATTATTATTATTCATCCAAACAGCTTTTCTTTCCTTTTCTTTTTCTTCCTTCTCACCTTTCGACCTTCCTTACGCTCTCTCTCTCTCTCTCTCTTTCTCTCTCTCTCTCTCTCTCACACACACACACACACACACACACACACACACACACACACACACACACACACACACAGACTTCCTATTTCACCATTTTGACTTCTTCGCCAACAATAATCCCCCTTCCACCTCAAAACTTTCACCGTTTCCCGTCCCCTCGTCAAACCGCCCTCCTACCGTCTCTCCTAACATTTACAAACTTCCACAAATAGACCTCCTACCGCTACCACTTAGACACCCACCTTTTGGGGCATTCCGCCCAAAAAGACGCACCTGTGTATTCTTGCTTCATAACCTAATCCACCCCTCCCATCCGACCTCTACGCTTCTGTCTCTTTATTTCACTTTTAAGTGTATATGAGTTCGCGTCTACAATTTGCAAAAAAAAAACCTTGTATGTGTGTGTGTGTGTATGTGTGTGTGTGTGTATGTGTGTGTGTGTGTGTGAACGTATTTACACAAGAGAAAGATAAAGATAGACTGTAAGAGAGGGGAGAAGAGCTTTTACTTTTTCATGTCTGTGCCTGCGTACATGTGTGTATGTATATGCGTTGTAACACTATATCAACGTGTAAAAATAAAGTCTATTATATTTTTTTATCCATAGTACTTCTCATTTACCCTCTATTATTATCATCATCATCATTATTATTACTAGCCATATTCTGAAATATAACCGAATTTTCCAATATCTACTCCACCCCATTCAAGTTGTTGGCATCCTCTCTTATCCCCACACATAACATTAGTGACGGTCCCCACCCTAGCTACTGTACACGAAAACACACACACCACCACAACAACAAGTGTAAAGCTGAGTAGCGGCTAGCCCAGTATTGTTGGCCAGTTAAGGGCAATCACATAATTAGCCGACCCTTCAGAGAACGAGAGAAAAAAAAAACCACCAAGAATTGTGAAACCCCCGAAAACTATTTGCACAGTACGTCAAATAATATCCAGCCAAACAGACAAATACGTGGGACGTTTTCTTTCTTTTTTCTTTTTTTCTTTTTTTTTTGTTTTCGTTTTTTTTTTATTCATTTTTGTTTGTGTCTTTTTTTTTTTTTAATATTTCCTGGCGTTTTAGAAAACCGTCATTACATAAATTTATCTCAGACAGCGACAACATCCTCCTTAGAAGCTCTGTGCTAAACAAGACTTAACAAGCGTCCAACAGTCATTAATACTGTCTCTACGGCCGCATCCCCAGTAACCATTATCTGCTTCTGAATTGTAAGCCCACAACTACGACTACTTCTCTTATAAGTACTACACTCATCAACTGAGTGATTGATATTTTTCTTTGAATGAATTTGCGTTCGGTGTTGTCACTACAGTCGCCTCGACCGTCATCTTTACAAGCATCGCGCTTGTAACGAGATCTAATTTTGCTGCAATAGTAGTTGTGCTTATTGCGCTACTAACTCAAAAATAGTGCTAAGGTATTTTTTTACCTTTTTTTTTTTTTTTTTTTTTTTGAAACCTCATTGATAAACATTCAGAAGAACAACGTCACGCTGCTTTTCTTTAAACGATTCGTGCTTGGTCAAGTTTCTTGCGCTGACCAGCCTGTTACTGTGTTTTCAACCCGGAGAATGGTCAACAATAAAAGATTTTATTATGACGCGAACCTAGCACTCCTGTTCGCGGACGGGGTAGCAACAGACTTGGAGACGTCTGCCGATACAGTGGCAGGCGTCCTCTGCTACAACTGCTATGATACTTGTCACTTTTATTCAGCCCCTAGTTATGGATACCAATGCAGCTGCTACTGTCGCTACTGCTGCCGCTGCTGCTGCCACTGCAAAGAATTGAGATAGCTAAGAAAAGGAAAAAAAAAAAAGACGTACAAAAAGAAAGCAGAAAAAAGTAACACAAAAAACAAAAAACAAAAACAAAAAAGAAACAAAAAAGAATTGAAAAAAACAAACTTTCAAAAATCAAAAGATTGTCAACAAATGGCAAAAATGTCGATTATGATGATTACAATGACTACCACGACGACCACGACAACTGAAATAAGAATCCAATCCGGGTCAAAAATTAAGACCCCGGTCACGACAATGGCAATGACGACGACGATGACACTAACTAAAATAGCCATTAGCATCGCCCCGAGCAATACTTCGACCACCACCACTACCACCACCACCACCGCTTCAATTCATATTAACGCTGACAATACTATGACGACAACAGTAATATCAACCACAACAATGACAATGATTCAGAAACTGGTATTTTTAATGATGATGATGATAGCTGTTACAGTTAGCACACTGAAAATAATGCCGATGATTATGATGAATTATATTCCAGTTATTTTGAACCCCTTTTCGGCAGGGTCAGTCTAACCACCAAACAGACCTAAATCCGTCAGCTTCCAAAAACCATACTACTGTTACGTACTCCCTAAAATTAACACGTCTGATACCACCCTTATTAGCTCTACCAAGACAACCAACCCTAAATACGTCCATTGTATAAGTTAATTCCACCCCGCAAAATAATATTACAGTACCTATTTATCTATGTATATACATATATATATGTAAACATTAGCATATATATATATATATATATATATATATATATGTATGTGTGCGTGTGTGTATGTGTGAGTGTGTGTGTGTGCATACACCCACGTGCGTTAGCTCACACGTTGTAGTAATAACATATACTTCTGACGTTCTGTATTGTTGTTCGTTATTTCTAAATATATGCCACCAACCACAATCTTCATACTCCCAAGAAGATTTAAAAAATCCGCACCTATGCAGCCGTTCAACATCACTCGTTTTAACACCCGTCCCCACCATTCTAACCCACCAAAACTTCATTCTGGGGCTAATTGTTATATATCATGTTTATACTTCGCGCCAATATTTGGCTTCAACCCATATCGTTTTGATCATGGGGATATTAAAAAAACAAATGTGAAAAAAGAAAAGAAAATACGGACTAAACTTTAATCAAAACAGGTATAAAACAAAAACAAAAACGAAAACAAAAGCAAAAGCAGAAAAGAAAAGGGTCTCTAATTTATTTATCTAAAAAGTGGTTTCTTCAAGATGAAAATAATTTGTTTAAACCACTAAGAGAACTTTATGAAAGTGAAAGTGAAAGAGAAAGTAGAATTGCTTAGATGAAAGATTGCATAATTTAAAAGTTATGGATAAAATAAACACTTATATCAATGTGAGATTTTTATTTCCCTCTAAGCTTACTGATAAATAAAAAGGTACTTGGTCGTTTCCCGCTTTTAGCCGTTAATATAGCACTGATAATTCCTAGTGTCCCCAGCTTCGTTGTTGCTGCTGCTGTTGTTGTGGTTGTGGTGATCTCGGTCGCCCTTTTAGTGGCCTTAGTCCCGACACTGATCCAGAGTGTGACACTGATTTGCCACCTTGGAAAAGGGAACCCCCACCACAACCACCATCACCATCATCACTACCAACACCGTCATCGCCGTCGCAACGTTCGTTTTCATCAACAACAACACCAACACCAACAACAACAAAACAACAACAGCAGCAACAACAACAACAACGACGACGACAACAACGACAACGAACAAGACAACCATACCCCCCACCCCGACTACCCAAACAACAACAGCAACAACAACAATTTTCATCTCCATCATCATAATCGTCAACACCATCTCTATCATTATTATCATTATTCGCCCAATCGGCATTATTTAGTCGCAACAGGCAAAGGTCTGATTGCTGAAATTAAAGAAAAAAACAACGGTAAAAAAGCCTCTAGCAAGGGAGATAATCAACGTGCATCCAAATTTTTGAGTGTTGACGGTATGTTTCCTTGGGCAGATAGCTCCAGTGGTTTAAGTGTTTTTGGATCCGACAGATATTCTGTGTGAGTTTTACTATTATTCTCTTTCGAGCGGGAGTCTTGTTAGTTCCAGGGGCGTAGCTAGAAATTTGGAGGCCCGGGATTGGGCGCTTGTCTCCTTGAAAGATCCTCACAAATATTTAGAGTCATTTGTTATTGTTAGTAAAAAGGCAGTAGGTGAACTACATAAACATAAACCATGTGGAGGTCCCCTCGAATTAGAGGCGATAGGGAGGTTTTCCAATAGCCCCTATCACCCCATAGCTACGCCTCTGGTTAGTTTTTGTTTATTTATTATTATTTGTTACTGTTGTTTTTGTTGTTGTGACCGCTTGTTTATGGTTGTAAAGTTTTATTTGTTTTGGGGTGGAGGGTTTTGGATTGGGAACATTGCAACTATTTGTTTTATGCTTCTTATTTGTTTTATGCTTCTTATTTGTTTTATTGGATAAAACCAGTAAATCAATTCCGTAATTGTGTTTTATTTTCCTTTGTTTAAGTTAATTTGATAATTGGGTGCATGTCTTTTTCTTGAATAGATAAAGAGACTGATGGACAAAGACTAATACAAATTGATATAAATATGTAAGAATTAACTCAAATAGATAGATAGATAGATAGATACTGATATATATATATATATATATGTGTGTGTGTGTGTGTGTGTGTGTGTGTGTGTGTGTGTGTGTGGAGAGAGAGTAACCATGGCTAAGTGGTTAATGAATTGGACTCCGAAATTGTTTTCAATAAGTTCCAACTGCAATCATATTATTGCGTTCACTTTGGGATTAATACCCCAGGGAACAACATGAACCCCCCGTTATCCCTCTAGCTATTGGTTAAATAAAACCATCACCGTTCTTCGACAAGGGTTTCTTTAACATTAGATAACCTATGAAGGGTGTCATACCATCAAACAAAGAAAACATATCAAACCAGACTATGCACACACACACACACACACACAGACACACACACACACATACATATATATATATATATATATATATATATATATATATATATATATATATATAAAGAGGGAGATAGAATTTTCTTTTAAAAAATTGCTCGTGATTCTATAACTGAAGGAATGAAAACAAATATGCGAGAAAGGGAGAAGCGAAAAAAATCTGATAAAGAAAACACGAAGTGTGTCCAGAACGTTTTACAATAAAGTTGACAGGGAAGGGGAAGAAAAAAGCCAATAATTATACCTGAGCTCCCAGGAAGTTTGTTCTCTTTTTCTCTTGCGGTTGACTCTTTTCAAAGTGTCAATAACATGCTCGATTATCAACTTTTGACATAGATAGATAGATAGATAGATAGATAGATAGATAGATAGATGGGGGACAGACATAGATAGATAGTTAGATGGGGACAGACATAGATAGATAGATAGATAGATAGATAGATAGATAGATGGGGGAAAAAGAGACAGTAAAAGAAGAAAGAGATGTGAACTGTTGACAGAGATCCGGATACGAATGGATTAGTGATAAGTTTGATTGATTTAAATACACATTCTAAAACGAGAGTTAAAAAAAATATTCAATCCGACAACGAAAAATCCTCTTTCTTTGAAATCAAGAAATTTAAGAATTTAATAACCCAAAAAAAGATCTCAAAGAGTGAAAGAACGAAATAAAGTGCAGCGAAGGAGTACATCCATTTAGATTGATTAGTATATGTTCGCATGTACTAAGTATAAAAAATGTACCTATATGTGTACATAACATGTGTATGCCGATAGGAATATGTGGAATGCATTGGTATTTGTGCTTAAAAATAAAAAGCAAAGGCTTGCTATTCATCAATAAAAGGCTGTATTTCACTGTCACATGTTTTAACAAATACATAAACATTTATATAACTCTATCTATCTATCTATCTATCTATCTAGTTGACTGATATTTTGTGTAATACTTTGAAAGACCTATATTAACCTTCTATCTATCTATCTATCTATCTAGTTGACTGATATTTTGTGCAATACTTTGAAAGACCTATATTGACCATCTATCTATCTATCTATCTATCTAGTTGACTGATATTTTGTGTAATACTTTGAAAGACCTATATTGACCATCTATCTATCTATCTATCTATCTATCTATCTATCTAGTTGACTGATATTTTGTGTAATAATTTGAAAGACCTATATTGATCTATCTATCTATCTATCTATCATAAAAATATAACACATCTATTCAACAGATTACAATAACAATATACACTGATTTAAGCACATATACGTAAATTTCACAAGCATATATATATATATATATATATATATATATATATATATATTTGCGTGTGTTTATTTATGTGTGTGTGTGTGTGTGTGAGAGAGAGAGAGAGAGAGAGAGAGAGAGAGAGAGAGAGAGGGTTGGATAAGCTTTGTATTTAATCTTCCAATAAACAAATTTTAGGGAAATATTTGAATAGCACCAAGTTTATCAGACAGAGTATTTAAAGGTATCAGATTTACCTAATTAAAAAAATATACATACACCAAAAATGAAAGAAAGAGTTTGAATGAAAATGAAAAATATGTATGAAAGAGGAAACAAAGAAAAAGCAAAGAAAACTGATTCAAAGTGAAAAGGTAAATGAAGAAAAGAAAAGAAAGAAAGAGAAGAAAAGTATTAAAAAAAAGTTAAGGGGAAAAAGAAAACGACAGAAAAGTGTGAAAAGAAAGAAAGAAAGAAAGAAAGAAAAGGAAAAAAGAAAGAAAGAAAGAAAAGGAAGAAAGAAAGAATTGATTGATTTACAAAAGAAGATGAAAAAAGAAGAAAGAAAGAAATTGATAAAAAGAAAGAAAAGTATAAAATGAAAGAAAGATAGCAAGAATGACTGAAACAAAGAAGAAAGATATATTGTAAAATTTTCTAAGTTAAATGAAATCTCTGGTTCCTTTATTTAATGGCATATCAACCTCCATGGGTTATTGTATGCCGAAGCCATCCTTGTGAAAGAACATCACTGCAATTTATTTCGTTCTCTCACTCCATGGCTGGTGGGTATGAAAAGTTTCATCCCTTTTCCAAGTATATAAGTTCAAAAGAGAATGTATGGGTATAACTAGAATTCGAACTCACTTACATTGAAGCCGCAGTCGGGCATGTCAGCCATTACGTCATAGGGATTTCTCCAAGTTAAAACAAAGTTAACCTAGATATAAAGTTAAAAAAGCAAAAAAAAAAAATATTGTAAAGTTGTTAAGTCTGGTTTCTTTGTTTAATGGCATGTCAACCTTCTTAGGTTATCTAATGCCAAAGCCATCCTTCAAGAAACAAAAGTAAAGGTGCTATTTAATCCATAGCCAGCAGGATAAGGGGGTTCGCACCTTTCCTAAGGGTATTTGTCTGAAAGTGAATATAACAGAGTGACTGGAATTCGAAATCGCTTATTACGATTCCGCAGACTAGTAATTTAACCAATACATTACGAGGACACCTGCGGGTCAATTAAGAAAAAAGTTCAAATATAAAACTAAATAAAAGGAAGTAATAAACAAAGTCAGTTAACTTTTTGTGTGTTCGGAGTGGTCAGTAAAAAAAGTCTTCCATTTTGTTTTTATATCAGTAAAACAAAACAGATTCTTGCTCAGTTTTTATCGATTACCCGAATGAGTTCAAAATTTACTATTTAAAGATCAACGTTATTCATTCCAAACTCTCATGAAAAAATTAAAAGCTTTTTTCAAATATTCTTTCTGAAGTCATCGAATGGTTAAAACAAAAAGCAAAACACACTCACACACAAAAAATAAAACTGTTCCTAATAGAAAAAAAAAGAAAGAAAAGTTATCGTCCAATAGAACTTGTAATATCCCTGATAATCGCTTAGCTGTTGCTCCCAAGTCTTTCGATCTTGATATACTCTATCAGTAATGGACAAAAGTTTGATCCAAGGTTGGAGTGACGTTTGTTAGTTTAAAATCCTTCCGCCCGCCGTTAATCGTTTAAAAAAAACCCTTCTAATTGATTTCATTTCAAAAACAATTTCATTTCCCGCTTCTCACTCTCCTCCACTCTTCCCTACACCTCCTTCACCATGTTCTTCTCCAGATATTCGATGTGCACTTACTATAAATAGACTAAGTAATTTAGATGTCGCGTCAGTATCTTCACAGCTCAACACGTGACTTGTGACGTCGTACGGCAAATGGGACAGACTTATCCTCCAATGCCCGCGTCCAAGGAGAAACTTACAAATTCTTACCAACTTTTCCCTCTTTCTCTCCCTTGATGCTCCCCATTTCACGTCCTTCTTTTTATCTTTTTCTTTCTTTCTTTCTTTCTTTCTTTCTTTATTTATTTATTTATTTATTTCTCTTCTTTTCCATTATTATACTCTCTCTCTCACCCTCTTTTCCACCTATCTTTCTCCTCTTCCTCCTCCTCTTCCTTCTACCCCCCACTGACTTATCCTTTTTCTTTCTCTCCTTCGCTTCATTTCGGCTTATTCCCACATTAGTTCGCTCACTCTTTTTTCCTAACGTCCACGCCCAGGGCTGGCACTTATAAACTCCTGGGCTTATCTGACGGATTTTAGAAGTACGCAAAAAATGCTTCGTCCGCAGAAGGACGGTCGTCAGAGACAGAAAAAAGTCTGTGTGACTTCTGCCGGTCTCGAACTCATGTTACCAATATGATTGTTGGAAGACTGAATTATCCTGACCCGGAGAAAACCGTGCCAGCCGTCCAGTCTACGCCCTGGGTATCATCATACACCGGTTCGGTGCTTGTAAATAATGCCAGGCTTTCTTCACCCCTCGGTCCCTTTTCATACATTCCACCCAACTTTTTGGCGAATTAACTAAACTGTTCGATGCAACACGATTTGGCCGAAGACACTAAAACATACGCAGATATTAATAGTATACATACCTTAACCCACACTCAGAGTGGTACTCATACTCACACCCACACTCCAAGTGCCAGTCATACTCACACCTACACACCGATTTTCAAGCACACACTTACACACACATGCACACATACATATATACATTTATAGTCAACACATTGCCAATGCAACTTACGATTAGGAATTCTTTTATGTACTTATATATAGATATAAGTATGCCACCACATACTTATTTAAAGGTCTATACTCACACCCACTTACACACTGACTCAAACGGATGAACTGCTGGTTCACACACACACACACACACACACACATACATGAACACTAAACATACATACAGTTGACCACACTACACACGTAGTTAAAAATCGTCACACATACCTAAATAATAATTCTGTACACTTGCACACCAACAACATTAAAGCTTTTTTTTTTTTTGTTATTTAAAATACTGATACATATTTATAAATTTTATACACTGTATGTTTCTTTTATAAAAAAAAAATAGTACTATGTCCTGATATAAAACAATATTTCATAATATTCATATATATACATACACAGATATAGGCACAGGAATCGTCTTAGCAAACAAACATATTCTCTTAATATTTATAAAAGCATTTTAGATGCATCTAACCCTACCTGAGATAATTTGTACATTAATATAAAAACAAGCATATACATAG
>OY757937.1:6140450-6145450 GCA_963585895.1 Sepioteuthis lessoniana
ATATGTGTGTGTGTGTGTGTGTGTGTGTGTGTGTGTGTGTGTGTGTGTGTGTGTGTGCGTATGTGTGTGGGGAATTGATAGATAGATAGATAGATAGATAGATAGATTAGGTTAGGTTATTTGATTTGAAGATGTATCAACTGGTCATGGTTCTTTAATTGTAAATTACTGATATGCATTTATTATAAGTGATCTTTTGGTGAATTGTTCGTAGTTAACATTGTTTTTTTAAACTCACCGGAACACATTTGTTTGCACACATTAAAATGGTTTCAAGTATTGCTATTTAACACTAATAATTTTATTTGACCCATAAATGGCGTCCTAATTGGTTCTACTACTCCAAGTCAAAGTGGACATCAGAGTAGTGGACATTGAAGGTGTAATCAACATTACCGAAAGTTTAGGGATTTTTGGAACCTAAACTTCATATCTATTTTAGTGTCATTATTAGGACACTCGTTGGTGGGGGAGGGTTTTTATTCCTCTGCTAAGATGAAGTTGGCTTATTCTACAGGGCGTGAAAGACAATGACAGAGAAAGAAAAGACAACGTATGAGGGATAAATTCATCTAAGAAATTGCGAGAAATAAGGTAACTGACTATATATATATATATATATATATATATATATAGTGAGAGAGAGAAAGAGCGAAAGAGACTGTGGCAGAGACAGACTGACAGATAGAAATGTAAACATTTAAGAGATTAGTATATATAAGTGCGTGTGTATCTGCGTGCGTGCGTGTATGCGTGTTCACGCACACTTAGAGAGAGAGAGAGAGAGAGAGAGAGAGAGAGAGATTTAAACAGTGTTTTTACATAAACTCTTATCTACCACTGTTCCGACGGAGCACCTGCCGTAGTGAAATGGTTAGCCAGGTAGACTAGCACATCTACAAGAGTGAGTTCGATTCTCATTGCGTGCCTTGTACTATATGTAAGCAAAAATCTTAATAAATTCCCACCACTGTTCCGACGGGACAATTTTTATCAACGTATCTGCATAAATGGGCACATTTAAGCAGAGGCCAAAATTGAACTTGATTTGCAGATTTTTTAAAATTTTTTGTGTTGATAATCATTATTGTACTTTCATCCCCTTGTTTATATATATATATATATATATATATATATATCGAGGTCAGGGAGTGTCGAAAAGTTCGAGAGCAATCCAAGGGATTAACTTTATTGTCCACTCCTTTCCCTTAAAAGGGGTTTACAAAGAGTGTTAGGTGACTATATAGAACAGCGAGTACATTTCATTAGTCTAGATTATTCTCTTTCTCGCTAGAAAAAGAAGTCAGGGACCATGTATCAAGTGTTTCATCATTTTTGAATTCAAAATGTTGGAAGAGCAGACTAGTGAAACCGAGAACAAAATGTTTCCACCAAACACATAGCTTTATCATCGGTTCAGTTTACGCTGGGCTTTTATAGGATCATTCCTTTTCAAAATATCTCGACACATTTATTCTCATCAGCGAACTTATTCTCGGAGAATAGGACTAGCGCAGCCAGAGAAATTATTCAAAATCAACTCATTATATGATAGCTGCGATTCCAAGACTCAAAACTGCAAACAAAATAAAAATCTGTCTCTTTCTCTAACCGCTATCATGAATCATGAATCCTATTGTAATAACAATAGTAACCTTTAATATCAATACGTTATACTTTTCATATATATGATAAACTCTCCCGTGTTTCAGAGATGGTTTTCCGGTTCTCTCGCTTAAATAGGATAAGTCTAGAGATGATTGTTTGGTTCCAGAGGAACCTTACGTTAAATCTATCCTGTGTCACATATAAACACGATGAGGGCGTTGATTAAACCATTTGATGGACACTCGCATTTCGATTTATGAAGGCCTAACGGTTTAGTTAAAGACCTGAACTGTTGTACTACTTATAGAAATGCTTTGTTTCTTGTGGCGACGGTTTCTATAGAACCAACCACACTGTTTGGATAAGCTGTTAACAGAAGAATGGTCCATATTTCTTCCTGAAAAACTCTTCTTGGATTTTGAATTCAGAGTTTTTTTCCTTCACCTTGATTGCTTGCCCTCCTTAGGTTTGAGAGCCCATTTTTTTTTTAGCTATTTTGAAGGGGGAGAAGAAATGGAGACTCGCCTTTCTCAGGGACAATATCGAGAAAAGACACGCAAACTGTGTTGTCTAAATTGCGAACTCGACTGGTCCTGTCTATATACTAACGACGATGGTTTTTTTTTCCAAGCGAAGGCCAGTTGATTTGAAGTCAAAAGCCAGCTATGTCTTAAATAGAATCAACTTTGTTCTACAGGGTTGGGCTTGGCATTACATAACCCCCGCAGGATGATACGAAGATCATTAAATAAATTTCCACACTTTTTTCGTATGGGCACTTTTATTGATAGTACACACATGAAACTCTAGTCCCCTTCCAAGAAATCTCCACCGACTGCAATACACTTATTTAACCGTTCCAAAAACTTCTGCAAGGCCCCATGGAAGTCCTCTTGTGTGAGCGTGTCAATGACCTTCGTCACAGCCTCTTTCATCTCCTCAATTGTCTCATAACGACAGCCTCTGAGCTTGGGGAATAATCAAAAGTCACAGGGAGCAAGGTCTGGACTACAGGGAGGCTGAGGAACTGTCTTGATGCCCTTCTTGGTCAAATATTCTGTGACAAGGATGGAGTTGTGGACTGGTGCATTATCCTGGTGGAAATGCCACAGACCCGATTTGAAGAGTGCTGGCCTCTTCCGACCGAATCTCTTCCTGAACTCCCTTAAAACCTCAACATAGTAACCCTAACTCTAACCCTTTGGCCAATCAACTCTGGTCTATTGACTTCCTTACTCCTCTCACACCTCTCATCATCCCTCACAGACTCCCTGTCTTCCTTGAGTCTCTTATGCTACTCAAAAACTTATGCTCGATTCATGCAAGATGTTCCAAAAGCAGTCTGAAGCATTCCATACGTTTCTGTGGCATTTTTTTTTTTCAAGTTTAAAACAGAATTTTATTGCATATCGTTCTTCTAAAGTGTCCTCACGTACAGATTGCATTTTTAAAATTCACCAGCTGTGACGATCAGTCTTTAGTAGGGTGTATTCCAATTGCTGTTGTAGCTGTTAATTTGAACCTGAAATCATAAAATTTGGTCAGTCATCTCATAAGACGTATAGCAATAAGATACTGGATTTTCAAGAGTCTACTACAATTCTAAATGCCTGTACAAAAAAGCCTGTAAACTTATTGAAGGCACCACGTACATCATTAAACAAAGAAACCAAATCAAACATAAAAAAATATCTATCTATTTCAGTCTGTTGAAATCGATCTAATAGTACTACAACTGTCCTTATACAAGGAGAGCTTTGGCATTAAATAACCTACAGAAGTGACTATCATTAAACAAACAAACCAAATGAAACCTTCAAGCCATGAAGACATCAAGCTGATATTCTGACATTGATTTTGCTTGGCAGATATTTATTACCATTGTACGTAATGAGAAGCAATAGCATATGTTTCAGAACGAATTCTCTGTTGTCAAATTGCAAAGCACCACCATTTTGTAGAATAAATTGTCCTTGCAAAACAGATTATGGAATTCGCATTATGCTTTGGTGATTCATATTTCTTTCATCCAAATACAAATCGCCGTTTATCGCATTGTCAAGTCCAGTTGGATGTTTACTCTTCATTCCCAATCCACGAAGCTTACCAACAACTGGCGATAGTCCAGTCAGCTGGGGCTGCAAAATACACCGACTGTACCTCTGTAGAGGGCTAACACTCCCTAACTAGAGTCCTGGATATAATACTAAAAAATCTGATGGTGACCCCACTGTGATGCTGGAGCTTTGGATAATGCTTAGTTCCTCTCCATTGCCATCATTCCCAGCTCCACTTTGTCTGGGGTGATAGCACATGATATGGTTCTATCTATGGGTCAAATAGAACTGTTAAAATTTAAACTGTGTACTTTTACTAAACTGAATTTTTTAAATAGAACTGTTTGATCACTTAACTACGTGTAAGCAAATGACTGATATTTAATTGAATTGTTACTGATACATAGCAATACTTGAAAACATTAAACAGTTTGCAAACAAATAGTCCATAGAACTATTTATATTAGATAGAAATAAGAGAAAACATTCGCTCAGGCTCGTTTAAAAATGATATCAACAAAATCTGTTTAAAATCATATATTTGTTATGTATAAAGAGTATTTGGCATTAACTGACCTATAATGGTTGATATGCCTTAAAACCAAACCAAACCAAAACAAGCAGCCGAATGATGAACAGGCAATGCGATAAAAGGCAACTAAAATTAAGATCAAATGAAGATGCCGTGGAAAATTTAGTGATAGATTAATGACATTTTTTCATCAAATAAATCTAAAAAAAAAAACGTTATAAAGGGGGTTACCGTGGCGCTAGGGTTAAAGTTCCGGACAACTGAATCGTAGTGAGTTAGAAATCCAGCTGCGCTATCACTTTCGCTTTAACTTTCAAACGAATACTTAGTTAAAAGTATTAACTCCTTTATCCTCCCTAGTAAATATTACATACAATCACAAATGTTCTTCTACAAGGATGTCATGGACATTAAATAACCCACGAAGGTCGATATAAACATAGTAATAGAAATCGGGCAAAAACATTACTGATAAATCTCTCAATTACTTTTTGTTGAAACCCCGAAAAACTGCAAAATGAGTTTCTCTTTCTCTCTCGCTTTCTCCCTCTCTCTCTCTCTCTCTCTTTCTCTCTCTCTCTATCTATCTATCTGAATATATATATATATATATAAGAGTTATTAAAAAATTCGATGCCAACGCACTACAACCTTTCATAAAAATAGTAGAATTAATTCAAATTTCTATCATAATTTCTGTGCCCGTGAGGTCCCCAAAAAGATGAAAAGTATACAAAAAAACTAAAATCTGTGTATTGCTTAAAATTTTTAATACATGCATAAGTAAAATTAAAGTTGCCTCC
>OY757937.1:6150450-6160450 GCA_963585895.1 Sepioteuthis lessoniana
TCTTCTCAACTGCTTTTTATTTCTGTTTTTTTTCTTTCTTCCATTTATCTTTCCCTAACTTCTTTCTTTCTTTTTTCTTTCTTTCTTTTTCTTTCTTTCTTTCCTTCTTTCTCTTTTAAGTACTTCTTTTATTTCTTTTTTCTTTATTTGCTTTAGGTTAAATTTCTCCCGTATTTTTGTTCATTTACTTTACGTTTATGATTTTGGAATTAAATAACCCATGTAATTTGATGTGTCATTCAACGAAAAAGCTGAACTAAAACATCAGTCTGTTCAGATCTATCACAATCTTTCCAGTTTTCATTTTGTGTACTATTTATTTATTGATTTATTTTGTTAGTTATTCAATTATTCTTCCTTTTAACTCTACTTTTTCTTATTTCCTTCTTTCTTTCTTTCTTTCTTGTATTTTCTCGTAAGTACCACTTTTTATCCTTCTGTCTGTCTGTCTGTCTGTCTTTATTTAAACGTAGACTGTAAAAAAAGATGTCAACCCGCAAAAAGACAGCGAATAGGGACGGAGACAAAAGGCGAGGGAGGAAATTATAATAAATGTTAATTTCTCAGTGAGATTCGAACTCATGTTCCGTTTTGTATTGGAGAAACCTGACAAAACGCATTAACTGTTCAACTCATTCCGAACTACGAATTGCTATTTAAATCAAACCAATAGATTCCTGTCTTATTTTGAAATCATGATTTTTGGTTCGTGCTACTTTTCGCTGTTGTCAAATGACGATCCAAATCGTTTTCAATACAAAAGAAAAACTGAAAAATTTAAAAGATGAAAAATCTCTTTGTTAGAACTAGTAATAATTTGATAGGAGAATTGACATAGCGTAGTAATTATCGTACTTGACTTCGACATCGTAGTAAGCGAGTTCACTTTTGGACTAATGCCCTTGGGGAAAGTATGAACTCGCTCATCCATCCAACAATGTGTTAAATAATAACAACTCCTATCCTTCTACAAAGATGGCTTTGGCATTAGATAACCCACGGAGCTTGATATTTCATTAAACAATAAAACCAAATCGAGTTTCATAATACGATTGGCATGTTCTACAAGTTTTTTCTAATCAACAGCCGAATATCATCGATCTGTCCTGTTGTCCTGTTTTAAAACTCAAGACAGGCCCAATCTTCTATTTCCACTACTACAACCAAAATCTCAGGGTTAGGTAAAGGTCAAAGCAGAGAATATATTTTGGAGCAAGGCCCACAGGTAGACACGATTCAAGAGAGTGACGGGGCGTATTAGGATGTTGAGGGGTAGCGCTAAGATGGGGGTAGTTCGGGAAAGCACATGACTCTTTCTTTTTCTAATCACGTAATTCTCTCTGAATGCAGAATTGATCTTTTTGGGAAGTGCAAGGAAACAAAAGAACATAAATAGAGCATTTAGAGAGGCGAAAGGGATAAGTGTGTGTAACAGAGAAAGTGAAAGTGAAAGTAGACAATGAATGAAGATATTTCTATGGAGGAATATCAGCCCCTTTCGACTGACAAACTCGGATTCGACACGTTATGCGTTCAAGATATTTCCTTTTCAAAACTTTTTTCTTGTTTTTTGTTTTTTTCTTATCCCGTGTTTTCCCGCCTTTTTATCACTTCTTGTACTTATCTCACCTTCATTCTTGCTATTTTTTCATTTCATCTTCATGTTCGTTTTTCATATCCTTTTCCGGTTCTTCCTCGTTTTTTTTTTCTTCTGTTTCCCTTATTCTCACTCCTTTCCTTCCTTTATTTTTCATTCTCTTTCACATTCATCGCTTTCTCCCTTTCCTTCCACACACTTTAATTTTATTCACTTTTTGTATTTCTTTTTCATCTCCCTGTATTCTTTTTTAAAATCATCTTTCTCCCGCTATGTTTTTGTTATAATTCCCAATCGATTCCTTTTTCTTTCATTCTTCATTTAGAAAAAAATGTCTATATTTACCTATCATGTTATAAAACATTGATTGCGCGGGCTATTTCAATAGAGGCGCTCCGAAAGTATTCCTTCATATTTATTTGCACGGAAAATATCACGTATACAAAGAATAGAACGACATCGTTGGATAGAACATATTTTTGTAAACAAAGTACTATTTTCCTCAAAATAATTATCAAGCCGCAAAATAAGATGATTTCTTTGCTGTTATACATTTTTTTTAATTGTTCTCAATTACTTTCGACCGTAAGACATCATCAGGAGAAAAGTTTTTGTGAAGAAAATATTCTTATAAATTTGTAAATTTGTTTTTAAAAGATTTAGTGAGCTACAAAAGCGATGACGAAAGATGAACTGATAACATAGCATACCTATTCGTTAAATGAAAATATTATATATATATATATATATAGAGAGAGAGAGAGAGAAAGAGAGGTGAAAAAACTGATAGATAGATAGATAGATAGATAGATAGATAGATCCATGACCTTTCAGTCTGTTCGATTTTGTTTACTCTCATTGCACTTATAATTATTTTTAAATGAAAATCTCGTTGTTCCCAATACCAGCTTTCAATCAAGTGATACTGACAACCCTTCATTTCCAAAACAAGCTGATGACATTATTGCATAACAGCAAATAGTGATGCTGGGAACTTTTGCATCAATCTAAAAGATTGAGGAGCGACGTGTGGAGATACGGAAGTGAACTAAGAAAGAATATAAAAGAAAAAAATGCAAAACTTCCATATTAAAGAATCGCCGAAAGATAGACCCACACAAATAAAAAAAGAATCTCTTAATTCTACAAATTTTTCAAAAGTAGAAGGGAATTTCTTTCTTTTTTCTTCTTTATTTTTTCTCTTATAGAAATACTCGATGATTTCTTATCGCTGGAAAAAGCAATAAGAACGAAAATAAAATAATAGAAAAGGCGGAGGCCCCATCAATTATCCCTTTTTCTTTGTTCAGGAAGAGAAAAGCGGTTCTTAAAAAACTGAGCAACACAATCCTATTTTTTACTACCCAGCTCGGGTCTATTTCTGTTATTTCTGGATTCACTTCCCACGATTTTTAAAACTCCCCACCATGCTGCTAGCACCACCCGACTCATTCCTCTTGTTCCTTTCTTAGCTTTTGCCTTATCCGTAACACAACTTCCTTCGCACGCTGCCTGCCCCCAATCAAACCAAGAAAAACCAGTCACGTGTCGCTTTAAGAAAGACGAAAGGTTGGCCAAGAATCCTTTTCACCTCACTGATTACAGAGCTACCATGACCGACTAAGCGCTCTCATTTTCGATCAGCTTATGTCAGTCCCAATTTTCTACAATTTATCTGGACGTATTTTTGTGTTTACTTTCACTTTGATTTTACTTTCACTTTCACTTTCGTTTTTTTCTTAGTTTTTCTATTTCTTTTTATATACCCAACTGCGTTTACCTTCATGCGTTTCATTAATTTCGCTTTTTAACGATTCTACTCTTTTCTGTCTTTCAGACAGTGATGCCTACAAACGTATATAAGCTCTTTTATTTGCCAGCTTTCTCTCTAAATAAAAACATTTTTTATACCTAACTTTAGGGATGAGAATTTAGTATACTTGTGCACTGCTTTTAATCAAATTGTCACTCCCTTATTTAGTTAAATTTAGCTAAAGAATTTTAATCATATTATGACCAGCACTGGAATTTTTAAAAAGAAGTCTTTGATCTACATAGTTCTGGGATCTTCTGTCATATAAATCGGATTATGTTTAACATTGCGTACTCTTCATATGTAATTCTTTCGAAATACTCAGAATTCTTCAGAATGTAGTATTGCTTGATGATCGCAAAAGCGTGAAACTATTAGTTGCAGAATTAAGTATTAGAGGTGTCCTCATGTTTTATGACAAGGTGTGCTCAGTGGCTGCTGGCAAGGGTTCATCCAACATACGAATTTGTCTTCATTAAACACACAACACACACGCATATATATATATATATATTAAAATGTATCTATTGTGCATAATATAAAATAAAAATCATATGAGAATCAAACTAATATTGCAGCATGCTATATTGCAAACCTCTCTCCGATATTTGTTGAGTAAAGTAAAACTATCGAAGTCCTGGGTAGAGTTGCAGGAGTTTTTTTTCTATAGATCGATATTAAAATCGTTGAGATCGAAAGTTGGGTGAAATGTTGTTACTTTTCGACTGCCTAAATCAACTACTTAACAAGCAGGAATCAATAGTCAGTCAATGTTTTGTCATTCTTTTTATGTTATAAACTAAACTACAATGAAATACACCCCAACCGTCAGTCTACAACAAGGAGAAAACAGCGCAGATCGTAAATGAATGAGATTTGAGTTTTGAATACACGTCTTCTTGGCAAGCTGCTTTAATCTTGTGATTCTATGAGAACTCATTGGTCAACAGAATCTTTTATCAAACCAAGCGATCGTGAGTTCGAATCTTCCTACCTGTAGTGGACGTAGCGTAGTGGCTAGCATGATGAACTGCGATACTGTTGTGAGTTCGAACTCCAGTCACGTTAACTTTCGGACCATCTCACCCAGCTCTCGATTAAATAGTATCCCTACTGTTCCTCAACAAGCATGGCTTTGGCATTAAATAATCCGCTAAGGTTGATATGCCATTAAACAAAGCAACCAAATCTATCTGTGTTATTTTCAGCTTGTCGAGAGAGTTGTAAGAAAGTTGTTTAAGATTAAAGGAAAAAAGGATAGAATTTCTTAACTAGATGAATTTTGAAGCAGTTGGGTTTCTGGTGCAACAAAGGTCCATTATCATATTGATACTCCTAATTAGACTTACGTAGTTATCTTATATACATATATATATATATATATATATATATATGTGTGTGTGTGTGTGTGTTGGATTTTGAGCCCTTTTTTTGTGAATTAAAAGACGCCTTCTTTTTCAGTAAATTTAGAGGGTCAAGATTATTTTGACCCATTGATATTTTGAGCTTTCTAAATTTATTAGCTCTTTCCATTGTTCTAAAAAATTAAGCTTTGACTTCGTAGCAAAGAGACTATGTCAGTCTGACCTTCGGTTGGCTTAGTTTAATGAGGCTATATGCATATTAAATTGAGTGTATCAAAATCGTACGGATAAAGAACTAATCCATATGTCAAAGTACCAAACAATATTGGTATTGCAATACAATCAATTGCGTCTTCATTGACTTGATTTTTCTAATTTACACAGAAAGACATTTATCTGATTTTTACCGATTCTAAATCAGTATATATTTTCCGTCAAAGGGAAATTTTCTAAGCTTTTCTCTTAATAGCCCAGTCATTCACACGACCAAAAGACAGTAGAAACTCATAATATTGTGTTCTTTTTTACTTCAGATTTGAAAATAGTATGCTATAACAACCATTAATCTTCGATCACAATACTTGAGACAAATATTTTGCGTCGCTACTTATTTGAAGACAAAGGCATTCAGAATTGTGCAAGCAAAATTTTGCAGGAAGTTTAAGCAAAATTTATAGTTGGGTACACAAATTTCAAGCCACAGGATCAGTAAACAACCTCAACAAAACAGAAAATCCCAGATCTGTCAGAAAGTTGACTGCAATATGTCCTGACAATGTGGATGTTGTGAGAGATTCTGTCGGAGGGAGTTCGAAAAAGTCCCTCCGAAGGAGTTCTCAAGAACTCGGTCCTTCACGTAAACTATACGATAGACCCAACCAATTTCTGCCCTTGTCATCTGGTTTAACATTTCTCAAGTGATATGATTGCTTTTTAAGAATCAGAGTAAATATGACTTGATCCAATATGAGTCATCATATTAATGGGTTGCAACTATTTTGAAATAAAGTTGAGTATGTGTTTGCAACAAGATCAATTTGAAGAATACAGTTAGGACAAGCATATATAGGTACTCGGATGGGATCGAACCAGCTGATTGATCGGATATGATTTCTCCGACTGACTTTTTTGCCCGGTAAAGAGCCAAAGTAGAGTGTTGCAGATCGTGAGACTACTTTGGTTGCCAGGTCAAGGCTACCCTCGGCCAAAATGTAGCCTCCTTGGAGTGAGAGGTCATACCCTTCTACAGAGGAGTTGTCGACGTATTCAACCCACCCATCCCCAGCTAGGAGAGTGGAGATAATAGATAAAAAATAAACAATAACAGGTAAAGGTTATAATTGGTATATATTACGCAATAGAAGGTGCGAATATGTAATAATATAATTGTCGGTATTTGGCTGAAAGTAATATACAAGATGAAAGATCTAAGTGGGGTGTCCTCGTGGTGTAATGGTTAAAGCGATGGACTGCGGAATCGCAGTACGCTGTTCGTACTCCAGTCGCGCTATTACGTTCACTTTCGGATAAATACCCTTGGGAAAGGTATGAACCCCCTTATCCTCCTAGCTATGGGTTAAATAGTACCACTACTGTTCTTCTAGGAGAATGGCTTTGGCATTAAATAACCTAAAAAGAGTTGATATGCCATTAAACAAAGAAACCAGCCAAGCCAAAGATCTAAGTGCTTTAAGGGGAAAGATGAATAATGGTTTGCAGGACAAATTCGCTTGTACTTTTAAACGTATTGGTATTTTTTTGAATGAAAGCAAAAATAGTGTTCAACCTTGTTAACGAAGATTTTGGGTTTTGTAGTTTTTTTTTCTCTCAGTGTAGATCAAATATTACAAGTTGATAAGTGCTGTAATAGTTAGTAAGCTTGAATTACAAGCCGTTCTTAATGAGTTCGGTTCTCACTAAGTAACCTCCATTTCTGACCTTGTGCAAAACTAAGCTAAGCTTAGTAAATAACTACAGTTTCACACGAATGTCCTTTGGAAAGGCATGAATACATATGTCCCTTTTCAGCTATAAGTAAATTGTCAGACAAACTGGGTTCGTTAGCTTTGGTTTGACAACTAATCTAGCAGAAGGAAAACTCTTCTTAAATAGTAGAGGAGACTGGGTTCCTGGAAACCAGTTAAAGAAAACTCTGAATTCAAACCTGTTTTATTTAGCTTAAAAATTAACCCTGTGTCACATCTTGTCTATGGTGGGTGACTGGGTGGCTAAATACAAACAGGCACGAAGAAAATTTTTCTTCTATTTCGAAAAAGGAAAATATAGAAAAAACTTTAGCCGTTAACAACACTTGGTTAGACAACCAAATTAGAAGAAGGAAAACGCTAAATCCAAACCACCTTTACTCAACTTAAAAAATGATCTCATGTCACATTCTACCCATGGTGGAGGGGTTGTATATTTCATCTACCTAATCTACGAGAAACTATACTTTTTTAAAAATATTTTTTATCCACTGGATTTGACATTAAAAACTAAGATCCCCGGTCCCTGAGAAGGACAAATTCAACCTATTACAAAAGGGAAAGAAACCTCGCAAATGAAACCACAAATGTATCGATGTCTACCGGGAGATAAAACAAACCAATAAATAAATGAATTATTCATTCATGAAACTGATTTTTTTTCTTGTATAAAAGATACTAAGTGACCCGCAATGTCGCTATATTTGGTTAATAATTCATATTTGTCATAAAAACAATTTCATTTAGAACTCACAAGGGGAATAAACTCAGCGCAATGGTGCCTGTACAAACTCAGCCATCAAAACTCTATGGGATTATTTATTTAAATTCTGTCCTAAGATAATCTATTAAGATATTGAGGAGTGTTGAAAAGTTCTCAGCTCAACTAAGAAGGGAATCAACACTTAGAAATGTTTCATTGATATCTTAATAGTCAAAGAAACTTAAGAAACCGATGTAGAAATGCAATGAACTTTGGGACATGTGAAATAGTATATATATATATATATATGAGTCAGCTTATAGGCTGGCCATGAGTGTCAGATCATAGGCTGATCAAAATACTTTCAAAAAATGTGACCAAAAGATGTTTAGTTTTCAACCAAATCCCCTTTGAAATCCGTCAGTGTTGCAATGGTTATATCCCATTCGTCACAAAAGTAATCAACAATAAATATGACGTAATCATATGAATTTTTTGGCCTTTGAACTTTTTCCGCCTAAATTTGTGTGTGTGTGTATGGGTGTGTGTGTGTGTGATGATTGTGATGACATTTGCATAAAACGTGAAGTAACACTAGATAATCCTTAAAGTAAGCTTTTTTGATTTACTTTTAAGTTAACTCTTTTCCTACAACATGGAGCATTTTCGAGAAAAATTAGGCAATGTATATATATATATATATATATATATATATATATATATATATATAACCATAACTACATATAATAAACCAAAGGAATTGCTCAACCAAAGGTCTGAAATATTTAATATTTGCAAACATTGGAAAAATTGGTTAATTAGTGAATAAAAGGATTGATAAAAATTGTTAATTTCTGTAGAGGTGAGGGATCTTTTTAATGAATAAAATGTACTTTATCCAAACCCACTTTGTCACTGCGATCGTTTTATATAAAACCTATGTAGACTCGCTCTTGGCCATGTAGGAATTATTTTCATAACACACAAACACACACACACACACACACACATATATATATATATATATATATATATATATATATATATATATATATATATATAGGACATGCAAATTAATCTTACAACAAAATGAGAAATTTATTATGCTAGTACAAAGTGTAATAGAAATTCAAATATATCCGGATTTTTTTCAAGACTGATGACTTAGTAGATTATACAACAAAACTCTCTCTCTCTCTCTCTCTCTCTCTCTCTCTCTCTCTCTCTCTTAAATTTCTTTTCCCTTCAAACCCAATCTTTCTTCTTTTTCTTTTTCCCTTTCTTTCTTTTATTTTCTCTATCAATTTGACCGATGTTATTGTGTTTTCAAGTCACCAACGGGATTAATGTTACCATCTCACACAGTTCTGACATAGGTAAATAATTCCATCTTTTATAACGCGAACTATGTTCGTATTCTGGTTCCTCGTCTTGTCTAATGGCGCTTGTGGATCATTATTAATGAGTGGCTCACACTTCTGAAATTGTGTCAAAATAAGTAAAATAATAACTTTGTTTCAATAATTATCATATTTACCCAACCCCTCCACTCGGGCAGGATATGACACAAGGTCAATTTTTAAGCGGAATTTAACAGGTTTGAATTCAGAGTTTTCCTTCTCCTAGACTAGTTGCCTTACCAAGGTTAAAGAACCCAGTCTGTCCTACTATTTACCCATAGCTGGAGGGAGAATAATTCGATTCATACCTTTCCCAAGGGTATTAGTGCTATATGAAATGCAATCAGTCTTGTCCAGGATTTGAACTCGTGTCGCCGTGTCCATTTCCTACGACGATAACCATTACACTAGGGGCACCTCCTGTTTCAATAATTATAAGTTTCTTTTTGTAGTTGTATAATTTTTGCTGTTAATGTTCTTGTTTAGGACATAATAACCCAACAAGTTATTCAACAATTACTGGATTTGTGCGCAAAAAATGGTGGATAAACGACTTAAACGAAAAAAAAAAAAGATAGCGAGCTAACCAATAGTTTTTAATAGGATCAAATATTGTAAGCATGGAGTTCAATTAATATCAATCACTGGATACAATTTCATCCGCTTAACATTCCTTACGACATCCAGTCAGTCGAAACAAATGGATTAATAAAATAACTAGACAATGATATAACTGTACTTGAGATCCCATTGAAGTACGAGTTAGCGTAACGGTTATCAGCTCAAAAAATGGAATCGGCAAATCGACTTCAGAATCAGGATGAAGCAATTTGGATCAACTTTCTACTAAAGCAAGGGCAACTCTGGTTGTGTAATGGTTAGCAAGCTAGACTAGCAAACCTACGAGGGTGAGTTCAAGTCTCATGGGGTGCCTCATTCATATAGCCTTGTGCCACATCTAAACACAAAGCTTGATAAATTACAACTTTCTGCTAAGACACTTCAGAATGTCTTTAATCATTATCTATAAACCGGTGTGTAAATAACAGGCCATTTTGAGTCCGTTAACCCGATTATACAATCTGTCAAAAAATTTAAGAAAGCGCTGTATTATGTAATAACCCAATCCTTCCACCAT
>OY757937.1:6165450-6200450 GCA_963585895.1 Sepioteuthis lessoniana
CATGCCTAAAAACCAACAAACCAAACCAACCCAGAAAAAAGATAGATGGATTGGTTTGGTTTGCTTTGGTTTTATGGCATATCAACCTTTCTAGGTTATTTAATGCCAAATCCATTTTTATGTAAATAATCAGTTCTATTTCAAACAATTCAGTTTAGCATGAGTACACAGTTTGTCACAAACATTTCTATTTCAAACTATTCAGTTTATTCAAGCAGTTATATATTACAATTCAGTTTAGTGTAAGTACAGTTTCAATGTCAAAAACAGTTCCATTTCAAATAATTCAGTTTTGTATAAGTAGAAAGTTTAAACGCAAGTACGGTTTAATTGTCAAAAACATTTCTATTTCAAGCTATTCAGTTTAATCAAAATTCAGTTTAGCATAAGTATGGCGTTAATTCTATTTAACCCATAGATAGGGCCTTACCAGGTGCTACCAGTCCGGGCCAGAGTTGACCTGGGAGCAATGGCAATGAAGGGGTACTCCGCATTCCCCAAAGCTCCAGCATCACAGGAACCAAAAAAAAGATAGAGTGACAAAGATAAAGTCTTTCATTAAATTGATTGATGATACGACTTGTAGAAGTTCTGTTCATTTACTATGGTTAATATCAGATATACATTTCAGAGCTTTCGTAATTATTGAGGGCACTGTTGATTATTTGGTTGGTTGGTTGGTTGGTTTTACGACACGCCAAATCTTATTGGGTTATTTCTAAAAAATGATTATACAGTAAACCCAGGAGTAAAAGAATTATAAGAAGAAATAAAAACTAAAAGAAAAGAGAAAAAGATTAACAAGTAAAATATGGCAAGAATGAATCGGAATTAGCATAAGAAAAAAAGAAAGAAACGGAACGAAATTCTCTAAAAGAAAGAAAGAAAGAAAGAAAGAAAGAAAGAAAGAAAGAAAGAAAGAATAACGAATGAAGTGAAACGCTGGTATCACGACATCTAGCGGTGAAACATTGCATAATAATCATTATGCAGCATGGAATTTGTTCGTACTTGACCCTATCATTATTGTTTCTCAAGGGAAGTAACAGAAATAACCTCATTTCAAAATACTTCCTTTATTTATTTATTTATTTATTTATCGTCGGTTTATTATAATACAGAATTCTAAAAATAGAATGGTTCGATAGAGCTTAATAGCTGTTGAGAGTAATTTTTAATCGTTTGACTATTATATATGAATAGGGGGAAGCAAAAAAAAAGAAAGAAAGAAAGATTAAATGGGAACAAAGAAAGATAGAAGAAAGAAAAAAGTAGGATTGAAAGAAAAAGAGAGAAAGAAAAAAGAATGATTGAATTAAAAGAAAGAAAGAAAGAAAGAAAGAATGAATGAAAGAAAGAAAGAAAGAAATAGAAAAGAAAGACTGAAAAAGAAATAGGTAAACGAAAAAAAAGGAAGAAAGAATGAAGAAAAATAAATATAATGAATGAAAAGAAAGAAAAAAAGGCGAAAAATGAATAAAAAAAGAAAGACTGAAATTAAAAGGTTGCTAAATGAAAAGAAAGAACGAATGACTGAAGGAAAAAAAAGAAAAAGCAGTAAAAAGAAAGAAAGAAAGAAAGAAAGTAATAGAAAAGAAAGACTAAAAAAGAAATAGGTAAATGAAAAGAAAGTAAGAAAGAATGAAGAAAAAGAAAAACAATGAATGAAAGGAAAGATAGAATGAATGAAAAGAAAGAAAAATGACAAAAAATGAATAAAAAGAAAGACTGAATTAAAAGGATGCTAAATGAAAAGAAAGAACGAATGACTGAAGGAAAAAAAAGAAAAAGCAGTGAAAAGAAAGAAAGAAAGAAAGAAAGAAGAAAAAAGGTGAAGGAATCTGGAAAATAAAAAAAGAAAAAGATATAAGCAGATGTAAGCAGTAGCAAAAATCATTAAATGAATCAAACGAACGAAGAATGAGCGAAAAAAAAAAGCAACAATGAATGAATGAAGGTAAAATGAATGATTGAATCGATATAAGAAAATCTAATGTTAAAATACTACAAATACGTTTAGTTCATGCTATGTACTAAATTCACACTTAGCCACAAAAACCACTCATCTGACATCGCTCTCCCTTCGCCTCTCCGTCGATCACCCACCAACTTGCATTATTATGCAAAACAACCGGCATGCTTCCGAACACGTGACAAACGAAAACAGCCGAAATGGCCCGAAACATGCCGAGACCGATTTTCTTTTTTTAAAAAATCACGAGCAATATTTTTAGGGGTTGTATTTTAATATTCAAAGAAAGATGAACTTTCGAACAAATATTTTTTTTTAATTTATTATCTTTGCTAAAAGCAGCTATCTAACAGATTACTTATTGGGCATATTAAAAGCGTTTACCCAGTTGGCATTTTTAATGGCATATCAACTTTATTGGGTTATTTAATGCAAAAAAAAGCCGTTCCTTGTAGAAGAACAGTAGTGATACTAATTGGCCCAGCGGTTAGGGTGTTCGCCAATAGCCCGGGAGACCTGGGTTCAATCTCAGGTCGAGTCATACCAAAGACTTTAAAAATGGAACTTGATACCACCTTGCTTAACACTCAGCATTATAAGGTACGGTTCAAGGGTAAAGTGGAGCAATCCTGGGAATGGAGTAGCGCCCTCCCCTACACCTTGGTGTAGTAGCTATCGAAAAGGGAGCCTTCGGGTCACCCTCGACTATGGTCGCTAACTTTACTTACTTTGGGGCAGATAAGGGTATTCAATAACTTTTCCCCAAGGTGTTTATCCTAAAGTGAAACAGCGTGGCTGAGGTTCTAACTCGCTAACTTCGTGGCCGCATTCTAGCTTTTACTTCCGTAGTAAATTTGTTCCTCAAAGGTGATCTTTTAAAAAAATCAATTTAATTTTATTTTTGATAATGATTGTTCTTGTTTGTGATGGTGATGTTGGTTTGTCGGGTTTTCACAAGAAACCAAGAAACTGAAAGTGCTCTAGGAACTGTAGCACCTTCCTCAGTATACATACTATTGCTTTTAATTATTATAAGTCAGTTTTAAAGTTTGTATTAATTCGTGGATTCTATTGAAGAACCACTGATAGCTACTCTACAGTCAACACTACTCTCAATTTTAAAAACATATAGAAAAAAATCGAAAGAAGGCACTCAATATCTACCAACAGACCCAGCTAAAACACTGAATGAATGTAGATCACTACCCCTTCTTGACTGCTAATTGACTCTATTATTTATTCTTACACACACACACACACAAATATATATATATATATATATATATATATATACCAGGGAAAGGAGTAGCGCCCTCCCCTACACCTCGGTGTAGTAGCTATTGAAAAGGGAGCCTTCAAGTGGCCCTCGACTACAGTCGCAAGCTTTACTTACTATATATATATATATATATATATATATAAAGTTGGCGAACGTAGTCAAGGGCGACGCGAATGCTCTCTTTTCAATGGCTACAATATCGAGGTGTTGGGAAGGGCGCTACTTCTTTCCCTGGATTACTCCACTTTACCCTTGATTCGTACCTTATATTGGTGAGTGTTAGGCAAGGAGGTATCAAGTACCATTTTTCAAAGTCTTTGGCATGACGCGACCTGGGATTGAACCCCGGTCTCCAAAACTATTGGTGAACACTCTACCCACTAGGCCAATGACCCAGCCAAATTATTTGAAATAAGGGATTTCGTATCTTTATGGCCTTAATTTAACTAAATAATAACATTTTGGAATCTTTAAAGTTAAAGTTCTGATTAGTTTCTAAATCGTATCTGACCAGTGCTATAAATTTACAAAACCCCTTATTCTAAATAGTTTGCTTTCATCACTTATATATATATATATATAAACGTTTTTTTCCGGTGGGATTGTATGAATAGTACCGGACGAAAGAGCTTTAGCATTCTTTTATATTTTAAGATAATTTTGTCTCCCTTATACAAAGGATTCCCCTATTTGTTTATTAATATAAATTTGCGTGTACCAAAAACTTAATAACATATCATCATCATCATGTTGTGCCGCTAGCACGGATATCCCTGACCCTCTCTCGCCACTTCTCCCAGTCGTTCATCGCTTCTGGCAGGTCTTCAGGGTTACATCACGTATCCTCACAAAGCTGCTGTATGTATGTTCGAGCTGGTCGTCCTGCTTTTGCCCGGCCATATGTGGGGGTCCATTGGAGTACATCACTTATGAGCTCGTCCCTGCTTCTCCAGCAGTGTCCTGCATGTCTGGTTCGTCTAACTTGGATAGTTTTCGTGATGGGAGGCAGGTGGCCGTATAGTTGGTGCCTTGTGGGGTGTTGCCGCCCGGACTTGTTCAATGTGTGTGTATGTGTGAGTGTGTTTCAATGTATATTAATATATATGAGTTTCAGCTAATAAACATTTATACAATACAATGATTCTATGAACTCAGAATCTAAGGAGTGCAATTCGGAAAATCTGTTGTACAATGGTTACAGAATTATTCAGTTATCAGCTCATCCAAAATTTATGTCTGGTTCTATCCTATGAACAAATCATTTTTGTGGTTCATTTCCTAAGCTCCTGCTTAGTAAATGGGCGTCAGCTATACTGACAGACAAACGATATATATCTATTTGGTTTCTTTAACTTTGGTAAGGCAATCTACCTTGGAGAAATAAGAACACTACATTCAAAATCTAAGGAGTGTTGTTCAAAGAACTTATGTTAAAATGGTCCACAGTTCTTGCCATCAACTCATTCAAAAATTTAAATGAACTTACACGAGCCATAATCTCTCTCTCTCTCTCTCTCTCTCTCTCTTTCGCTATATATATATATATATATATATATATTACAGTGAACAAGCGTGTTTTTTCAAGAGGACGTCATATCAAGATAAACCCCAAAATAAACGTAATTCACTTCACCCTCTCTTTGGCAGCCCCGAGACAACAAGTTTCATGGATTCTTTTTGAAGAAGTAAGAAAAAAATGTATGCATCTGAAATTTATATGCATCTCAAGATAGCAAATATATATGCATCTGAAATATATATATATATATATATATATATATATATATATATATATATATATATATATAATTGTGTGTGTGAGTGCGTGCATCTGAAATATTATTTCTTCCTCCTTCAAAATAAATGCATGGAACTGGTTGTAATGGAGAAGTTACTGAATCAATTTTTAGGGTTATATATATAATTATGTTTATATAAAGAATGATTCGATTATTGATATGCAGTATATATATATATATATATATCCTTTTTCATTAACTGCCAAGTCATCCTTAAATACACACACACACATACACACACACATATATATATATATATATATATATATATATATGTATATGAGTGTTTCTCATTAAACGCCAAATCATCCTTAAATGAACAATCGTACATGCAGATCTGATTGTCATATAAACTCGTTTTGGAACAAACTTCCACAAATATAGCCAAAGAACCTCATTCTCCACTGCACCCAGTCGGCTCGAATGTGCAAATCTCATAAAAAATGCTCTTCTGGATAATTTTCCCACCCTTCTTCATCAGTTAGCTTTGACACTGCGTCGCCTTGGGGGCGCTAATTTACTTCTCTTTGCTTAAGCCGATAAAAGGCAAAAACAAAATGGCCGACTACTAAATTTTCTTCTTTTTCCTTTTTTTATGCTACGACGATTTACTGATTTTTTTTTTCTGTCTAATTTTATTTTTATTTTTGAAATCTATGCAGTTCTTACTTGTTAGTTTGTTGTCTGTCAATTTTAAATAGACTTGTGTAGATTATGAGAGTATAAAAAATATTAAATAATATCTCTAGATCTATAAGGTGAATAATGTTTCTGGATAAATCATCCACTCAGTGACTATCGTAGAATTTAGAAGTAGAAATATGAAAGCAGGAAATTGTCGCTTTGCTAGGAAAAGTCTAAATAAGAAGATGATCTTCAAGATACTCAGGCCTTTGTTATTTAAACGATTGCTGCAACACCAACATACAATCGCTTACAGTTCACGGCCCTCATTATATTTCAAAAGTTTAATTGGGATTTTTCATGTTTTTCTTAGTAAGGAATTTTTTTATATATGATTAGTTGGGTGGATGGATGCTACGCTTTATTAACCCTTGTGAGCTATTAAATACAAAATCATATATATATATATATAT
This sequence comes from Sepioteuthis lessoniana, assembly GCA_963585895.1. Classification (NCBI taxonomy): domain Eukaryota; kingdom Metazoa; phylum Mollusca; class Cephalopoda; order Myopsida; family Loliginidae; genus Sepioteuthis; species Sepioteuthis lessoniana. The sequence continues at coordinate 6,171,598 of OY757937.1, forward strand.
ATATATATATATATATGATAAAAGATATTACTTACAAAGGATTCAGTAAAGAATGAAATATTACAACTTAACCAGTTGTAAATGTCTGATCTATCCATCTTTCCATTTACTTTTATTATGTTGTCTTATTCACCAAAATCTACCATTTCACCATATATATATATATATATATATATATATATATATATATATATGTTCCAATTCTATCCTCTTATATATACTCATGATCACTGCGTTTATATACTAAATATGAAATGAATAAGTCTGTTACATAGCCAGATATGGCTACGTGAAACGTACATAGAATGTTCGTAACATATATACATAGAACATAGGAATCTCGAAACACGAAAAGCACTTACGAATTCTTAGTTCAGGTACGAAACTTTTTATTGCCTTTGAGTTTAAAGGTTCTTCGACATAAGAGGAGAGATACACATTCTTTCTATTCTGTCTTTTTCATCTGCCTCCCATCCGTGCGGCGCCCGTAGCGCGCAAATTCGTCTCGCCTCAGCGAGCCCCGAAAGTCGACCCTTCTCGTTCGGTGTCTAGTTTTCAACTCTACTGACTTTTTCAAAATCCCCAAAATTCTCAGCGCGCTTACGGTGTGTGCCGTCATTCACACTCCCTAGCCCCGTTTCCCATCTCAGGTTTCTATTGTGACATCTCTGAGTCACACGTCCGCTCTGCGCACGCGCGTGGATACCTGTGCTCATGTTTGCACTTAGCTAACCCATGCACTGAGCCGAAAGGTTCTCAGCCTAACTAAACCCAAAGGCATGAAACAAAATCCCTCGGCCATTATATTACAAGTCTAACATGAAACATACGTTCGATATATACCTAATTTAATTACGTATGCTCTGTTTCTTTTCTTTTCTATTCTTTTCTTCTCTTTTTCTCCTTTTTCCTTTGCTTTTCTCTTCTTTCTTTTCTATCTTTCTCCAAAATTCTGTCCATTAATGATTTCATTATATTTCAGTCCGATGTATCTTTAAGAAATTCGACGTATTTTAACCACCATTGCCTGCGCCAAATAGTTCTTTAAAAAAGAACGCTGACAGAAAAGTTATAAACTTTTAACTATACTTTCTCTTCTCCCGTCATTTTCATAAAAACATCCATTGCTGTTCAAACAACAATTTTTTTTCTCCATTATAAAGTCCTGATGAAGATTTAATAAAACTGAAATGTCATTTGTTATCTACTTTAGCACAGTCAAATTATTATACATATGTTATATAATTGCCGAGGGATTTCGTTTTATATATCTTGCCTTTCGATTTAGTTAGGCTGAGAACCTTTCGCTTAGCGCATGGGTTAGTTTGGTGCAACATTAACGCAGGTGTTCACGCGCGCGCGGAGAGGATGTGTCATTCAGAGATGACAAAATAAAAATCCCAGATAGGAATTGTGACCAGGGGATGTGGATGACTTCACGCACCGGAAGCGTGGGCTGAGATTTGAGAAAAAGCAGCGAGTTGAGATTCAGACCTGGGCGAGGCCAGACGACTTTGTGCGCTACGGGCGCCGCGCGTTGATTGGGTTGAGAGATGACGATGTAAAAGCAGTCAGCATAGAAAGATAGTGTGTCTCTCTTCCCATGGCGAAAAAACTTTAAACTCAAAAAGGCGAATAAAAGTTTCGCTTATTATGTGACTTACACATAGTCTACACTTGGTATTATCAGTGTTCGCTTTATCTTGCGTATTATCAGTGTTCGCTTTAACATAATTAGACCTTCTTCTTCTTCTTCTTCTTCTTCTTCTTCTTCTTCTTCTTCTTCTTCTTCTTTTTTTTATTATCATCATCGTATCAGCTGTGTTTCCTATTGAGCACTGTTTAAAAATACAAAACAAAGATACAGAAAATAAAAGTATATATATATATATATATATATATACATATATATATATATTAGTTTCTCATCATACAAAGAAGTTAAAACAGCTGCAGTAGTAGGGTCCAGTTTGAATTCCTTGTTGGACAAAGGCCCTTCTCAGTCCCTTTCATGGCGACCTTGATTTTCCTAGCCCTAGCCACATTTTACCAGCAAACTATTCAACTCCCTTTCCTGTCTGTAACGTTAAAATCAATAATGATAATGCATTCTTTTATTCATCTATTTTTCGAGTTAAATTATTTGCCAAGCGATTTATGTGCCACAGTTTCGTATTTAATCAGCTTTAATATAATTTTCTGGCTAAAAGGTATTTCAAAACCATTCAATCCAACAATTGCAAACGCTAACATGATTTTCAATGCATTCCAACGAATTAGAGACACCTCGTATAATGGTTTAGACAGATAAAATGATTTAACTAGACCCGATTATATTTTTTTTTCGAAATATACAAATTTGATGACACAAAATTTAAAAAATCAGTTAATTCGAATTAAATTGATTTTTTTAAATCCACAGATTTATAACATATTCATCAACACACACATATAAAGTAAGTAAATCTGGTGACTAGAAGGGTTCCTTTTATATACCTACAACACTGAGGAGTAGGGAGGGCGCTACTCCTTTCCCTGGATTACTCCACTTTACCCTCCTTCCGTACCTTATATTGCTGAGTGTTAAACAAGGAGTTAATAAGTACCATTTTTAAAGCGTTTTGTATGACGCGACCTGGGATTGAACCCAGGTCTCCCGGACCATGGCCAACACCCTACCCACTAGGCCAATGAGCTGGCATATATATATATGATGTGGTGTGTATATATATATATATATATATGACTTATGCTAAATTATATATATATATATATATATATATAATGTTGCATATATATATATATATATATATAATATGTTATATATATATATATATATATGTATATATATAATATGTTATATATATATATATAATATGTTATATATATATATATATATATATATATATATATATATATGATGTTGCATATATATATATATATATATATATATATATATATGATGTTGCATAAAGAATGAGATTTTTCATTGTAGAATTTCTTGATAAAATGAGTTGACATTAAGGTATCATCCAAAGATTTTATATATAGATATATGCTCTAGTGAGTAAAATGATCACCAATGGTCCTAGAGACCGGAGTTCAATCCCAGGTCGAGTCATACCAAAGACTCAAAAAATGGTATTTGATGCCGCCTTGATTAATACTCAGCATTATAAGGTACGGATCAAGGGTAAAGTGGAGCAATCAAGTGAAAAGAGTAGCGCCCTCCCCTACACCTATTGAAAAGGGAGCCTTCGAGTCGCTTTCGACTACGTTAGCCAATTTTACTTCACATCTGATTGATAATGACGAGTGTCTATCTATCAATATATATACACAGAGAGGGGAATATATATATATATATATATATATATATATATATATATATATATATATATATATATATATATATATATGTCTATTTAATTATGAAAATGATGATTATATTTAATGCCAATGCTGAACGTTTCGGTTTTTGAATGGTAAAACATTATACCTTCATCAGGGCGTGTGGATTTCTAAATGAAACGAAAAAGGAGAAAGTCTTAGCATTCTATATATGTTGATGGCATTTTTTTTTCAAATTTTGGGGATGTAATTATTTTGGGGATGAAATAATTGTTGTATATGAAGCACTGTAAAGAGTTTTTAATGGTATAATTTGTTGATGAAACGTCTAGACATCATCATTTGCTAATATAAATTCCATTATATATTTGTATATATATATATGAGATAGATAGATAGATAGATAGATAGAGAGAGAGAGAGAGAGAGAGAGAGAGTTTAAGTTGGTTCTATGGCATATTAACCCTTTTAAGCTATGTAATGCCAAATCTTGTTCATATATATATATATATATATATATATATATATATTGAATATTTTTGATTTGTTACATTTCGTCAAAAACATTTTTAAACTCGCGTTTTTTGCACACAGTTAAGTATTGCCACATAACAAGCCACAATTTAACATCAGTCATTTGTTTGCACACAGTTAAATGGGTACACATATATGATTTGTATGTGAATAGTTTGTAGGTAAGTTCATTTTTAAATGAATTAATTTCTTTGCAAACTATCACCGCCATTGTTTCTATACAACTAGATTCTTCCAAGTATTGCTATTGAATACTTAATTCTATTAAACATTACTTATTTGTTTGCGCATAGTTAAACGGTTTCACTTATTGCTATCTAATACTTATAATCCTATTCAAAATTTCTCATTTGTTTGCACACAGTTAAATGGTTCTAAGTATTGTTATGCATCAGTAACGGTTCAATTAAACATCAGTCATTCGTTTACGTCAAACAGTTCTGTTTCAAACAATTCAATTTAGCATAAGTCATTTGTTTGCACCCAGTCTAAATGTCAAACAGTACTGCTTGACCCATAAATTGGACCCTATCAGTTGCTACTTCTGTGGGCCAGAGTGGACCTAGGAGTGATGGCAATGAAGTGATACTCCATATTCCCGAAAGCTCAGAATCAGATTGTATAATGTCATATCTAAAACACTTGTTGGGATGTCTTACACCGCTGTAAAGATACAGTCGGTGTATTCCATAGCCCCCACCCGACTGGGCTAGAGGGGAGAAGGAGAGGTGATAAAAAGTCAACTATTTCAAAATATAATATTATTCAAAAATATACTATATATATATATATATATATATATATATATATATATATATATCGCGTAGCATAAAGAGTTTTTTTTATCCATGTTAAAACTCCATGATAAATTGTCTACACGTTTAGATGTCGTTCCTTCATCATAAATTCTATATTAATTAATTGATAAAGTATAAGTGTAATCTTGAAGAAAATTTATTAAGCCAGGTTCGTTAGTTTTTGAAAAAAAATGTTTTTGAAGAAACACAGGCTTATGCCAGTGCCACACCCTCCTAACTTACTTGCTCTTTGCTACGCTGTCTCGTTTAATGAACTGAAGATTCATCTCCAGGTTAAGACTTGAGGACAGGGAAGACATTCAAAGATATTGGAGAGGGACTCTTCAAACTATATAAAAAAGTTTTTAGTGATGCTTCGGACAAAGGAAAGCTCGATGGAATAAATATGTTGACTGTCAGCGGGTTTCTTACAAAGAAAATTAATATTTCATTCATTGATTATTTCGATCTTAGAAAATATAGTTTCAATAGACTATTTAATACCCCTTGAATAATTTTACCAATGTTGTTTAATGAAGGTTACATTTAGTATAAGAAATTTATATATATAAATGCACTGACTATTATGGGACAATCATAGTTTCCTTCATTACTTATTTGTGTCTTCTTAGGGGGTGTCCTCGTGGCGTAATGGTTAAAGCGATGGACTGTGGAATCGTTGTACGCGAGTTCGTACTCTAGTCGCGCTATTACGTTCACCTTCGGGCAAATACCCTTGGGAAAGGTATGAACCCCCTTATCCTCCCAGATATGGGTAAAATAGTACTACTACTTTTCTTCTAGGAGAATGGCTTTGGCATTAAATAAGCCAAAAAGAGTTGATATGCCATTAAACAAAGAAACCAACCGAACCTTATTTGTGTCTTCGTATATACAGCTTTAGTCTCGATAGTTATTGAACGTATCTGTTATGCATTTTCGATTTTTCAAATACGTATTTATAACATATGCTTCTATATTGGTTTACATATCTATTGCATCTACACACACCCACCTACCCACACACACACACACACACATATATATATATATATATATATGTGTGTGTGTGTATGGGTGGGTGTGTGGGTGTAATTTTTTCTTTTTTTTTGTTGTTGGTCCAAAGAGTGAAAAAAAGTAAATATTTCAAAATGAATTGGTCCATTAAGAGATTTGTATTTTTTCAAGAATTATTCATTTCATTCTTACATACGTGTATGTTTCCAGCTTGTTGCTTTCGTCAGATAACATATGTGGCACTAGTACCCAATGAGAGTCGAACTCACTCGACTAAAAAAACTTACACGAGTGAGTTCGAGTCTCATTGGATGTCCTATTTACATGGCCTTGTGCCACATATGTTCTCTGACGAAAGGAACTAGCTGGAAACATACACGTATGTATGAACGAAATAAAAAATTCTTTAAAGAATATAAATCTCTTGGTGAACCAATTCATTTTGAAAGATATATATATATATATATATATATATATGTAAAGAGAAAGAGAAAGAGAAATAGAGAGAAAAAGAGAGATCAATACATTGATGTGTCTTTTCATCAGGCATTCAATCAATCACTTTTTTAGTCCGTCGACTAAGTCTGCTTTAGTCAATTCAAATTCATTCCTTATCTATGTCATCTACTCATATTTATCCTGTCTGTCTGTTCGTCTGTCAGACGCAACAACTTTAAAAGTTACTCTATATTTATAGATTTCTTTTTTTAAATATGTTTGCTGTTTAGTTTTGATTTTTTTTTCATGATTTTTTTTAATGTTTTATAGATATTAACTAAGCCTAGCTACACGAAGGTTAATTAAAGAGTACGAAGACTATGCAGTGACAAACTTCAAGCCTTTTTTTTTTAATCTTTTAGACAGGAATTCGGTTTTTCGCTCACATTCGAAACTCAATCTCTTCCTCTGGTAGGAAATTGCATCTCTCTTCGGTTGGGATGCTCCTAGTGTAATGGTTATCGTTGTAGGAAACGGACACGGCGGTACGAGTTCAAATTCAGAACGGTGCTTACTGCATTTCACATTGAACTAATACCCTTTGGAAAGGTATAAATCCAATTATTCTTCCACAAGCTATGCATAAATACTAGAGCCGATTTGGTTCTTCAGACTTGGTTAGGCAACCAATCTAAGAAAACGAAAACTCTGAATTTAAACCTGCAAAACCCCTCTTTAAAAAACTGTATTTCTGTCACAGCCTGTCCGGGTGCAGAGGTTGGTAAATATATATATACATTTATATATATATATATATATATATATATATATATATGTATATATATGTATATTATCGGTTCTTTTGCACGTTTTAAATCAAATTTAGAGGGTATATTTTTTCTAAGTCTTATATCCGAAAGGTAACTTTTGGACGGTCCTCGAAGCATCGCGTTATTATGGCAATGAAAATTTTCTTAAAGAATTGACGATGATCAGAAATCTTAACAGTTGGAAGATTCTTATAACCCGTATTATAAACATCCAATTCATTGGGTTTATTTTACAGTAAAACTCTTAAATGGCGCCTCATTGCGAGTTTTTATCGAGCAATAGAATTAGAATATTCTTGAAGAATATAGCTGTTTCTAATCAACAATTTAGTTTACCTCTGTATTTGAGCTCAACTTTTACATTAAACTTTCACAACGGAAATAACGATTAAATGCTAACTGTGGTATATATATATATATATATATATATATATATATATATATATATATTTGGGCCTGATGATGATATAAATTGGATGTATGAGGGGCATACGATAAGTTTCCAGCCTTTTTTCGTATACGAATTTAAAATTGTTGTAGACTCTTGAAAATTCAGTATGTTATTGCTATACATCTTAGGAGATGACTGACCAATCTTTATGATTTCAGGTTCTAATGAACTGCTACAGCAGGAATTAGAATGCACCCTACTAAAACCTGATTGTCACAGCTGTGAATTTCAAAAAAGGCAATCTGATACTTTAGAAAAACGATATGCAATAAAATTCTATTTTAAACTTGGAAAAAATGTCACAGAAACGTATGGAATGCTTCAGACTGCTTTTCGACCATCTTGCATGAATCGAGCATCAGTTTTTGAATGGCATAAGAGATTCAACGAAGGCAGGGACTCTGTGAGGTATGATGAGAAGTGTGGGAGGAGTAAGGAAGTCAATACACCAGAGTTGATTGGCCAAAAGCTTAGGGTTAGGGTTACTACGTTTACGTTTTAAAGGAGTTCAGGAAGAGGCCATCACTCTTCAAATCGGGTCAGTGGCATTTCCACGAGGACAATGCACCAGTCAACAACTCCATCCTTGTCACAGACTATTTGACCAAGATGGGCATCAAGACAGTTCCTCACCCTCCTTATTGTCCAGACCTTGCTCCCTGTGACTTTTGCATATTCCCTTAACTCAGAGGCTGTCGTTATGAGACAATTGAGGAGATGGAAGAGGCTGTGACGAAGGTCATTGACATGCTCACACAAGAGGACCTCCATGGCGCCTTCCAGAAGTTGTTGGAACGCTACAAGTGCATTGGATATTACTTCGAAGGGTACTAGAGTTTCATGTGTGTACTATCAATAAAAGTGGCCATACGGAAAAAGTCGTATATATTTATTTAGGCATGATTATGATATAAATTGTATGTATCTACCAAACCCCTCCGCAACGGACAGAATATGACATAAGGTCAATTTTTAAGCAGAATAAAACTGGCATGAATTCAACACTTTCCTTCTCTTAGAAGGGTTCCTTAATCACGGCGAAAGAACCCAGTGTACCCTACTATTAACACATAAGTGGCGATCTTCGTTGAAGGTGGCCCGAAGGCTCCCTTTTCAATAGCTACTACTTCGAGGATGAAGGGGAAAGCGATACTTCATTCCCTGGATTGCTCCACTTTACTCTGGATCCTTACCTCATAATGCTGAGTGCTAAGTAAGTCGGGATCAAGTACCATTTTTTTAATCTTTGGTATGACTCGACCTGGGATTGAACCACAGTCTCCCAGATCAAGGGTAAAGTGGAGCAATCCAGGGAAAGGAGTAGCACTCTCCCCTACACCTCGGTGTAGTAGCTGTTGAAAAGGAACCCTTTGGTCACCCTCGACTACGGTCACCAACTTATTAGGGTTGCACCTTGAAATACACTAACTCATTCGGTCCCAATACTTCCCCCAAGCTAATTTCCAAGCAAAGTAACTCCCCAGGTCTTTCCATATGGTTATTCACCATCATTCTGCTACTACACACCGCTCTTAAATTTCCCCCCCTCTCTCTCTCTCTCTCTCTCTCTCTCTCTCTGTGTTTGCGTCTCTCAGCGAACTATTTGCGCGATCATCTACCTGTCTGTTAGTGGATCTGTTCATCTTTTCCTTAAAAATAAATATATAACATTTCGCTTCATACATGTGCGTCTGGAACAAGACTGGCGCTGACGCATGCGCATATGGAACGGTGAATGCCACCTCCATACCAAGAGAAAGGAAGCCAGCCCGTGTGCTGCTGTCGCCACCACTGCCGCCATCGACGAGTAAGATGTGCGTGAATTCAATCACCCTTACCCAACGCTAAAAACATTTCTCTCTCAACTCTTCACTGAAATGTAATCTTATCGACCGCCTCGGAATAATCAATACCATGTGATCGATATTTTTCATAGTTTATTATTATTATTATTATTATTATTATTATTATTATTATTATTATTTCTTGTTTTTTATTTATTTATTTATTTATTTTCATGTCTTTTTTTTTTCCTACTGGTATCGAATACCTGGTATGCAAAGTTCGTTGTTACTATTATACTCATCAGTGCATTAACACGTCTTCTTCTTCTTCTTCTTCTTCTTCTTCTTCTTCTTCTTCTTCTGAACCTTTTCCATCTGTCCCTTTCTCTCTTTCTCTCTTCTGTTTTCATCTATAGCAGCAGAGGTTCTTTAATTTCGCTCCTTCATTTCCCCTTCTCTCTCTTTCTTTCTTTCTTTCTTTCTTAACTTTCTTTCTTTCGTTTTTTCTTCTTCTCTTATCGTCACTTTCTTTGGTTTTCTCTTTTATTTCTTCTTCTTTCTTTCTTTTTTTTATTCTTCTTATACCTGCCTTCATTCCTCGTTTCTTTTCCTTGTCTTCTCTTTCTGGACGTTTTCTTTGCTCTCTCTCTCTCTCTCTCTCTCTCTCTCTCTCTCTCTCTCTCTCTCTCTCTCTTCTTCTTCTTCTTCTTCTTCATTTTTGTATTTCTTGATTCTCTTTCTTGTTCTCTTCACTTTGTTGTCTCTTTCTTTTCTTCAAACCATCTATTTTCAAATATTTTTTTACCTCTTTCTTTTTTTTCTCATTCACACCCTTTCACGTCGTTTCTCTTATCTTCGTTCTTGTATCGTTGATATTAACTTTTAGATAACCATCTCAGTCGACTCAGGTTGTAGAATATGCCGACTCCTCCTCTTCAGATGGATAATATCTCTCTCCTACCAAGGGCGTGTCCTGGATATGACACTAAACCATCTGATGATCAGGCTTCATTCCTAAAGCCATGGGGAATGTGAAATACCCCTTCACCGCCATTACTTCCCGGTCCACTTTGTTTCACCTTTTAACTGTATGCAAACAAATGACTTATGTTAAACTGAATAATTTGAATTATATAGAAATAGAAACCCTGGCTTGTTTAAAATTTTACTGACAAATTATTCGCTTACAAATCATATATTGCCCAGTCGGCTGGGGATGTAGAAAACACTTACTGCGCCTCTGCAAAGGGCTAAGACCCACCCCCAACGAGTGTCCTGTTTATGACACTAAACAATTTTATGGCGAGGTTCCATTGATGCTAGGACTTTGGGGAATGCGGAGTACCCCTTCATTGCCATTTCTCCCAGGTCCACTTTGGCCTTGTGTGGTAGCACTTGATAGGGCCCTATCTATGGGTTAAATAGAACTAACGGCATACTTATGCTAAACTGAATTGATTGACTAAACTGAATAGCTTGAAATTGGAATGTTTTTGAGAATTAAACCGTACCTACATTGGCCTAGCGGTTAGAGTGTTCGCCAATGGCCCGGGAGATCTGGGTTCAATCCCAGGTCGAGTCATACCAAAGACTCAAAAAAATGGTACTTGATGCCTCCATGCTTAACACTCAGCATTATAAGGTACGGATCAAGGGTAAAGTGGAGCAATCCAGGGAAAGGAGTAGCGCCCTCTCCTACACCTAGGTGTAGTAAGCTATCGAAAAGGGAGCCCTAGGGTCACCCTCGACTATGGTCGCCAACTTTTACTTTTACATTTAAACTACGTGCTTATGCTAAATTGAATTATTTGAAATGGAACTGTTTTTAACATTGAAAATGTACTTACACAAAACTGAATTGTTTAATATAGAAATATTTTGACATTTAACTGTGTGTAAACAAAATCTCTACTTATACTAAACTGAATTAGCTGAATTAGAATTGCTTAACTAAACTGTATAGCTTGAAATAGAAATGTTTTTCACAATTAAACTGTACTTACAATTAAACTGCGTACTTATGCTAAACTGAATTGTTTGAAATAGAACTATTTTCATAAAAATGGATTTGGTGTTAAATAAACTTCAAAAGTTGATATGCCATAGACCCCAAAAAACAACCAACCAACCAACAAATCATATATATTCAACAAACAGGATTTAGCATTGAATAACCTACAAGGGTTGATATGCCATAAAATCAGCCAACTAACCATTCTAGGTAATTCTCTTTTAACTTACGTACTTAAATGTCTAGAAATATTCAAGGACAGCACACAGGTTAAAACATCCCTATATATTTAATATCCCTTTTTTTTTACCAGTACAAAATCCATTTTGTTTTTCCTTCTTCTTTTTTATGCGCGCATACACACACACACATCAGAGATAGATAGATAGATAGATAGATAGATAGATCCAAACCCTACTTTTCCCCGGGCTTTCTTTCTCCCCATCTCTTTTTTATTCACAAACACACACATCCAAAATCCACCTTTTCACTGCTTCTCTTTATCTTTCTTCCTTCATCTATCTCTCTTTACTCTCTCTCTCTCTCTCTCTCTCTCTCTCTCTCTCTCTCTCTCTCTCTTTAGTCTCTCTCTCTCTGTTTCACAGCATACAACAGACAAATAGATAGATAGATAGATAGATCCGAACCGATTTTTCTATGCCTCTCACAATACATCTCTCTCTCTCTCTCGTCATCCCTTGTTCATTTACAAACACACACATCTATTCACGCGTATACCAATCAATTTATAGATACATTTTATATCCGTCGTAAAATCAAGCAAAACACTCTCCACAAATGGTATTCTATAGAGGAAAAAATTGGGAGACATGAACTGAGATAGATAGATAGATAGATAGATAGATAGATAAGGAACAGATTTACAGCACCCTCTGTCTATCCTCTTTTTATCAGTATTCATCACACTTCCCCTCTCCCACTTCTCTATTCTCTCTTTTTAATTCTCTCTCTCTCTCTCTCTCTATATATATATATATATATATATATATATATATACTTTCTCATTTTTTCCCAACGCATATTACCTGTTCTTTATTTTGCTGAATTTTGTTCTCAGCTTTACAACAGAACAAATGAAGGTAAAGACTAAATGAGAACAACAGAATAACTCGTTGCATAGCAACTATTTCGCAAGAACATATCTCAAAGGATTCTATTCTCGACTCTCGACTCTCTAATCTCTCTCTCTCTCTCTCTCTCTCTCTCTCTCTCTCTCTCTCATCCACAGTCTTTTCTGTGGTGCAGTTAGTTAGAAATTGTCTTGGGTAGTTTCTATAAAAGAACGGCAGCTGTTTCCTCAGTGTGCACGTGTGCATTTTCATTTGACCAACGCACACAATAAACGTGTGTATGATTGCTTACGTAAATAAATGCAATTCAGTACGGGGAGAATAGCACCTGCTGACCCCCGTCTACACTCCTGACTTCAGGTGTTTTCATGCGTCTTTCTGCGCATGCGTATACAGGAATTTTACAAGCTAGCTTGTTACACTATTTGATAGAAACCAAACCCTAACCCAGTTCCCCAAGCAAATCCAAACGTATTCGTGTATCTATTTATTTTCATATGATATCCAAAATACGCATCCGAACAGATAGAAAGATATGAACAGAATGAGATAGATAGATAGATAGATAGATAGATAGATAGATAGATAATGAACAGACTGAGATAGATAGATAGATAGATAGATAGATAATGAACAGACTGAGATAGATAGATAGATAGATAGATAGATAGATAATGAACCGACTGAGATAGATAGATAGATAGATAGATAGATAATGAACAGACTGAGATAGATAGATAGATAGATAGATAATGAACCGACTGAGATAGATAGATAGATAGATAGATAGATAATGAACAGACTGAGATAGATAGATAGATAGATAGATAGATAGATAGATAGATAATGAACAGACTGAGATAGATAGATAGATAGATAGATAGATAGACAGATAGATAGATAGATAGATATGTTACTGAAAAACAGCAATTACACAGCTAACAAAGCCTTCATCCAACGTTGGAACCAGACCTATTTGAAGGGAATAATTGCCATTTTCTAAGTTTTTACAACATAAGTAATTAAGAAATCACACATACTATCCAAGAACAAAATGTCTCTCACATAGTGTTATCCAGAGCAGAAAAGCAAAGTTTCAAGGGAATAATGGCCATTTAATATACTTTTACAACCTAAGCAATCAAACAATTATACAAATTATCCCCCACCCCAAATTGTGTAACACAGTGTAATAATTACGACGTTTCTTATAAAAACTTCATGCATCTTAAGACCATTATGTCTCTTAGTGAAACATATTCATGATACGGATATGTGAAATGTACATATATTCATAGAATGTTCATAATTTTCTTACGCGTATAGGAATCCGAAAAACACAAAATTAGTTCAGTTACGAAACTTTTATTCACCTTTTTGAGTTAAAGGTTTTTCGACAGGAGGAGAGGGAGACACAATTTCTTTCTATGCTGACTTTTCCATTTGACCCCACAACGTACGGCACCCCGCTGCAAACTACTAGTCTGGCCTCGGCGAGCTCCGAAAATGGACTTGCTTTGTTCAAGCCCAAATCACAACTCACTGTTTTTTTCAAATTCCAAAATCCTCAGCCCATCGCTTCCGGGCATGACATCATTCACGCCCCCGGTTACATTTCCTATCTGTTTTTTTTTTATTGTGACATCTGTGATTGTCACATCCGCCCCGCGCGCGTGTGAACACCTACACTCAATGTGTGCACCTAACTAACCCATGCACTAAGCCGAAAGGTTCTCAGCCTAACTAAACAGAAAGATAAGATATACAAAACGAAAATTTATAATATAAAAACAATTCTTCCGCAATTATATAACATTAAAACGACTAGATTCAAACGCGTAACAAAAATGAAATGAAAGAAAAACAAGTAAAATTAATAAAATAAACAAATCCTTTTCTTAAAAAAATTTGTCAATTTAAAAGTATAATTATTCCATTGATAATTGTCGCGACTGTATTCTTCAACTTGCACCTGTGGGAAACATGTAGCTTTACTCTCTTTTATTTAAAACCTGTTAGAAGACGGAGATTAAGGATCAGCTCCGATGAGATAACAATACTTGAAACCGTCTACTATGAACTCAAAACAATGATTGATATTAAATAGAATTATTAGTGTTAATTAAGAATACTTGAAACCATTTAACTGTGTGCAAACAAATGATTAATATCAGATAGAATAATCAATGTTAGCAATATTCGAAACTTTTCAAAAAAAAAAAAAAATTAGCGTTAACTCATTTAAAAATAGTAGAACGAGGGAGCTTATACCTCTGCAGCAGATACGGTCTGGATGTTCTAAGCCGTGCATAAAGGGTGATCTAATTGTCGTTACGATTCATTTATCATTTTTTAAATTTTTTTGTTATAGACTTAACAATGTTTTTGACACGCCCAGATTTATTGGTTCTGTTGCCTTGACCTGATTTGTCTTTTATATTAATGCCGAGATCTTTCCTGGCAGGGTTAACAGCTTGAACTTGACAGGCGGTTTTCCTTATGTATCAAAGAGCACATTTCAAAGGTTAGAAAATCCTGGGAACTTAAATTTTTACGCTACACAGTTAGTACGTGGCCATTATATAAGCAAAAACAATGAGACTCATCGACTTAAATGATTATATCTTGCGCTAGCCTGATTCAAGCATCCAATCCTTTTTGCATTGGTGTCAACTAGTTCGTTTTCTAATGTTATTTTGCGTTGGCCCTGTGGGTAGAGTGTTTGCCAATGGTCCGGGAGACCTAGGTTCAATCCCAGGTTGCGTCATACCAAAAACTTTAAAAATGGTATTTGATACCTCCTTGCTTAACACTCAGCAATACAAGGTACATATCAAGGGTAAAGTGGAGCAATCCAGAGAAAGAAGTAGCGCCCTCCCCTACATCTCGGTGTAGTAGCTATTCAAAAGGGAGCTTTCTGGTCACCCTCGACTAAAGGGAGACAACAACAACTTTTCTCTGTTGGGTTGACTAAAGGACCAAGTTTATTCAAACAAACAAACGAGTTTGGAAGAACTTAATAAAGCGAATACGAGAAATGATGTCTTCCTTTCAATAAGAGTTTCTCGTAAAGTCAGTTGATGCCTTTGTGGAACTTTTAATAAAACTCTCGGCTAAATGCTTTCTTCTTATATTCATTTCTTGTAAGAATTTATAGTTAAGAAAAAGATTATACGAATTTGAAAATCGGGAGTTACTTTTCAATTGAGAGCTATATCTTTGTCAGAAGTGAAATTTTTGTCCAATCCTTATCGTTCAAAATCACAGCAGGTAATTGTATAAAAAGCTTCGATTTGCGTCACCATAACATTATTAATCGAATCATTACAGCCATACGGGAATGCCAGCAAAGAAGTGGTCACTTTTGGCAGGGTCCCTAGGAGAGAAACTATAATTTTACAGAGACCCAAAACAGTTGGGAAAATCAGTGACAGATTTTTTTTTCTATCGAATAACATAATTGAAATTATCTTATCGACAAAAAGTGAATTCATGCCATAATTAGGGAGAGAGTTGAGTTGATTTTAATACTGTATCGATCGTATTTAATCAATTACAGAAATATCATCATCATCATCATATCATCATGTCGTGCTGGTAGCACGGATATCCCTGACCCTCTCTCGCCACTTTTCCCTATCGTTCATCGCCATAGGCAGGTCTTCAGGACAACATCCTGTATCCTCACATAGTTGCTGAATGTATGTTCATGTTGGTCATCCTGCTTTTGCACGGCCATATGTGGGGGTCTATAAGAGTACATCATTTATGAGTTCGTCCCTGCTTCTCCAGCAGTGTCCTGCATGTCTGGTTCGTCTAACTTGAATAGTTTTCGTGATAGGAGGCAGGTGGCCGAACAGTTGGTGTCTTGTGGGGTGTTGCCGCCAGGACTTGTTCAAGATTGCTCGCAGCATTCTTGTGTAATTGCCGTCTAGCTTCTTTTCCAGCAGTTTTGTTAGAGTCCATGTAGTGCATCCATATAGCAGTATCGTTGCGACCGCTGCCCGGAAGAAACTGCGTTTCATTTTATCGGTTAGGTCTGATTTCCATATAATCGATAGCCTATTGATAGCTAAAAATATACCGGACATTGGCCAAGCGGTTAGAGTGTTCGCTAATGGCCCGGGAGACCTGGGTTCAATCCCAGGTCGAGTCATACCAAAGACTCAAAAAATGGTACTTGGTGCCTCCTTGCTTAACACTCAGCATTATAAGGTACGGATCAAGGGTAAAGTGGTGCATTCCAGGGAAAGGAGTAGCGCCCTCCCCTACACCTTGGTGTAGTAAGCTATCGGAAAGGGAGCCTTCGGGTCACCCTCGACTATGGTCGCCAACTTTACTTTTATTGATAGCTAGCTGTCCATGCTTTCGTTAACCTCGTGTCGATGTCCTTTTCGGTTGATGCGACGCTGCTTCCTAGGTAAGTGAATTTGTCTACTAGTTTAAGAGGGGTTCCGTCTAGAGTGGAGATGTCACCCGTTTGATTATAGCACATATATTCCGTTTTGTGTGCATTAACATAGAGGCCTATGCCTGCGGCTGCTCGTTCCAAACTATGTAGTAGTGTTTCGGCTTGGTTGGGTGTATTTACCAGTATCGCTAGTTACAAAAATAAACAAAACAGAAAGAAAGAAGGATTAAATCTAACAGATACAGTATAATAAAATATATTACTGCTCTTTTCTTCCTTGTTAAGGTAAGATTTCATTTATTTTTAATTTCTTTATTTCATTGTGTGTGTGTGTGTGTGTGTGTGTGTGTGCATTCAAAAATCCACTCAAAAACGCTATTCTTACAGCAAAACATGTCAGTCAAGACATTTCTATGTAATCTTTCTATCTTCGTATAGCCCCAAAATTCGTTTTAAACTGTACACTCACAATACACAAACATACACACACATATATATATACATATATATATATATATATATTTATATATTCGAGGAAGATGTAAATAAATCCTACAGTATGTGAATATAAAATATAAAAAACAAAATATTTACATGGTGTATTCTTTTTATAAAATCATCCTACGTTTCGGTCAGTACAACCATTTACAGCGTTATTTGTCTAATAACAAAGAAAATTATTCCCCAATTTTCGGTTCATTTACCATTTGAAAATTATTTTTTCAGACAATTAAATATCAATTACACTGCTCTGAAGATGGTTGTATAGACAGAAAGGTTGGCAAATTTAATATAAAGAAAATTTCCTCTAAGTTTCATATCATTAATATACAGTAACAAGGTGTGGAGGTGCCCGTGGTGTAATGGTTTTCGTCGTAGGAAATGTACAGGGCGACACGAGTTCTTCAGCCTTGGTGAGGAAACTAGTCTAGGAGAAGGAAAACTCTGAATTCAAACCTGTTAAACTCCGCTCAAAAAATTGACCTTGTGTCATATCCTGCCCGAGCGGAGGGGTTGGTAAATATGATATATAGTAAGAAAAGTGGGCTAACTTCGTCGAAGGTTACCCGAAGGCTCCCTTTTTCAATAGCTACTACACCAAGGTGTAGGGGAGAGCGCTGCTCTATTCTCTGGATTGCTCCATTTTACCCTTGATCCTTATCTTATTGTGCAGAGTGCTAAGCAAGGCAGCATCAAGTACCATTTTTGAGTCTTTGGTATGACTAAACCTGGGATTGAACCCCGGTGAACACTATATATATATATATATATATATATATATATATATATATATATATATTATTTGATTATGTTTAGAACCCGAATTTAGAGTGAGTTAACAATTCTTGAATGAAGTGTGTATTTACAACCCTCTCCTCTATGATGCCACACAAGGCAGAGTACAGGGTTTGAATTCAGAGCCTTTCTTCTCTTTGGCTGGTTGCCTTACCGAGGCAAAAGAACCCACTCTGCTCAACTGTTTACCCATAGCTGGAAAGAGAACACATGGACTCATGCTTTTCTCAAGGTTATTTGTAGGAAATGAGTACCAACCACTTCGACCAGGATTTGAACTCGGATCGCCGATCCCATTTCCTAAATGCGATATACTCTTAAAGTAAAGTACACATTTTTTGTGTTTACTGAGCGTTTATAACGGCGAGAGATTCAAAAACATCTTTCTTCGTTGTGTTTCTTTTGTTCTTCCATTCGTCTTTATCATAACTGCCAGCCTTCAGCTATTAAAATAAAAAATAAAAAAAGCCCGAGGTCGAATAATGATAATCTCTCTTTCCGGATAAGTAGACGATAATACGACTTAATCTTGGTTTTAGATACAGAGCAAAGAAAGTAACATGCGGCTATGACGCGTGAATTCGGGAAGAAACAATATTAACATAGATCTCCCACGCTTTTAAAAAAATGCTGTAAGCTCGCTCGCTCTCTCTCTCTCTCTCTCTCTCTCTCACTTTTATGGTGAATTTATATAAGTACATCTCCCCCCGCTATCTCAGTTGGAGTAAAACAAAGTAACATTTACCGTTATTCTTTAGAAAAGGGGATATTTTTTAACATTCCCAGACTCGATTTCTCCACCAAAAAACAAAATTATTTCTGTCTTCCAATCTCGATGTCGAAGGTCGAGGTTCATATGTTTTCGTTTAATCTCCTCATTTCGCCTCACTGTTTAACCAGAGGCTTAATTTTTTTCTTTTATCAAACAACTCTTTGTTGTCCAAAAAACATCTTTTAGACCTGCTCCAAACAGAACTGACCCAAACCTACATTCCTTTTAAAAATCAAATACATTCTTTACTGCCTATCATTGGAACACTGTCAATATTTGGAGTGCTGTCAATCATTGTGAAAATCTCAAGCAAGGGGATTTTTGCACCAGAGAACGCCTAAACATTTTTCGTATATAAATTAATAGTAAATGTCTCTGCCGTTTGTACAAAATCTTTCTTCGGTTTATTCCACCTAGGCATTCAGTATATGCAAGAACTGGGAGTTAGTCAATACTATGAACATAAGTGTTCCAAGGTGATGTGTCCTCGTGGCGTAATGGTTAAAGCACTGGACTGCGGAATCATAGTAAGTTCGATCTCCAATCGCGCTATTACGTTCATTTTCGAACAAATACCTTTGGAAAAAGAATGTATCCACTCCCAGTTATGGGGTAAAAAGCATCACTGCTATTCTTGTAGAAGGATGGCTTTGGCATTAAATAACCCAGGAAGTTTGATATACCATTAAACAAAAAAAAACGATAAAATTTTCGTAGTTTTACATGTATGATAACATTTTCGATTGAACTATTTTTTTTATCAATAGTTTCAATTACTGTTCGTAGCAAAGACATCAATTTCAGAAAAAGTCAAGGAACAAAAGCAACAAACAAAAGCAATTAATTGAACTACAATTTAATGTTAGATTTTATTAGTTCTTTTATTTTGTTTATTTAAAAGACGAAATGAAATATTCGAATGCAAGAAATGAAGAGCTTCAGAACTTTAAATGCAAGAAATGAAGAGCTTCGGAACTTCATATGCAGCTCATTAAATGTATTATTTCCGAACTTCAAATGCCGTTCATTTGATGAAAATTTTCGTAATGATTATTTGCATTTAAAAGAAGTTTCATTTTGTTTCAATCACTTATTTACTCTGTGTTGACATCTTGTTTTCACCACACGTAAAGTACAAAAGGAAATCTTAAATAAAATTGATAGATATTTCGAACGAATATTTAATTTTATTACTTTTCCAGACTTGGAACCAATGTAAACTTCATTTTCAAAATTGGTTTTTAAGTTGTTTTTATTATTATTATTATTATTATTATTATTATTATTATTATTGGCAAGGCGACTGCTGGGTCAAAGGAAGTCTCTCTTTCCTGATATCAGACTGTGACAGAGAAGATCTAAGCGATAAAATTTTCTGCCTTTCATAATGAATACCCAGAAAGTGGACAAGAATCATGAGGCAGATGCCCTTTTACATGAGGTCACTAAGTTAAAAAGAGTAAAGCCAGTTGGAACTGCATCCTTTAGTAAAGTTTAATTATTGATAGTCTAGTTGAAATTGGACACAAAATGGCGGGTTTTATTATCATTATAATTATCATTTTTAAGTGTGCGTTTCGTCCACTTAGAAATGTTTACATACCATACAAATGAAATGTAGATTTGTGACGCCATTTTTGTTTATTAGTGTACAAAAAAAAATCATTCCAACTTTTATACCACCTCCATCAAAAATCATGTCCATCATTAAAAATACTTTTTGGCAGTTGAATCTGTTAATCTTCGGTTTAATTATGCTTTATTGTATGAATCGGATTAGTAGTTATCCGTAATCAAAGTCAAACAGAAAGCTCGTCATCGTTACTTATCAATCAACAAGCCTAGTGCGGCGTCTCTACGTCTGCATCTCTCTCTCTCTCTCTCTCTCTCTCTCTCTCTCTCTCTATCTCTATCTCACACACTCTCTTCTCTCACTCACATTCACTCTCTCTCTCTCTCTATCTCAAGTTGTCTCTCTATCATCATCACTCATGCACTTCTGAAATATTCTGCCTTTATCTAACTCATTTAACACTATCTCTTTATCGCTCTCTCTCTCTCTCTCTCTCTCTCTCTCTCTCTGTCTCTCTCTCTCAGTGTTTATAACTACTTCTCTATCACTGTTTCTAATGTACTATTAATATGTTCTATTGTATTTTTTACTTCTTCTTCTTCTTCTTCTTCTTCTTCTTCTTCTTCTTCTTCATCTTCTTCTTCTTCTTTTCTCTCTCTCTCTCTCTCTCTCTCTCTCTCGTCACCCATGAACTTTTGAAATATTCTTGTACTATTGAAAAAGAATAATGTTTTTTTTATTTAAATTTCCCTCTCTCTCTCTCCCTTCCCCCTCTCTCTCTCTCCCTTCCCCCCTCTCTCTCTCTCCCTTCCCCCCTCTCTCTCTCTCACTCTGTTTTATTTCTAACAGTATCAGTATTGAATGGTGGACATTTGATATTTGATATTATATATATATATATATATATATATATATATATATATATATATATATATAAAGGTATGATCGGACAATTCTTCACTCAGTAATTCAGTTTCAAACAGGAGAGACTATGATCATTAGATAGTTTGATTTTTGTATGTTGGTTTTAGATTAGGCTCTTCTGCATTTTTATTTCTATCAATTATGATTAATAATATATATATATATATATATATATATATATATATATATATATATATATATATATATTACTAATCATATATATATATATATATATATATATGAATATATATAGTATTGTAATTGTTTATGGTTCTCACTAGCTCACTTAGTGAGTTAATGGTGGACCAAATTTTGCTCTGCAATTAAAAAATGATCAATATTAATGATAACACTTATATATATATATATATATATATATATATATATATATATATATGTGTGTGTGTGTGTGTGTGTGTGTGTGTGTGTGTGTGTGTGTGTGTGTTGCAAAAAGCTTCGTGCCATTATATGCTTTAGATATACGTATATATGCAAATGCGAGCAACAATACATACACTAACACACTAACATTCAAGCACACGCAAACCTCGGCGCATATACACACATAAAAAATCCCCCTGCAAACACTACCAACACAAAAAGTCAACAATATTAACCGTTTTTTTTTTCTTTTTTTTTTTTTTTAACTTTTCACTCTGTCTGATGAATGCGTAAAACACGAAACCCAGGGTCGGAGACGCCACTATGTAATATATATATATATATATATATATATATATATATATATATTCATTGAGATCTCTAACGTTACTCTCTTTCTCTCTTCCTCTCTCTCTCTCTCTCTCTTTCACTCTCTGGATATATATATATATATATATATATATATATATATATATATATATATATATATATATATATATATATCAAAAACTATTATTCGATCAATTACGTTCACTTAGTTAATATCTGTTTTTTATTCTTTTGAATGGTCAATCAGAAATCATTATTTATTAAGAAAGAAACAGTTTTCTTTTTCTTTTTCTTTTTCTTTTTCTTCATTTTTCTCCAAGAGAAATGACGATGATCTATTTCAGCAAAGCTCCCAAATCATCTGACCAATTAATCTAAAAGACGATAAATTAAAGAAAAAAAAGGCAAACAAAAAACATCCGAATAGCATTTAACACTTCAGCTTCGATCGTAGACGACATAAACCTATAATGTGTTGGTCTCGTCAGTTATATTTAATCTGCTTAGATATATCTTAGCTTGTTCATGGAGGAGTCTCAGTAGTGTAGTGGATAATGTGCTGGACTACGATGTTGCAGTGAGCTGGTTCGAATTCCAGTTGTGTTATAATTTTCACTTTAAACTAATACCCTTAGGAAACTTCTGAGCTCAGTGTTAAATCGTACTACTGATATTTTTCAAACCAGATGACTTTGGCATTAAATAACCCTCTCAGGCTGATATGCCATTAGATGAAGAAACTAAACTAAACATCAGTCTGTTGATATCTATCTCTCCGTCTTAACGGGTTTATATCTACCCATCTATCTCCGTACATATATATATATATATATATATATATATATACCATCGAAGCCTAGGTTATTAAACGAAGCTCAAGAAGAGGGTGGTCCACGTTTATTACTGATAAGGTCGATGCAAGAGAGGCAGGTACGGTTGCAGCAGCCACGCCTAAATCTCTGGACAAGACTTACTGGCATGGTGTTGCAGTTCTTCCTTCTGTGACTTTTATTCTTGAGGTCGACCATAGTGGGGTTTTCAATGGAGAAAACAATATGATTGCTGCTGAGATGCCAGTCATCAGAGTTCACAGCTAGAGTGATCCATCGGTGATAATCGATGTGATAGGCACCGAGGGATTTTTTTCAACTTATCCTTCAATTGCTTCTTTGATAGCCCCACTCTCTCTCACGATCACAAAAAGAGGGTTCCATATATATATATATATATATATATGTGTGTGTGTGTGTGTGTGTGTGGATAAATGGTGGGTTTGGTAAATCCGATAAGATGGGAAAAAATAAGGGGAAAAGTTGAGAAACCGAAGCTCTGACAATAGATGCAAAAATGATACTTCATCTTAAAATCTTTTTGAAATAAAGAAGAAAGGTTGCATACATATATATACTGGATACATACCGACGCAATGATAACAGACGCATGATAAACGACAGACGCACGAATAAAGGACGCAAGAAGTAACAATTAAGATGCAGGAAGGAAGACGCAAAAAGACTTCTTTTCAAATATATTTACCTCTCACCTTATTTGTAAGGTTTGAAAAGGGTTACTCAAGGTTTGCATGTGAGAGGGTGCTGGAGATCGAACATAAACTTCATATTTTGACCCCACTGTTATGACCATCACGTTGTGTCTTTCTTGTTCTCCTGATGTTGGGGTCCACTCCATCGGGGGTTTTCCGAGGGCCCCCTCGGTCGGGTGTGGGTTTCCCTACCACATCTGGTCTCTAGCTGTCTGGAATTCTACTGGCAACTGCTTTGGCACCCAACTCAACTCAATTATATAATAATTCAACGCCCACACGATCGCCCACTGGATCTTTGAAATCGAATGTTTAATCGTCATCAAGCGGAAATAACTGTCATGCAGTTCAGAGGTTACTCTCTTCCGGTGCATCACTGTAGTGGCACAATGGGACCTTCACCTTGTCCCATACCATAAGCCTTAATCCGCCCACGCGATCTCTTTCGATTACTGGCCATTGGAATGTGTCACTTCCTTCCGGTGTATCACCTTGGAATAGTATTTTTTGGGGCCAGGGTGAGGGTCAAAATATAACAGAAATATCATTTTTGAATCTATTGTCAGTGCTTAGGTTTATCCACTTTTCCACTTATTTTCTAATATATATATATATATATATATATATATATATCGGTCTGTTCATATATATCTATGTCAGTCAGTTCATATCTATCTATCTATCTATCTCGTTCACATGTTCATCACTTTTTTCATATGTTATCTTTCTATATATCTATCGTTTTCTCTCCTCGAGAATCCAGGTTGTTGACTTTTAATACTAAGCGCAACTTACGTACCCTAAATGATTATAAGTTTAAAGACTTTTAATAAGAATAACAATGTCCCAAAATGTTCATCGATGTACTAAACTTATGTTAAATATATCTATAGCTGATGCCTCGACGATGTACTAAATTTATGTTAAATATATCTATAGCTGATGCCTCGACATCGTTTACAAAGATTGATGTCATTTCTTTTTCCTTTTTTTTTTTTTCAATTACGAAGCACTTTTCCTTCTCATCAAGCCTTGCTTGTATTGTGCGAAGTTTTCTTGTTTTCGAAACAGCAGTCACCTGCAGTAGATTATGATGCGACCGCGCAATTCTGTGTTTCATTTAAACATTTCCTTGAAAAAGACTGGTTTTATTATTTTTAGATTTTCTTTCAAATTCGTAATAATTCGTCCAAACTTCAGTCTGGTCTGCAGGTGAGACCGAGGTTGCTTCGAAGTTTTCAATTATCATTTCTTCTATTTAAAAATTAAAACAAATCACAAAGGTGTAATCTTGATAGTTTTTTTTTACCGAACCTCGTATATATATATATATATATATATATATATATATATATATATATATAAAATTAACTTAAATCGCGAGTTGGAAATGTTCTACTAAAGTTTCACCTTATCGGATCATCAGGAAGCCTAAGTTAGGCTTCCTGATGATCCGATGTGGTGAAACTTTAGTAGGAGATTTCCGACTCGCGATTTAAGTTCATTTTATAATTGGCTCCACTTGTGTTTAGCACTTTTGTAATTGTAGCATTGCAGGATTCGCAGAAGGTTTTTAGTTTTCTCTTGACCAACTGACTGCATATCCCTTGTTTTTCAAAAGGTCTGACGAGGTTGGCCTTTTCTTTCTTTTTGACCCATAATTTTTTCTTTTTTCCCCCGGGCAGTGATTCGAGATACTTTATCTCTTGTCTCTGGTGGGGTTTTTATTGGGTTTTTTTCTGGTACCATGAATGCTGGTAGATATTAGATTAGTAAATATATATATATATATATATATATATATATATATATATATAATTGAGGAACAAGAAAATTAATAAGTAAATTACGTCATGTATTTATTTCCCCCGTTCTTGACGGAATATTCTGATAGATTTGAAAAAAGTATTTTCTTTATACAGTTAATATATTTATACAGTTAATATGTACAGTTAAAATATTTTCTTTATACAGTTAACTCCGGAGAATATATTTATCTTTTGTAAATTTCAACACGTCATAATTTAGATATTTATTTTAAAAAAGCAAAAAAAAACGTGTTATAATTTGAATATTTATTTTAAAAAAAAGGAATTTTTTATATATACATATTAATGATACTTTACTCAGCATAAACTAATATATATATATATATATATATATATATATATATATATATATTAGAGTAAAAAAGGAATCTACTATGTGAGGTCAGACGTATGTACGTTTCAGTGAAAAGGTAACCGAATAAATGGGCTTGAGGATAAATTTGAATTTAAGATAAGTATTACTGTAATCTTTGGAAATGGTTAATAGGAATTGTTGTAATTCCTTAAATCATGGTTAGATCTGAAGAATTAAGTTAAAATGGAGATTAATTTACAGTAGAAAGGGAATTAGAACCCATGTCAAGTAATTTTATCATGATCCCGACCGGTAACGAAAGAAAAACTGAAAGTGGGCGAAATGGGGGGGGACTCTTCACCTCTCTTCAACCGCCTCGCACCCTTCCCTTCTGTGTCTATTCTGGCGGTATTAATTATATCCATTGGATCTGAAGAGGTCCTGTTAAATTTGGAATTATTGATTCATATCAATACCAATAGAAGGATGAAAATAAATTCATAAATCTATAGTGACCGGATTTTGTTTTTCGTCAAGAAATTGTTGCTCTGTGATGTCAGTTACATTGAGCTCTTTACTAGGAAGATTTAAATGTTTGAAGTTTGAATAATTTAATTGTCCTGACGGTTTGACTAAACTGAAGAATACACACACATACACACACACACACACACACACACATATATATATATATATATATATATATATATATATATATATATTGTTAAATATATCTTTATATATTACAAACTTTATATTGAGCACTCAGTTTGGCTAATTCTGTTTAAGTATATCTATAGACACCGGTACATTGGCCTTGCAGTTAGAGTGTTCGCCAAAGGCCCAGGAGACCGGAGTTTAATCCCAGGTCAAGTCATACCAAAGACTCAAAAATGGTACTTGATGCATCCTTTCCTAACACTCAGCATTATAAGGTATGGATCGGGGTAAAGTAGAGTAATCCAGTGAAAGGCGTAGCGCCCTTTCTTAC
This sequence comes from Sepioteuthis lessoniana, assembly GCA_963585895.1. Lineage (NCBI taxonomy): Eukaryota > Metazoa > Mollusca > Cephalopoda > Myopsida > Loliginidae > Sepioteuthis > Sepioteuthis lessoniana. The sequence goes on from OY757937.1 coordinate 6,198,247, forward strand.
ACCTCGGTGTAGTAGCTATTGAAAAGGGAGCCTTCGAGTCCCTCTTGACTGTGGTCGCTAATTTTACTTTACTTATATCAATAGAATCAATTGATATAATGTAATAATATAATACATATGTGTCCATGCGTGTGTGTGTATTAGCACCTAAAATGCAATACTGTCTCAAGACATATACAAGGGTGTTACTTAGAGACAGAGAAGAAATGTCTTGGAGGATTCCATCACTCTCCAGGTCTGCAACTGGTTTGAATTCACAGATTTCCTTTTTCTTAGACGGATTGCCACACCAAAGTTAAAGAATTCAGTCTGCCCTATTATTTGCCCGCAGCTGGAGGGGGAATAGTTGAATTCCTGAACGTTTTTGCGCAATGCGAAATGCAAACAACGTCATTCAAGATTTGAACTCGGGAAGCCACGTTGCGCCACGTTGCACCACAAGTGCCTCCTTGTTTCGTATATATATCCTTCAAAATTTTGAGATTTTCCGTGGAGTTCAAATCTGGTGTTCTTCATGAATATTTCTTCACAAATAATAATGAGACATTAATAACAGATGTTGCCTTTTAATCTCCCTCTCTACCTCCTTTCTCTCTCTCTCTCTCTCTCTCTCTCTCTCTCTCTCTCTCTGTTTCTCTTTCTCTCCCCAGCTAGGACACTCTTTAAAGAAAGGAGAGATGACGTCAGCTTACGTCATCAATCGAAACTGAATTTTAAACGGAGTCCATGCCGAGACGCCTCCCCCCAATTTTTTTTTCAATTTTAAATGCCAGGAAATGGAGCTCCAACAAGTAGCAACCGAGAGAGAGAGAGAGAGAGAGAGAGAGAGAGAGAGAGAGAGAAAGAGAGAGAAAGAGAGAGGGGTCTTCTTTTTTATTTCTTTATCTTTTTTTTCTTTCCCCGAATTTTCTTGTTTTAAGTCTTTCTTTTTAACTCTCTTTCTACCTTTTAAAACTTTATTTGCTTTTGTGCCGTCCACACACCTTGCGGGCATATCTTACGGTGTTATTTACACTCCCCCGCAAAAAAAAAACAGTTCATTGCCACGCTTAGAATATGACTTCTATGTTCATGTATAAGCAACTTTGTATAGTACACTAACAGGTATTGTTGATAAATATACTCAAATACATAACTACTCGCAAAAAACGCTTACACATACATACATTCATACATACATAGCTATTGTTTCGTCTTAACAGACGACAGCCATCCAGATGCTCATCACGTCTCTCACCACATTTGCAGGGTGACATCAACCATTGAGATATCTGTACTTCGATGGATTTAAGTGGCACAAGCTTGTACAACACCAATACCACTCACTGAATCCTCACAAATATAACCCAATGACAAGCAAAAGCAAGATGATTGGTAAATGCGTGGATCGTAGGTTTTAGATCAGAGGTTCCGTCTCCTACATACATACATACATACATTCTCTCTCTCTCTCTCTCTCTCTCTCTTTTCTTCACACACACACACACACACACACACACACACAAATATATGGTTTAGAAGAGAGTTAAAAAATTTTAATTATCTAGCTCTTTTGATTTGCGGCTATACAGTACATTAAATAGACCAATTAAAATATTTTAGCAGAAACATCTCATCTACTGAAAGTGAGGTAAACCTCCGCATAGAAAAACCATGGACTGCTATCGCAAGGTTATCGACCCGTTGGAAAACAGATCTCTCTGGTAAAATCAAACGGAAATTATTCCAAATTGTAGGTTTGTCAGTACTATTGTATGGTTGCACCACTTGGAATCTTGCGAAATGTCTGCAGAAAAGGCTAAGTGGATACTATACAAGAATGCTGCGCTCTGTTTTGAAAAATCCGCAGAGCAGCACCCTACAAAACAGCCGCTGTACGACCACTTACCTCCAGTCTCATAAACCATCCGAGTAAGACGAGCAAGACATTCTGGACATTGCTGAGGAAGTACGGACAAACGTATAAGCGACGTTTTTCTATAAACTCGATCTATGCGGACACTGGATGCCGTCTTGAGAACTTGCAAAACGTGAAGACCGATAGGGCTGGATGGCGAGATAGAGTCAAAATAACCCGTACTGTCATTTAGAGGTTTTTGCTGTTGTTTTGTTTTTTGTATTTTTTGGGGGGGGGTATTGTTTGGGGGAGGTCATTGAGGTTCTATATTGGAACCTGCTGAAATTTAGAAAATACAACTGCAAAA
>OY757937.1:6210450-6220450 GCA_963585895.1 Sepioteuthis lessoniana
TTTTTCGCGCGCACATTTCTACCTTTTCTCCTTTTAGTTTTTGTGTCGTTTTTATTTATTTTTGCTTTTTTGTTTTTTTTTTGTTTTTTTAAAGAACGTTATACGCCCCCACCCAACTGAACTTTCAAATTCTTTTACAATTTTTATTTTCACATCTAGTAATTTTCATAGGGGACTTATGGACAGAAATGTTTTCAAGACACCAGAAGTTCTCCCTCAGCTCCAGAGAGAGAGAGAGAGAGAGAGAGAGAGAGAGAGAGAGAGAGAGAGAAGTGGGGAGAGAGGTTTCTTTGTTTCTTTAACGGCATATCAACTGCTTATGAGTTATTTTCTGCCGATTTTTTTGTCATTTTTATCCCCCCTTTTTTAATAGGCCCATGAAAATTACTTTTTTCCCAGTCATATGGCATCAAGTACGATTCTCTAACAGAAATAATTTTCTAACAATGAATTCGCGCTGTTACATTTATTTTCCGACTAATACCACTGGGAAAGGCATTGACCCTCTAATCCTTTTGATTGAGGCTTGAATTGTTTGGCTTGTTTTGGTTTGGCATGGTTTCTTTGTTTAATAGCATATCAGTTTGCGTGTGATATCTAATGCCAAAGCCATCTTTTGTAAAATAACATTGATACTATTTAACCAACAGCAGAATGGATAAGAAGGTTCATGCCTTTCCCAAGGGTATTAATCCAAAAGTAAATAAGATGACACAACTAGAACTCGAACTCGCTCCTTTGATGTTACAATTCACCACGTTAGCTACTACAACACCGATACTCTTTTTTGGGGTTAAATATTAATACCCCTACTGTCCTTCCACAAGGATGGCTTTGGTATTAAATAACCTACAAAGATTGACATGCCATTAAACAATGAAAAAAAAAAACTAATTTTCAGTCCGATCTCTTTGATCCATACATGAAACCCTAAAAGATACTACTATTCAGGCTCAGAGTGAACCTGGGAGTAATTGTAATGAATGAGCACTCCTCATTCTTAGAAGCCTGGAACAAAAGCTTCAAGACTGGTTGCAAACCAGGATAACCCTTTAGGGTTATCTGAAGGGGATGTACTCTAAGCACTGACAGTAGAGATAGATAGATAGATAGATGAACATAATGAGATAGATAGATAGATAGATAGATATGAACATAATGAGATAGATAGATAGTGAGAGAGAGACTGCATCTCTTTTTAACAGATTTTGATTATTTTTTAGTCATTTGATTTAATCATGACGTTAGGATCATCGGGTTATTGATCAATTCATTAATCAATTGATTGATCGATCGATTGATTAACAGATCGATAATCATTTAGTTATTTTATATACTTGAATGCACTAATATGTCTGTTGCTCTTTGTTGTAATTTTTTGTTGTTGTTATTTTTTATCTTACCGTAATTTGTTTTGTATATTTGCATTTGCTTATTCCACCCGTCATGTTAATGAAAAGTGTGAACAATAACGTGATTTTCATCAATATTTATTAAAACGGTTTACACCCTCCACTAATTAGGAAAATTATAGTTATTTGTCTCAACTCAACTTACTAAATGGCTAAACTAATAGACGGGAAGATTTAGTTGCGCCAGTCAGATTGGAGTCGGCATTTACGTTTACTTGGGAAAGTAGAAAACAAGCAAACATCTCATCCAGAAACTACATACTTACATACTAGGTAAAACCGAAGAAAAATATGTTTGGTGGTTTGTTTATATGCCAACGCGTTTCGACTTCAATCTTTTTTTTTTTTTTGAATGCAAAACTGTTTTATCAAAATTATTTTAATATGAGAAATAATTATGATTGATAAATTTTGATTCGATTAGAAATCTTCGTCAGGGTTTGTAGATGTTGCTATGCGAATTAATCCGGTTTTTTTTTCACATAGCAAAATTTACAAGTCCAGATGAAAACTTATAATTGAATCAAAATATATCTACCATAATTATTTCTCATACTAAAATAATTTTGAGAAAACATTTTTGCATTCCAAAAAAGATTGATGTTGAAATACGTTGTCGTATAAACAAGCCATGAAACATTTTTTTCCGTTTTATCTTTTCTACGTACATTCTGTCAGATTCAATTCATTTCTTTCTGGGGGTGTCCTTGTGGTGTAATCGTTAAAGTGATGGACTGCGGAATCGTACTATACGAGTTCGTACGCCAGTCGCGCTATTACGTTCACTTTCGGGCAAATCCCCTTGGGAAAGATATAAACCCCTTATCCTCCCTGCTATGGGTTAAACAGTACCACTATTGTTCTTATAGGAGAATAGTTTTGGCATTAAATATCCTGCAAAGGTTGATATACTATTAAAAAAAGAAACCACATCATTTCTTCGTACACAGCAACCAACAAAATCACACACACATACACATATTTGAGTGTGCCTGTATGTGTGTGTATGAAGGCAATGTATATTTATATGCTAGTATGTATACCAGAATTTGTCTTCATTTGAAATTATTATTTCTTAAAGATCTCTATGTTTTTGTTGATGACGTTTAAAGATGTGGAGATGTAGGTGTTATTGCCACTGAGTAAGTCCATAATTTTACTGTAGTAAACGCCTACAATTTTAGTCTTCTTTGTCAGCACCCCGCAAAAACAATTACCGACGCCGACTACGCCGATGACATAGCCTAGCATATGGCCAATCAAAAGCAGGCCAATACACCCAACCAAGCCGAAACGCTACTGCATAGTTTGGAAAGAGCCGCTGCAGGCATTGGACTCCATGTCAATGCACACAAAACTGAACTTAAGTTCTTTAATCAGAAAGGCGACATGTCCACACTAGACGGAACCTCCCTGAAACTGGTTGACAAATTCACCTACCTAGGAAGCAGCGTCTTATCAACCGAAAAAGACATCGACACACGGCTAACGAAGGCATGGACAGCTATCGATAGGCTTTCGATCATATGGAAATCAAACCTGACCGATAAAATGAAACGCAGTTTCTTCCAGGCGGCGGTCGTGTCGATACTGCTGTATGGATGCACTACTTGGACGCTGACTAAACGGCTGGAGAAGAAGCTCGACGGCAATTATACAAGAATGTTGCGAGCAATATTGAACAGGTCCTGGCAGCAACACCCCACACGACGCCAAATGTACGGCCACCTACCACCTATCACGAAAACTATACAAGCTAGACGAACCAGACATGCCGGACACCGCTGGAGAAGTGACGAGATCGTAAGTGATGTGCTCCTGTGGACCCCCGCATATGGCCAATCAAAAGTAGGACGACCAGCTCGAACATTCATACAGCAGCTATGTGATGATACGGGATGTAACCCCGAAGACCTGCCGAAGGCGATGAATGATAGGGAGACGTGGAGAGAGAGGGTCAGGGATATCCGTGCTAGCTGCACGTCATGATGATGATGATGATGAAACACCTACCCCTCCACATCTCTAAACAACATCAGATATCTTTAACAAAGCCTACCAAAAAAAGCTAATATGTATGTATCATTCCAAGCTTAATAATCAACATTAAGAAAAATTATATTTGTACCAGCACAAAATCATTGCGTAAACAAGAAAGATATATTTTGTAGAAATAATCAAGAAGCGTTAAAATTAAATATATTCTGAAGGGATTGAATCTTGAAACATAATCTCAGATCCACTCAAAGGTTGTTGGTTGGTTGGGTTTTATGGCTTATCAACCTTTGTAGGTTATTTAACGCCAAATCCATTTTTATGTAAATAATCTGTTCTTTCTAAAACAATTCAGTTTAGCATAAGTACACAGTTTAATGGTCAAAACATTTATTTCAAACTATTCAAACCGTTATATGTAACAATTCAGTTAAGTGTAAATACAGTTTTAATATCGAAAATCAGTTCTATTTCAAATAATTCAGTTAAGAATAAGCACGCAGTTTAAATGTAAGTACGGTTTTTATTGTCAAAAACATTTTTATTTCAAGCTACTCAGTTTATTCAAACAATTCAGTTTAGCATTAGTATGCTGTAAGTTCTATTTAACCCGTAGATAGGGCCCTATCAGGTGCTACCACTCCGGGCCAAAGTGGACCTAGGGGCAATGGCAATGATGGGGTACTCTGCATTTCCCAAAGCTCCAGCATTGCTGGAACCTCACCAGATTGTTTAGTGTCATAACTAGGACACTCGTTGGTTGGGAGGGCTTACCCCTCTTCAGAAAAGCAGTCGGTGTATTCTACAGCCCCAGCCGACTGGGCAATCCACTCAAAGGAAATAATGACGAAAACGAGAGAAATCTCCTTCCCATAGTGTATTTCATCGCTTTATTTATAGGCGGTAAATTAGATCGAAAATCTATTAATTTATCTATGATTCTAATTTGTTAAAAACGTACTTTTAATAATTGAAGAGAAAAAATATTTCATGAATTATTTAGGGGTTTTGATCTACAAGTTCACAAAGCCAGTCATATATTATCGTCTGCTAAGTCAAAGAAATGAAGGACTCTGATTGGTCAAATGAAAAAATGCAGCTTCAAATTTTTAAACTGTTCTGCCCACAGATTAACACTTGTATTTAGCATGGAAATCAGTTTATATATATATATATATATATATATATATATATATATATATATATATATATATATATATGTGTGTGTGTGTGTGTGTGTGTGTGTGTGTGAACTCCCCATAATATTGTTCTGCACAATCCTCTAATAGATATTTTGATTTTATGAAGTGAATGAAACACAGAATTACGGGCAGTGTTTAATGACGTGAGCCATTGAAAAGTTTACATTTCAAGTCGGCTCAGATTAAGAAAGGCAGCAAGCACTTTAAAGGATCGCAAACATTTTAAGCAACAATAGGTCAAAAGAATTTACTCAGCGAGCTAGCTAGCTAGCTAGCTTGATAGATAGATAGATAGATAGATAGATGAACATAATGAGATAGATAGATAGATAGATAGATAATGAACAGAATGACTTAGATAGATAGATAATGAACAGAATGACTTAGATAGATAGATAGATAGATAGATAGATAGATAGATAGATAATTAAGAGAATGAGATAGATAGATAGATAGATAGATAGATAATGAACAGAATGAGATAGATAGCTAGATAGATAGATAGATAGATTTGTGTGAGATATGTATACTTGGGGGTTCTTCCTATGTACACACACACGCACACACGTGCACACACGCATAGATAGATAGATAGATAGATAGATAGATAGATAGATAGCATATTAAGAAAGAAAGAAAGAAAGAAAGAAAGAAAGATTGGAAAAGATAAAACTATCTTCCATGATAGATAGATAGATAGATTAAATGAGATAATCGATTTCTATCTCTTCCGCTCAATTAATCTTGATCCTATAAACATCGCTGTCTATTGATGGGTTAGAGAATCTCAACGTTTAACAAAATGAATCGCTGTTGAAGGTGGTCAGCTATTATACAGGGTCGTTGATACACTTATCAATCATTACATGGTCGAACTTATAAAGGCTAATAAAACTTCCTTAACGGCCACTCGTTTCAAGTGGCCCAGATCAGTTCTATTACTTCTCAGAAGGGAATTGAACCTTTTTTTTTTCTTTAAATGATTTTCTGGTCTCTGGAAAGGCAAACACTAAGATCTTAAGTCAGTAAGATCGGACACAGAAAGATAGCAATAACGAACCTCGTAAAGAAAAAAGGAATTTATATCAGAAACATAAGTGATTAGATTAAAGCAATTTATTTGTTCTTGACTGTGTTTGTTTGTTTTATAATTATGTTACATAAAAGAAGATCGATATGAACAGACCGAGATAGATAGATAGATAAGAAACAGTCTGGGATAGATAGATAGATAGATAGATAGATAGATAGGAAACAGTCTGAGATAGATGGATAGATAGATGAACATAGATAGATAGATAGATAGATAGATAGATAAATAGATAGATAAGAAACAGTTTGGGATAGATAGATAGATAGATAGATAGATAGATAAGAAACAGTCTGGGATAGATAGATAGATAGATAGATAGATAGATAGATAGATAGATAGATAGATAGATAGATAGGAAACAGTCTGAGATAGATGGATAGATAGATGAACATAGATAGATAGATAGATAGATAGATAAGAAACAGTTTGGGATAGATAGATAGATAGATAGATAGATAAGAAACAGTCTGGGATAGATAGATAGATAGATAGATAGGAAACAGTCTGAGATAGATGGATAGATAGATGAACATAGATAGATAGATAGATAAATAGATAGATAAGAAACAGTTTGGGATAGATAGATAGATAGATAGATAGATAGATAGATTGATAGATAGATATGAATATTGGGTATGGTTTTTTTTACTTTTTGTTTTGGGTCGTTTCTTTTTGCTTTTGTTTGTTTTTGTCTTTTCTTTTTTGTTTTTCTTTTTTTTAAATATTGATTGGGAGATATTTGTGAAAGCCCGGCGAGACATGGAAAATGCTGGGTGACTAAACTGATGAACAAATTGATCAATGTTCTAATTTCTCTAAAAAATAAATTTTAAAAAGTATTTTCGCATTCGTATGAGAGTATATTTTTACTTCAGCCTTGGATATTTTTAGAAGCGCTCTTATTCATATCTAATCTCTGTTCGATACGTGTCTATCAGTATATCTATCCATCTATCGATCTTTCAATTAATAATTCACACACATGCACACACACACATACATGCATACATACATACATACAGCTGATGTTAAAAAACGAGTTATATGAGAATTAAAATTATAATTATAATAAGACCTACGTTGAAGTGGGAGAGAACAAAACCCTCGTTGAGAATGCGGAGAGCGGTAATGAGAATCACGCAAATGAGGCTTTGGAATAAACTGAACCATATTAATATAATTAAGAAGGTTCATTATTTTAAAATATCTGAGAGCTTTTACTTTCACTTTCACTTTCACGGTTTTATTAATTCTTTTTTTTTTTTTTTTTTTTTTTTTTTGGAGGTGAGGAAGCTGTTTGTCTCTGAAACTTCAAAATTAATGGGAACACTCGAATATTTCCAATATCTGTGGGTCAGTGTTAAGCCAGCCAAGTACGCATCATATATATATATATATATATATATATATGTGTGTGTGTGTGTGTGTGTGTGTGTGTGTGTGTGTGTGTGTGTTAATTAATTATGTGCGAAAATTCATTTATCTTTCAAATGTAACAGAGTTTTTTTTATTTCATGATACCCGAGAATTTATTCTTATGATCAATGTAAGGGCCCTTATCATTATTATTTTTTTATGGAACAACTTTGAAGACTTCATTTCTGAATGGGGTTAATAGACTTAAGTGTATACAAGAGGGAGAAGCAACAGTGAATTCATGACAAGAAACCGTAACTGTAAACACCTGAAACTAACAGTGTGGACAAATATATTTGTATGTCTTACATTATATATATATATATATATATATATATATATATATATATATATATATATATATTAATCAAATAAGTCTGAATGTAAGGTTAGATGTCTGATGATGTCAATGTCTTATTTGCTAATGGTGAGGAAATCGAAGAAAACTGCCATGTTAACGAGAGTGGCATTTCAGATTCACTCTACCAATTTCTAAAATCGATGAAAACACAACAGACTTATAATGGTGATATCTTGATTAATGCTTGGCAAAATATTTACTCTAATTTACATTATATACTTTAATAAATTATGTCAACTTAGGAAAGGGCCTAGCTATATAACCTTTACGAAGTATCTTAGTGAGTAGAGTGTTCGCCAAAGGTCCGGGAGACCTGAGTTCAATCCCAGGTCATGTCATACCAAAGACTTTAAAAATGGTACTTGATACCTCCTAGCTCAACAACCAGTACGAAGTATCTTGGTCATATATATATATATATATATATATATATATATATATATATATATATATATATATATATATATTCCTATATATATATATATTCCTTCTTTTATTCCTCTTTTTCTTTTGCATCTTCTTTCCCTCTTTCACTCCTCTTTCTTTTTTTTCGTTTTCTTTTTCGTCTTTTTTCCTTCTTTTTCTTCTTTTGCTTGTTTTTTTTCTTCTCAGTTTTCTGGACGGGGTGGGTCTTTGTTTTCATTCATTTTTAGGTCTTCTTATTTCCTTCTTATGCTCCTTATTCCTTTACTTTTTCACGTCCTCTTTTCTCCTCAACTTTTACTTCTTTTTTCTTTTGCTCCTCTTTTTCTAGTTCGTCTTCCTCAATTCTTTCACTTCTTTCTTTTTTTCTCAATCTGTTTCCTTTTTTTTTTTTTTTTTCACTTCTGCTTTTCTTCTTTCGTCTATGTCTTTTTTACATTTACTTCTATGTCTTTTCTTTCATTTCTTTTTTTTCTTTTGTTTCTTCTTCTTTCGTTTCTATTCTTTTTTCTTTAACTTTTCTTCCTTTTTCTTTCGTCATCTTCTTCTTTTTCTTCCCTTCTTTCGCTTTTTCTTCTATTTTGATCCCTTCTTTTTCTTTTCTTTCGCTTCTTTTATTCTTTGATTTTTTTCTTCCTGCTTTTTTCTTCGTTTCTTTTTCTTTTCGTCTGTTTCTCCTTTGCTTCTTTCGATTCTTCTTCTTCTTCTTCTTCTTCTTCTTCTTCTTTTACGTTTCTTTTTATCCGTCTACTTTTTCTTAAACTTCACTTTCTTTCTTTTTTCCTTTTTTTCTTTTTCTTTTTCTACGCGATATTCTTCTTTTTTTCCTTCTCTATCTACTCCTTCTCCTTTTTTTTGCAAACACGTCTCTTTATTCTGTCCACATCTATGCAAAAAGTTATGTAAATTACTACATCTGGGAGAGTGATTCTTCGAAATTCGAACCTGCCAATAAACTATCTATAATTTGTATATGTAATTACTGTTTAAAAAAAACATCGCTAAAAAGGGAGATAATTTGTATCGTTTTCCAAAAAAGAGTTTAAAAAATTAAATGTTATTTACGAATAATTCCCTTGGTTATATTGCAAATTCAAGGGAGATAACAGATATTTTTATGGTAATGGATTAATCTAGCTTCAGTGTTAATCCGTTGATTACGTAGGGGAGTTAATCTATTTAGTATACAGGAGTAATATTTTATCCGTCTGGATAAAAATAATTGTTTAGTGACTGGAGTTGTTTCCCTTTATTTCAAATCACCAGACAATGTCAAGGTTTGGTTTGGTTTGGTTTTACGGCATATCAACAAGTTTTGTGTTATCTTTTCAAGAACCACTGTTACAAAGGGAACCCAACTGACACGGAGATCGGCTTGTTTATTCGTGATTTCAGATGATTCATTTAAATTTGTATAATCATTGCCAAATTTTTTCATGTTCTGATTATTTAGACCATTCGCCAATGCTGGCGAATTTCTTCTTAAAAATCAAAATCTGATAGAATTGGTTAAAGATATGTATAATATATATATATTCCTTGGTAAAATGAACCGATTTTATTGGGTTAACAACCATACAAAAACAATATAAATCATTATATAATAGATATAAACTTTTCTGCGTTTTATTGATAGATTTTTTTTTTAAATAACTAAATATACCTTGATACTTATATGGGAGATCTTTGAATTGTGACGCTAAAATTGGATTCAATACATATCTAAAAAAGGAAATCACAATTCTTTTTTTCAAAACTGGTAGTATATATATATATATATATATATATATATGTGTGTGTGTGTGTGTGTGTGTGTGTGTGTGTGTGTAGTGCAGGTCTATAGAAGTCGGTGTTCGAGTCTAGGTAAAAGCCAGTATTTCAAACAGTTATTTTGAGAGTAGAAAGTCTTCTTCATTCCAGTCACGTGTTGTACTGTACTTATCTATCTATCTATCTCTCTCAGTCTTTTCATATCTATCTATCTCTCTCAGTCTTTTCATATCTATCTATCTATCTCAGTCTTTTCATATCTATCTATCTAAGTTTAGCTAATAAATTGAACAAAATGGGACGATTTCTTTGTTAATAAGACTAACCA
>OY757937.1:6225450-6242950 GCA_963585895.1 Sepioteuthis lessoniana
AAGTGTTCATAGCACAGAGTCTTGAGAAAGGTATGAATCTAATTATTCTCCCTCCTGCTATGGATAAATAGTAGGACAGACTAGGTTCTTCAGCCTTGGTGAGGCAACTTGTCTAGGAAAAGGAAAACTCTGAATTCAAACCTGTTAAATTCCGCTTAAAAATTGGCCTTGTGTCATATCCTGCCCGAGCGGAGGGGTTGGTAAATATGGATAGCACAGAGTCTCTCTCTCTCTCTCTCTCTCTCTCTCTCTCTCTCTCTCTCTCTCTCTCTATCCGTACTGTTTTGACTAAATCCTGGAAGCAGCACCCCGCTAAACAGCGATTGTATCGCCACTTACCTTTCATCTCATAAATCATCCAAGCAAAACGAAGAAGACACACACACACACACACACACTCTCTCTCTCTCTCTCTCTCTATATATATATATATATATATATATATGTCTTTCTCACGCACACACGAACACATATATATAAGATAAAATGAAGAGATATCAGGATAAACAAGGTCTTTTTAAAGTAAATGTATTGATGGGATTGATATCTGCAGTAAAAACATTTTGATTGTTGGAGGCTCAGTGCGGTGCAACATCAAAAAATATTGATTTTAAAAGTATTTGAATATCAAAAAAAGTTCCTCCATGTATTCAATTCTTTTAGTAATGATATAGAGTCAAACACACACACATCCACACTCATTCACTCACACACACACACACACACACACACACACACACACCCAAATATATATATATATATATATATATATATATATATATATATATATATATATAAATGCTTCACATAGGGTACCTGGTAAATACAGTGTCGTGGATGTTAAACGATAAATTCTAAAACAAAAAACAGTTATACGTCTCCATCCGAGTACATTGAGTGAAATTGAATGTAGCGTTTAAAATAGTGGTCACGTGGTTATACTTCGACACAACGAGTGGTTGGGTTCGTTGTTGTTGTTGTTGTTGTTGTCGTGGTTGTTGTGGTTGTTGTTGTTGTTGTTTTAGGACATTCACTCTTCGGCATTTTTCACCTTCAAAGTAGAAAAGTGGGTGGGGCAGAGATAAAGTAGGTGTCAACTTATATGCGATGAAAATGGTGATATATTTAAGTAATACAAAATGAGTTTTAAATATCTCTCACCGTATCTTCCCGTCTCTCTCTCTCTCTCTCTCTCTATCTCTCTCTATCTCTTCCTCTCTCTCTCTCTCTCTATCTTTCTCTCTCTCAATCTCTCTCTCTCTCTCAGATTTACAAATAGATAATTTGTTTCTCTACTCCTCTCACTGATCATATATATATATATATATATATGTGAGTGTGTGTGTGTATGAGTGAGTGTTCATATATATATATATATATAATTGTATTTTCCTCTCTCTCTCTCTCTCTCTCTCTCTCTCTCTCTCTCTCTCTCTCTCTCTCTCTCAGATTCACAAATAGATCATTTGTTTCTCTGCTCCTCTCACTGATTATATATATATATATATTTATGTGAGTGTATGTGCATATGTATATATATATATATATATGTATTGTATCTCTCTCTCTCTCTCTCTCTCTCTCTCTCTCTCACTCTGTGTGTGAATATATATATATATATATGTGTGTGTGTGTGTGTGTGTGTGTGTGTGTTGATTTATGTCCCATAACTCTGAATTTCACATTGATACGATCTTCAGGTGAGTAATCCGATGGATTGCTTACCTGAAGATCGTATCTGCATAAACCTCAGAGTAAAGAGCGATAAGTTTATGATATTTTCAAAATATTTTTATTTCGTCTGTAACCGCAGGTTATTCAAGGCTATAGTTTATTTTTAACTGCTTTTTATTTTTCAAATTCTTATTATATGGGTAAACTCTCTCTCTTTTCCCCCTCTCTCTCTCTCTCTCTCTCTCTCTCTGTTTGTATATATATATATATATATCATCATCATGTCGTGCAGCTAGCACGGATATCCCTGACCGCCTCTTTCCACGTCTCCCTATCAGTCATCACCTCCGGCAGGTCTTCAGGGTTACATCCCGTATCATCACATAGCTGCTGTATGTACGTTCGAGCTGGTCGTCCTGCTTTTGATTGGCCATATGCGGGGGTCCACAGGAGCACATCACTTACGATCTCGTCATTGCTTCTCCAGCAGTGTCCAGCATGTCTGGTTCGTCTAGCTTGTATAGTTTTCGTGACAGGTGGTAGGTGACCGTACAGTTGGCGCCGTGTGGGGTGTTGCTGCCAATATATATATAGAAGAATAATATCAATAAGATGTATACTTTATTATTAGGGTTAAAAGAGCACATTATGAAAAACAGAGTGGCCAAAATCTATTAAAATATTATATATATATATATATGTATATATATATATATATTGTGTGTGTGTGTGTGTGTGTGTGTGTGTGTGTGTGTGTGTGTGTGTGTGTGTGTGTAATGAAAAAATCTTAAGCACAATTTTATTGATAGTTCCATGAAAATCTATATGTATTTTTCTCGTGTGTTTCGTATGGAAGATAAAGATTGAAGCAGCCTCCCGCCTGATCAGCTGGTGTTGTAGAATTCGTCGACAAGCACCTCTGCAAGGGGTGAGGGAAGATCATTCTCAACCAGTGTCCTGGGTATGACACTAAACTGCTTCTGATCTTGAGGCTCCAGTCCTCGAGCTTAGGAAAATGTGAAGTGTCCTTTAATTGCCGTTGCATTATAGTCCCTTTTTAACTGGACTGATTATACCTGCAATGCCTGAAATAGAACTGTCCAGTCATTTACAAGGATTATTCTTGATACTTATTTTAAACCATACAGCTGTGCGCAAATTATTTATATTACATTGGAATACTTGATAAATAAAATCATTAGTAAATTGAACTGTTTGCAAACAAATAATTACAATTAAATAGATTTATTAGTGTTTGATAAGAATACTTGAAACTATTTAACTGTGTGCAGACAAATGAACTCAAGCAACTCGTTTGAAATAAAGTTACCTGGTCAGAGTAGAACTGGGAGTAATGGTAATTCTAAATCCCTAGCCGACCAGACTGTACCATCCATGAAAGATTCTGTTGGTACGATTAATAAGTAGTATAGACGCAACTGAGGAGATTCCTAAAGAAAGAAATAGAGGAAAAATTGTTGGGTGTGAAGAAGATAGAGTTTAGAGAGAGTGTGGCAAACTTTTCGAGCTTGTGAAAAATGAAATCAGAGCATAGAAAAAAAAAAAAACAGGTGAAAAAAAGAAACGGGTGACTGGATTAATGCCTCAGTTTGAGAGTTATAAAAAAAAAATAAAAAAAAAAAACACTCTCTTTTTTCCACTCACATAGTGATTCCTTTATCCTAGCCACCTCTCTTCCTTATCTGAGTTCAATAAGAGTTGTGTCAATTATCGACAGCTGACCTTTTACTCATTGTCAGTGTCAGATAAGTACCGCCCTTCAGTTTGAACGAGTCACAATGTGCAACAGAGATCTTCTTTTAAACCTGTCGTCTTTATAACCCAAAATATATACATATATACATGCATTCCGAGCTATCTTTTAAATATGAAACGTGTACTTTCTCAGTTTAAAACGTCACGAATAATAAGAAACGAAGACAAAAATAAGAAATGAATAAATAAATACCTCCAGTGATTCATCATCAGGACAAGCCCAAGTGTTCAACATCTTTGCGAGTAACCCGGATCTTTGAATGGAACCCTTGTTATTTTGGAGTACATGCAACTCAAGATTACCTAATGACAATTTTAGAAGCATTTTTGCTTAGTAATGGAAAGACCTCATGACTCATCAACCTATTCCGAACGGACGTCAAAAGAAATATAAGAAGAAACACGAATGGCCATCTTTGTCAGCTGTAAAATCCTTAAAGCAGCTCAATTTGAAATTACCGTCACCAGAAGGAGATGGTGTTTCGAAGGGGTTCGTAATGTGTCGATGGATTTTTTTACATCATTTTTTTCTCTTGTAACACCGAATTTTAAACTATTATTTATTTTTGTAAGATTCATCAAATATCAATTTGTACTAAATAGCCGTTTATATATATATATATATATATATATATATATATATATATATATATATATATATATATATATATATTAGATTGCCTAAAATGTCCCCTTTCCTTTTTAAATAATTCGTTTATTATCTGAAAAGCAACAGAAAAAAATTATGAGAAGAAATGGGAATACCAAACAATATTTTCTTTTTGCTTTTTAACCAAAATTACCGAGATTTTATAATTCGAAATTATAGAGATTATATGATTATAACGAATATCATCATGTATTATTAATGACCAAACTCTGGTTTGCAATGGAACTGGTGCAACTCTGGTTTATGCAATGGAACTCGTTAGCAAAAAATATGAATAAGTAACAGTCCATAAATAAATGCGTTTATGGAATTTTTATTTTTGTTTACAGAAATTTAAAGTTATTATAGAAAATAATTCCGAATAACATTTGAATTAATTATAAAGTGTTCTTCAATTAAAAATAAACTGCAGTATAGTCGCTGGGTATATGTACTTTAATTTCTATTCGAATACATTTTACATGCATTGAACACCTACGTAGGGATCTTTAAAACGATTTTGTCATTTTTGATTCGAGATTTCAAATGACATTGCGTTTGTCTGGGAATGTATATGAATGAGCTAGGTTTTTAAGGTTCATGATATATCTCACAGCTAGAAATGACATTAAACTAGAGCTGCCGTTGTAGAGACAACTTTACGCATTCCTATTTTCATTCTGCTGAACAAGTTGATTCAGTAGGACTTGCTTAACCTAAATACAAGTTCAGGGTGGGGCTGAAATAACAATCATATTGAACAATACAAATGATTTTCCGTTAAATTCTGACCCACCCTATACTTATAGATATATGATAACTTATTGATTATTGATATTCTTGTTTTGACAAAATTTGATGCAATTGTTTATGATATTTACGAATATAAAACAGAAATGTAAACACAGCCTTTTAGAAAGTTATGTCAACGATTATCTGCCCTTACTAAAGCTATTAAATATGGGGGATGACCAGACATTGAAATTAATATTGTTTTAAGAAATTAGAGTCAACATTAATTATAGTTATATTTTTCTAGTATTTTACTTACCACGTTTTTTACGTAATTAGAAAAGCAGAGGTAAGAAGTGTCTTTTATTTCACAAATGAAGTAAAAGTTTGTGTATATTAAAGAATGAGGAAAAAAGATGTGTTTCAAGGGATATATATATATATATATATATATATATATATATATATATATATATATTATACGATCATGTTTCATATAATCTATTGATATGAGCAAATCTCTGTCTCTGTCTGTCTGTCTGTCTGTCTCTCTCTCTCTCTCTGTCTCTCTGTTTCTTTTCCTTCGGTTATATTAGGTCCACTCCTTGAAGGTTAACACAGATCTCATTCTTTGAATGGCGTGCAACTCTGGTTTATGTAATGATAATTTAAGAAGCATTTACATATTAATGCATATATCTATATATATATATATATATATATATATATATATATATATTTGTGTGTGTCTGTGTGTTTATATATATATATATATATATATATATATATATATATATATATATATATGCATTATTTAAGATGAGTATATATCTGTACCTATATAAACACATGACTTTGGCTGCCGATACATATATACAGGTTTCTCTTTTATTCTCTGATTTTCTCCTATTTTACTTGTGCAACTCTTTCTCTCTCTCTCTCTCTCTCTCTCTCTCTCTCTCTCTCTCTCTCTCTCTAGCACACACACTCATTTTTCTATTCTTTCTCTCTTTATTTCTTACTCTCATTTCCTTGTTTTTATTTTCTTTTTTCCCCTCTTCTTCTTCTTCTTCTTCTTCTTCTTCTTCTTCTTCTTCTTCTTCTTCTTCTTCTTCTTTCCATTCTTCTCTTTACGTCATCCTTTACAGACAACATGTGAATCTTTTTTGCCAGAGGCGAAATCAAACACACTCAGAAAAACTGCTCTAATCCCTAACACATGTTTAGAACTAAGCGGCTTTTCACTCAGTGTTTTCCTGACAATGTCACTGATACATAAGATCAAGTTCAGTGCATTGTATCACAAAGTACACTACCTACCCATCATTAGGAGATCTGTGTACTTAATATATTCAAATTTGGCATGAAGTATGATAAAAAAAAACAACTTTTAGATATATTTTTTCTCGAATACGGAAGGGATCTCAGTGACGTAAGAGGCTAAGGTGCTGGACCACGATATCGCAGTAGGTTTGAGCTCCAGTTGTTCTACTACATTCAATTTCGGTCAAATAGAAAGGCATGAACTCCTTATACTCCAATTATGGGTTCCACTACTATTCTGGCCTAATCGGCTGGGGCCGCAGAATACACCGGCTGTATCTCGAAAGCGGTGTAAGATTCCCCCAAAGAGTGTCCTAGATATGATACTAAACAATCTGATGGTGAGGCTTCACTAATACTGGAGCTTTGGGGAATGCGGAGTACCCCTTTATTGCCATCGCTCCCAAGTCCACTCTGACCCAGAGTGGTAGCACCAGATAGGGCCCTATCTATGGGTCAAATAGAAATAAACTGTATACTAGAGATAAACTGAATTGTTTGAAATAGAACTGTTTTATGTATACAATGGGTTTGGCACGAAATAGTTGATGTGCCATAAAACCGAACCAAACCAAACCACAATTGTTCTTCTTTCAGGATGGCTTTGGTATTAAGTATCCCACAAAGTGTGATATGTCATTAAACGAAGAAATAGAATGAATCCAAACAAATATGAACGGACTAAAATTACCATAATAGATCATTAAGGTCCAACATTTTACACAAATTGTTTTAATGATTGGTTGATTTTAAAGGCGCATCAACCCGGCCAGAGTTATTTCATACCAAGTTGTTACAGAATTTCGTTCATTGTACGTTTATATTTACATTATTAAACATATCTATTTGACCGATAGGTGGTATCCTAACAGGTACAATGCTTCCGGGCCAGAGTAGACCTGGTAGTAATGGCAATGAAGGAGTACTCCAAACTCTACAAATCTTCAAACCTGGAGCCTCACCATCAGTTTCAATTTAATGTAATAACCAAGACGGCCCCCTTTTTGCAGGGCATAAAGTAAGTAAAGTTGGCAACCGTAGTCGAGGGCGACCAGAAGGCTCCCTTTTCAATAGCTACTACACCGAGGTGTAGGGAAGGGCGCTACTCCTTTCCTTGGATTGCTCCATTTTACCATTGATACGTACCTTATATTGCTGGGTGTTAAGAAAAGAGGTATCAAGTACCATTTTTAAAGTCTTTGGTATGAAGCGACCTGGGATTGAACCCAGGTCTCTCGGATCATTGGCGAACACTCAACGTCCCGCCGACCTTCGTCATCGCCAGATCTGTTAAATGCTGCCGGATTTTTAACGCGATAGTTCGGAAGATTCAACTTTAATTTAGATTTAAAAATTTCTTATAATATTATTTTTTATGTACCATACACAATAATATTTCATCTCAATTCATATATATAGGGAATCTAAAAAGAATCATTTGTGGATGAGCATTGAATTCACTGGCATGATATTTTAGGCTACAATATTTGCCCCCTGTTAACATTGTACTGAAATTAAAAGGTAATGCGCTAGCCATATTTGAGGATCCACTTCTATCTGTTGTTTCATGTGAAAACTCCTCATCTCTACACTTCCCAACAAGTCGAAAATGTGGCATTTGATTTATGAATATGATGACGTCGGAGTTGTACGAGATCGAAAGATTTCAATGTCGACCATTAATGTCAATGGCCGAAATCGTCGATGTGCGCAAAGGTTGAACTTATTCAAGCATAAAATCTTTTTAAACACCTGGTCGTCTGCATCTGCAACTACTTTTTTCACATACAGCTTGTATAGTGCAAGAAAGATTAACAGACCATTGTCAGTGAGTTCGATTCTCACAGGGTACCCCATATATTATGATCTTGTGCTTGATCTTACTAGACTTAGTAAATTACTACCACTATTATTTTAATAGTTTAAATACAATTAGTCATGACTGATGTGCTCAGACTAGTGTCCTCATCTTGGTTGCTATTACAATCCCAAACTTTTGGCCGCTATGCTCTTAGACCTTCTTTAAGGGTCTGTCGTAGTCAGTAACCTTCTGGGTTACCAATTACTCAATGTTTAATTAATCGATGCAAAATCTACGTCTTGATAATGAATTAACAATATTTGATTAAGAATGTTTAATTAGATTTCAATAATTATTTTAGAGAGATGAATTAGTAATTTTTTTTTTTTTTGCTTAGAAGTTTGGAAATGTACATTCCGTACGTTTAGTATCATTTTGCAGCAACATGGAATCCCCTTTGGATATTGTTTAACTTTTGAGGCTCCCTCTAAATGACAGTCTCTTTTGCCTTTGAAAGATAAACAAAAGAATATCACGTTAAAACCTTCCTTTCGGTCCAATGCATTTTAGTGACTTTAGACCAAAACATTGGATTATCTCGAGCGGACAGACAAATAGACTATTCACATCCATTAATATAGATGAAACAACTCAGGTAAACAATAAGAAGAAAGAAAAAAAGGAAAAAAATAACAAATTGCTGAAAATTGACCTTTACATTCCAAGTGGGTTGGGTCGGATTATGTAATGACCTTGGCATTTATCAAACGTGTTTAATTCAGAAAATATATTGTGCAAAATCTATAATTTTTCCATAAGGCAAACGTGCACAGGGTACCCAGATATTTGAGGAGGAACTGGATTTTATTGGTGGGATGGGGTGAAGTTAGTTCAGTAATGGCATGTCTGACGTACTTATAATACTTTTAGTGCATTGAAATGGGTTAGTAAGACTCTTGTTCAAAGACTCAAACCCCCTCAAAAATAGATTTGTTATTTACGTCGATGTGACAAATTTGTAAAAATAAAGTACACGATCGGGTGAGTTCAATGATTGTGCAAATATGTATATACGCGCGCGCGCACACACATACACACACACACACACACATATATATATATATATATATATAGTAAAGTTGGCGACCACAGTCGAAGGTGACCTGAATTCTTCCTTTTCATACCTGCTACGCCATGATGTAGGGGAGGGTGTTACTCCTTTCCCTGGATTGCTTCACTTTACCCTTGATACGCACATTATATTGCTGAGTGTTAAGCAAGGAGGTATCAAGTGCCATTTTAAAAGTCTTTAGTATGACGCGACCTGGGACTAAACCCAGGTTTCCCGGACCATTGACGAATACTCTAGCCACTAGACCAATGAGCCGGTTATATATATATATATATATATATATATATATATATGCATTATTATGACCCCTTATACTGAATATTAATGCTGCTCTTTTTGGTAGAGCAACTCAATATTAGTACGATTTGTTGGGTTATGTTCTTTATTATTATTTAAGGATCAGCTTTTAATTATCTTGATATTCTACATTGACTTCCCAATAAAAATATTCAGAAAAAAATGGAATTTTTAAAAATTCCTTTTCATTCTCACTTCAACAACCTGTACCATGCAGCAATACATTTTACTTAAATGAGTCTGGAATATTCGGTATTTTATTGTTTATTCTATCGTTCATATCTTAGAAATAAATATTCATCTGATTATTCTATCTTCCATTCAATAGAAGACATGAAATTTATAGCTGTGAAATTATAAAAAGAAGCGGAAATCATTAGTATCATTTTGCAGCAACATGGAATCCCCTTTGGATATTGTTTAACTTTTGAGGCTTCCTCTAAATAACAGTCTCTTTTGCCTTTGGAAAATAAACAAAAGAATGTTACAACAACCACACGGACTTACAGATATTATCCATGCAAAGAAACTGTGAAGCTGAAAAAAAGGAAAAGTGAAAGTGAAAGCGAAAATGATTCTCAGTGATATTCACAGGGTAGTCGGTCAGGTTAATGACTATTCCGTAATGAGTCTGATCCTTACTGAGTATAACAAATGATACACCGTAAAATGCTGCAATGCTACAATTACTGAGAGTGCTCAATACAAAGTAGAGCCAATTACAAAAATTAAATCACGAGTCGGGCCTTTTCTACTAAAGTTTCGCCGCACCGGCTCATCAGGGAATCTAGTACCGAATCGGTACTAGATTCCCTGATGAGCCGGTGAGGCGAAACTTTAGTAGGAAAGGCCTGACTCGCGATTTAATATATATATATATATATATATATATATATATATATATATATATATATATCCTATTTGAGCATTGTGTTCGTTTATTTACGTGTCGATAAATCTAAGACTGCCTATATGTTTTCATGCACGCCTAGCTGCACACAGGCGAATGTACACATGCCCAAATTTAGTTACTGAAATCGAAGTGAATTCTCTTCTTTGTTAATTCAAGCACCGAAACTTTGCATACAGTATATTAAATGAATGTCATTATTGATCGCTTTCGACCACAACATGGCAGATGTCTTTTGGGAGTTGTCTTTTAAGACTATTTCCAACGATGTTTTTGGCTTTTAACAAAAATATTCTTTCCATAAGAATACAAAAATAAACAATGGAATAATAAGCAAACAATAACAAATGTTTTTGCTCTTCATAATATTTTATTTTAATTTTCTTTTATATTTTGTTTTTGCTTGTTCTGTTGATTTTATTTCGAAACGAAGGGCAACTGACGCAGGGAAGAAGAGGAACCGGCATCTTGTTCACCAATCAGAATCGTTTTAATTTCTTTAAGTTCTTGGTTTGTTTTTTTTTTGTTTTTGTTTTCTGTTTCTTTTTTTTTTTATTGTTTTTTGTTTTTCAAAAAGCAAATGCTGTTAGTCGGCAGATTTAAATTTGTTTCTTTGTTTGCTTATTTTATACTTTGATGCAGATTGCTTTGGTTCCTAAATTTTTTTCTTCAATAATGTTCTTCCCGCTTTTTGTTTTTTGTTATTTCTTTCGCAATTATCCTTCCTTCTTTCTTTTGCTTTCGTTCGTGTGTTTTACCGCCTTCTTTCTGTTGTTCTTTCTTGTTTATTAATTCATCAAGCAATTTAACTATCACTTTTACTTTCATTCTTTCCTTCATTACTGTTTCTTTTTCTTTCACAGTTTCTTCTTTATAGACTCGTCTTTAATTTAACCCTCACTTTCACTTTAATTTTTAAGTTTTATCTTTCACTTTCTCTTTCACTTTCGCTTCTCCTTTACTTCAGCTTCACATACACTGATTCATCTTAAATTTAACTTTCACTTTCATTTTTTAATTTAACTTTCAATTTTTCCTTCATGTCAGCCTATTTTTCTTTCAAAGTTTCTTCCTTCTTGATTTGTCTTTAATTTTTTTCAACACTGACATCCCTTATCAATTTTTTGTCTGTGCATAATTCTTCTTCTCAAATTATTTTCTTACTAATGTAACTTTTACTTTCACTATTTTCGTTATTTTGCGTTTTATTCTTTCTTAACTTTTTCTTTGAACTTTCTGGCTATTTTCAATTCTCTATTTCAATATTTCTCATTCTCTTTTCAGTTTCACTTTAAGTTTTTCTTCTTCCGAGTGGAAAGAAAGAAAGAAAGAAAGAAAGAAAGAAAGAAAGAAAGAAAGAAAGAAAGAAAGTGGGGAAATTTGGAGAACTGTTTTCCTATTAAAAAGAACTGGGGCAGTAATAGCTATAAACAGTTATTACACTCCTTGTCAACCTTGAAAAGGGCTCACAAAACTGAGGATCAAATTCAATACATTAGTCAGAATAGTCTTTTTTATAGTTGACTCTTTTTTTTATTCAAATGTCATTTTCACTTTCACTTTCACTTTCACTTTCTTCCTTTGATCTTTTTTTTATTTCATTTCATTCATTTTCACACTCAAAACTTTTGAGTTACATTAATTCATTTCAGTGTGATTTATCTGTTTATTCTTAATATAGTTATTGCAATCTCCTATTAAGGATGTGTTGCTTTAGAGTCTCTTTCCCTCTCCCTCTCTTTCTCTCTCTCTCTCTCTCTCTATATATATATATATATATATATATATATATCATGTCTGTACGTATTTCGTTCTCGCTACGATTCTTTTTTTCCTATCTTCTGTCTTCCTTTAGATTTCACTTTTCTTCACTTCTGCGCTCTCTCTCTCTCTCTCTCTCTCTCTCTCTCTCTCTTTCTCTCTCTCTCTCTCTCTCTCTCTTTGCATAGCAAATGTGCCCACTACTTTCTCTTTTAAAGAATGTTTCCGACAAACTACGGGAAATCTTTGCACGTACCTAGGCACACACACACACAAATGCACACACACATATATATCTTAGGTGTTCCGGAGGGATTGAGTATTTTTTCTGAGGGAGTCTTACCCTCGTGCAGAGGATACAATCCAAGCATTTTAAGTACTACCAAAGAGGATATATATAATAGGGATATATATAATACATATGCATTATATAATACATTATATATATAACACATATATTATACATTATATATATATCGTATATATTATATATTATATATAATACATTATAGAATACATATATATTATATAATACATATATTATGGAGTTATATGTACGATGTGAATAGATTGTTATTGTTCTTACGAGAGAAATTCATATATGGTTGGACATAAAAAGAAAATAGGCTTTATTTCATGTGATGGAAAAGGGACCCTTCAATTTTGGCTGGGTACTCAGATGGTTTGTTGGTTGCTTGCTTGGTTGGTAGTTTTTTTATGCTATACCAATTTTAAAAGTATTTGGTTTGACTCGACCTAGGATTGAACCCAGGTCTTCCGGACCATTGGCGAACACTCTACCCACTAGGCCAGAACATGGTTAATCGGTTTCAAGTATTCATATCTAATACTAATTATTCTATTTACCAAGAATTCCTAAGTAATAAAATTCGCACGCAGTTTCAAATAACTAATTTGTTTTTATGTCATATCAACCATTCTAGGTTATCTAAAGCGAAATCCTTTTTATACATATATATTATATATATACGATGGTTGAGTTTTATGGCATATCAATAATGTAGATTGTATTATTTAATGCCAAATCCTCTTTATACATATATATTAAATATATATTATTTCTAAACACATTTTAAAATGAGCCTGAGCTCCCTTTTGACACAGTTAAATGGTTTCACTGATTTATCTCTAATACGAATAATTCTATTTACTATTAGTCATTTGT
Source organism: Sepioteuthis lessoniana (assembly GCA_963585895.1). NCBI lineage: Eukaryota > Metazoa > Mollusca > Cephalopoda > Myopsida > Loliginidae > Sepioteuthis > Sepioteuthis lessoniana. Next base: position 6,238,692 of record OY757937.1, read on the forward strand.
TTGCATACAATGTAATGATTTCAAGCATTGCTATATATCACTAACAATTAAACATCAGTCATTTCTTTACACACAGTTAAATGATCAAACAGTTCTATTTCAAACAATTCAGTTTAGCTTAAGTACACAGTTTAAATGTTAAGAATTTCTATTTTACTCATAGATAGAACCCTATCAGGTGCTACCACTCCGGATCAGAATAGACACGGAAGCAATGGCAATGAGGAGGCACCCCTTGTTTCCTAAATCCCCCACATTACTGAAGCCTCGCCATCAGATTGTATAATGTCATATCCTTGACATTCATTGGTGGAGTCTTGCCCCTTTGCAGAGGAGCAGTTGGTTTATTCTACAGCCCCTCCCCAGCCGACTTGGCCATTACGGGATTGAGAGTGAGAAAAAAGAGATTTCTGGCACATTCGTTTTCTTGGTTGTTTTATTGGTTCGTTTTATCACATGTCAACCAAGGGAAGTCCCCGTGACGTCATGGTATGCGAGCTGGAGTGCGACATCGAAGTAAGCCAACTGGAGCTTTGTTACGTTCACTTTCCGACAATAATCATTTGAAAAGTATGAGTCTCCTTATCCTTACAGCTATGGATTAAATAGTACCACTACTGTTCTTCTAAAAAAAGATGGCTTAGCCCATAAATAACCAACGAAGGCTGATATTCCGCTAAGCAAAGAAAAACAAAACAAAGCAGATATGTCAATCTGTGTTAGATTATTAACATCGATATTAGTTTTTTGTAAACAATTACCATATTTGACGGCATATAAGACGCACTTTTTTTTTACAAAAGATATCTTATAAAATTCTCCTGTGTCTTATATGCTATATATAGGTTTAAAATTCGCGCTAGTCGGCCAAAATTAGCTATCTAGCAACTCTTATTAGCTTAGACTTTAGCGTATTTTTCATATAACTATTGTCATTATCTAAAAGGCTATTATGCAGATCAAAAGTATTATCAGTGATAATATTCATCAGATTAATTTCATCGTGTTTAATACTAGTACTTTGTTTTGTTTTTTATTTGTCCATCTGAAATTCCGGTGCGTCTTATACACTTATATGACGTCAAATATGGTATATGTTTTCAAGTAACTCATAATCATAGTTATTTTTAAACAAGTATAGCCACAAGAAACAATTCTTAATTAAAAATAATCGTAACTGAGCGGATATATAAGACGCGCATTCAACTTTAAAATAATTCTATATCAATGTCACACTGCATCCTATTTGTTGCTTTTTATGATGAGAGGTACTATGAATTTTGAAACTGATATCAATGATGTTTGGATGGGTTGCAATGAACGCTAGTCCCCCAAATACCTTTTTAAACAGTGTTCCTTGAATACCGGAAAATACGGTCCTTTGCCTTCAATAATATGGTTTCAAATATTCCTATCTAATACAAAAAATTTGGACACAATTATATAGTTTCAAGGATTCCTATCAAATACAAATACAAATAATTTGCCCACTGTTATATGGTGTCAAGTAACTATTTAATAAATAATTCTAATAATTTTCAAGCAGGTATTTTTTTACCCATAGATAGGACCCTAATATGTTCTGCTACATCCACCTCAGAGTGGACTGGTGAGTAATGTTAACTAAAAGAAAACTACACACTCTACAGATCTCCAGAATAGTAGCCTCACTATCGATTCCTCTTTTATGTCGAGCCCATGACTCCCCATTCTGGGGTGGGGCTTACCCCACTTCAGTCTACGTATTGTTTAGAATACTTTGAATATATATTAACCAGAACATATATTATAGGGTTATATTTACGATGTAGATATATTGTTATTGATGTTATTATAGAAATACATCTATGTTTGTATATAAAAGAAAATAGGTTTTGTTTTATTTGATAACATTGGGTTCTTTTATTTTGTTACGTTCACAAGTGTGAAAATATTCCTACCTAAGAATATGAAAAAGCTATCCACTTCTCCCCTTTTTTTATATCAGGCCAAAAAAAAAAGAGTAAATTTGGCGCCAAGTTGGCCAGGTTCTTTTGCTGATAAAATTCAAAACTACAAACAATAACTGGAAGGAAGCAAGTTCAAAACATGGGAAAGAAAAGAACAATTGTAATAATACAAACGTCAATAACAAAGTAAAAAGGATTGAATTGAAATCATCCGAATAGAAACAAAATGGCCGTTAAACTCAAACGTTAAAAAAGCTCCCCTATTGAAACAAAGAAAAATCTAAAGCATTTTTTAAAATATCATTCTTAATGAAAGAAACTGAATAAAGAGAAGTTAGAAAAATGAAAAATAGCTATCAAAAAAGTCCTAAAAGAATTTTTTATATACATGTAAAGCATAAAATATGCCCAACACGCGACGAAAGAAAGCTACTGATACCTTCGAAAAGGGATATTCCTTAATCAGGTTTTATGAATTTACGATCTGAAGATATTGATAAAGTCTGTATCAAGTGATTTTAGGCACCAGAACAGCAAAGATATTTTATTTCTGTATGGACAGGACCAGAATTTATTATCTGGTTGAAATTGGAGATTTAGTTATAGAATCGGTATCTTTCGATTTCCTGCTAAAGTCACAAAACAAATCTGTTTAAGTAAAAAGACAAATGGTGCCCAATGAATAACAGCAGAAGATCAGACGGAAACAGAAGAGTGATTAGCACACTGACAACCATCATGGAAAGAGTTCGAAAAGTGCTTTGTCTTTGCAATGGCTGAGGGAGAGCATCTGTCTGTCTGTCTGTCACTATATATATATATATATATTTAGAGAGAGAGAGAGAGAGAGAGACATACACACACACACACACAAAGACCAAAACAAAGACAGAAAGGGATAGACAATTAGTCATTGGATAGTGAGTATCTCCCCATTTATATATATATATATATATATATATATATATATATATATATATATATAAAATAAGTAAATATATATTTGATTTTATACATATTCAATAGCATGTAAGCTTGTCTGCGACCACTGGTTTCATGACGTCTTATAAACGACAACCATCAGGCAATCATGCAAATTATATCGTATTTGGTCTGCCACAACCCCAGGAAGTGGGATAGTGACAACCAACACTTATAATATACATATATATATATATATATATATATATATATATATAGAGAGAGAGAGAGAGAGAGAAAGAGAGAGAGAGAGCAGAGGGAAGGGAGCAGTGGTCAATTTATGTAACAGTGTTTAAGAAATTAATATCGCAACAAAGATCATTTTTAGGGTTGTCAGTTCCTTCGATCTAATAGCAATCCAAACTAAGTAATCAGTTAAGTACAAATTAGTATGGAATACCATCAACCAAAATATAATTTAGGGTGAATTCATTAAGGAATCATGCGCTGACTAAGCAGCTGGTGACTAAAAAATCTTGCCCAAGAAGTCATATGTAAGTCAATAAAACAAGTCGATCATTTAGAGGATCAATAACAATGGAGATCAATAATAGATAATAGTAAGTAATGTTTTAATTAAAAAAAAAGATAAGCTTATAAAATTAAAGTTGTTAGGATCGATATTTGTGCGATGACGTTAAGTATTTCTATGAGACGAGAAACGCCTTCAAATGACCTAAACGCGCGCACACACACACACAAACGTACAACACACATACATTCACACTCATTCACACACATCTTCATACATACACATAAAAGTACACAAAAGTACACAGTCATGTAATGAAATGTGTTTTATACATATATATATATATATATATATATATATATATATATATATATATATATATATATATACATATATATATACATATAATTCTGATAAAATTTGAGTTAGAAAACCTGTTATATCTATATAAGTATGTGTCTGTGTTTGTGTCAGAGCATGTACTTATATATGTATGTGTATATACATATATGGGTTCACCATATATGTACGTGCATATATACATAAACATATACATTCGTGTATATATATATATATATATATATATATATATATATATATATATATATGGGGGGGGGCATATATAATGAAATTTCTGTTTCTGTTCTGTTTATACGTAAATACAGGTGTATATATATATATATATACATATATATATGTGTATGTGTGTGTGTGTGTGTGTGTGTGTGTGTGTGTGTGTGTGTGTGTGCATATATGATGAAATTTCTGTTTCTTTTCTGCTTATACGTAAATACAGGAATATATATATATATATATATATATATATATATATATATATGTGTGTGTGTGTGTGTGTG
>OY757937.1:6247950-6263521 GCA_963585895.1 Sepioteuthis lessoniana
GTGTGTGTGTGTGTGTGTGTGTTTGAATGATTGTGTCCACGTCCTTGTTAAATGTGTTTTGTTATACGCTACTTTCTGCGTGTGTGTGTGTGTGTGTGTGTGTGTGTGTGTGTGTGTGTGTGTGTGTGTGTATGTTTATATAAGTAATCAGTGGGGTTGGATGCTCACTAGATAGATTTTCTGTTGATTATAATCTGCTGATGTATCGATCATGTCATAAGATATCTATCATTGAAGCAGGGATTTACCTGTCGGTCAGCGCGAAATATGTCGTTGCAACGTGACTTGCACAAATCACCCTACAATTTCAACAGCATCAATTAATTATACGTCCCATCTACCCATCATCAACAACAACAACATCAACACCACCGCCACTGCTGTCACCACCTCCACCTCCCTCTTTTCATAATACAAAGCCGATCTATTTTTTGATTGTCTAAAGGTACATCTTCAATCCTGATATTGATTGATCGCTCGGATTGTCTACTCTACAAGTTTCCTTGAACTTAGACTGTTTTAAAGCACTTAATAGAAGAGTATTTGTGGCCATGCTCGGAAAAACAAGTATGAGACCAGAAATTACTTTCTTATATATATATATATATATATATATACAATTTCATTAAACATAATAGACATTTTATGTCTACATATTTTCTTCTGGATCCGTTCGAATTCCCGTATTACTTTTATCGTATTCGGGGGGAATAATTTGTCTCTTCACGAGATCACGTCTGTATTCCAAAGTGCTGTTATATTTATGAGCTGCAGGATAAAATATGTATATTTAGGCAGCATTTCTGCGTTAATGCAAATTTCATTAAACATAATAGACATTTTATGTCTACATATTTTCTTCTGGATCCGTTCGAATTCCCGTATTACTTTTATCGTATTCGGGGTGGGTGGGATTGATTTATGTATTGTCCATAGTTGTATGTATCCCTGGTACTTTCTGCCCGACTTTGGGCCATCATCAGGAGAGGATCTATTACAAAAGTAATGTAACTTTTATTTTAGCATATTACCACTATGTAAGAGCGCGTTTACCGTCAAAACAATGTCTCAAAATTATCAGAAAGCTTGAAATAAGGTCTCAAAATTATCAGAAAGCTTGAAATAAGGTCTCAAAATTATCTGAAAGCTGAATGCGCCGTTTTAAACTTATAAAAGCTACAAGATACTCGAATAGCAATTCTAATGAAATAAATAGTTTTTACGTGTGATATTTAGTTTTTGGTTTGTAGATAAATAAATATTTTTTGATTATCTGCTCGTACCATTGAATACTGCTATGAGCATTTTTGTTCGAACGCGTGTTTTATTTTGGTTGTGTTTTATCAACCCTTGTATTATTGGTTTTTTATAACAAATCCTGCTCGCACACACACACACACACACACACACACACACACACACACACATATATATATATATATATATATATATATATATATATGTGTGTGCGTGTTTGTGTGTGTGTGTGTGATTTGTAAACGATTAGTTTGTCGGTAAAATTATTTTTAAACGAGTCAGAACTCCCTTGTTTGTACACAGTTAAACGGTTTCAATTATTTTTTTTAATATAATACAAACAATTCAACTGAGAATCAACCATTCCTTTGCACACACTTGAATTATTTCAAATCTAGAAAATGTTTGAATATTCCTATTTGACCCAAAGATGAAACCCTAAGAGATACAACTACACCGGCTCAGAGTCATGGCAATGAAATAATTCTCCATATTATCCATAGCTCAAAGACTAGAGCCTCACCATCAGATTGTTTAGTGTCATACCCAACTCACTCCGAGGTACAGTCGGCGTATTCTACAGTCTTGGTTTACTCAGTGGTCAAAAATAAAGTTTATTTGTCGAGAACATCATCCCCCAAAGACAAACGTCTAATCTAAGTCAACAATAACGCCTATAAATGAATATGCTTCAAATATGTTTCATTTAAAAAAAATTAATTTCCAACTAAATCAAACATACCACCATTTTAATATTTTCCCGTTAGATATTATTTATTCCGATTAAAAACACGGTACAAATAACTCGAAACTTTCCTAAAATTTTCTTGTTTCTAAATGATACCTGCATTGGAAAAAGAAGATCTAAAAAAAATCCGGCTTTAAGTTAGCCTTTCCGCGCTTTTAACCTGGACAATATTTTATGAAAATGGATGTTATTAGCCCTTATTATTTACCAAACTTTACAATTTTGAAAATCTATAACCAAACCTAATATTGCAAAAGATCTTTCTCAAAGACATGAAAAGGTATAAGCTTTGTAGCTAAAGTACGTAAATCATGAATATCTTTTTGATACTCTTTAAAAATACAGACGAGACAATTATCACAGGTTGAACGTTAAATAAATATAAATGAAAATTGGCAGTAGAAATCAAATTTTATCTATGTGGACTTAATGCAGCATTGACACCTTGTAGCGAGGTTTTGTTTGTACAATATTGATTATTTAACTTCCAGTCCAATTCGCAATAGAAATAATTATTTAAAATGTAATAAATGAGTGAGGTATTCGTTTGACTACATCCTGGCGTTTTGTTTTATCATGCTATTTCTCAAGGTAGATAACTCATGAATCTGTAGTAAATTTTCTTTATCTATATAACAGCTTACAATCTTTTGATTACCGAATGTCTGTGTGTTTATTTTTATAAAACAATAGAATCAAAAAAATTATACGAATACATTAACAAAATACCTGGCAGCCCTAGCCGATATGAAGTGCCCGTGGTGTAATGCTTATCGTCATAGGAAATGGACACGGCGACACGAGTTCAAATCCTGGGCAAGACTGATTGCATTTCACATAGCACTAATACCCTTGGAAAAGGTATGAATCCAATTATTCTCCCTCCAGCTATGGGTAAATAGTAGGACAGACTGGGTTCTTCAGCCTTGGTGAGGTAACTAGTCTAGGAGAAGGAAAACTCTGAATTCAAACCTATTAAACTCCGCTTAAAAATTGACCTTGTGTCATATCCTGCCCGAGCGGAGGGGTTGGGTAAATATGATATGAAATACAAAACTTTGCACTTTGCAAAACTTCTCATTTCCTTAGGAGAGTATTATGAAAAGATACCACCCAAAAGAAGCGGCAAAAAAATAGAATGTGTATAATAACAACCTTCCCGATGAAAGATTGTAAGAAAGAGAAAGTAAAAAAGGAAATTTAATAATAATAATAATAATAATAATAATAATAATAATAATAATAATAAATCTTCCAGACCCTTTAAAGGATTATTAAAGGGCTTGGACTATTTCGAAGTTGGTGGCCGAGTGGAGACCATCTAAACAACAGCATTATTGAAAACGTCCAGAATACTGAGAAGAGTCCTGGAGACTTGAGGAGACTTGCTGTCACTCAATCTCCAGTGAAAGACTATCAGCTTATGCTGATGTGGAAAACTCTAATGAGTAATAATAATAATGATAATAATAATACCTCGACCTTGGTAGGGAAACTGACTGTTATACCAATTGTAATTGGTGCTTTTGGTACAGTCACCGAAGGATTATTAAAAGGACTCGAGGACTTGAAAATAAAAGGGCGAATTGATATCATCTAAACTACTACATTATTGGGATCTGACAGAATACTGAAAAGAGGCATGGCGACTTGAGGAGACTTTCTGTCATTCAAACTTCGGTGAAAGACCATCAGCTAACGCTGGCGTAAATAACGATAATAGATCCGTCCTTGAAAATGAAATGCATAAAGTTTTCTGGGATTTTGAGATTCAAACAGACCACCTAATCTCGACCAGGAGATTAGACCTAGTGATAATTGACAAGAAAAAGAAGAAGAGAACTTTGCCCTTCCGAGTGGAAAGAAATGAAAGCGAAAAGAGAGACAACTACAAAGATCTTTCCAGAAAACTAAAACCAAAAAAAAACAAACAGTGGAACAGAAGGGTGTCAATGATACCAATTATTGTTGGTGCATTTGGAACCGTTCCACGGAGGATTGGAGCAATTGGAAATTAGAGGAAGAATCAAAACCATCCAGACTATAGCATTACTGAGATCGGCTAGAATACTGACAGGTCTTTGAGATCTGAGGCGACTTTCTGAAGCGACTCTGGAAAAACTCGTAAGGAGTAAATTAACGCGTTCAAAAGAATTGATTCTATAGCGCTGGGTATTTTCAAGGAATTTTATATAGCACTTTCAGTGATTTATTCGCAACTGATTTCAATGTATAGTCTATAAATATAACGTGACCTTGTACCAAGCTTAATGGATACTTATTGAAATGATTGATTGGAGGTGCCCGTAGTGTAATGGTTATTGTCGTAGGAAATGGACACGACAATACGAGTTCAAATCCTGGACGAGACTGATTGCATTTCACATAGCATAGAAAGGTATGAATCCAATTATTCTTCCTCCAGCTATAGGTAAATAGTAGGACAGACTGGGTTCTTCAGCCTTGGCGAGGCAACTAGTCTAGGAGAAGGAAAACTCTGAATTCAAACCTGTTAAACTCCGCTTAAAAATTGACCTTGTGTCATATCCTGTCCGAGCGGAGGGGTTGGGTAAATAGGATTAATGGATAATAAATAAATTAATTAATTAATGGATACAGATGAAAATTAGTTCTTGTTGAGATGTACTTAAGAAGTTTTTTAATTGGACTAGATTTAAGTATATCCATACCGACTATGAATAGTTTTATTATTATTATTATTATTATTATTATTATTATTATTATTATTAATCCTTTCTTAGAAAATGATGAGAAAATATTATAAGAAAGAAGGAAATAAAAACAGACTTTAGTAAATCTTTAACACGATGTCTTCAGAAGAACTGAAGAAGAAAACGATGGGACGTTATGAGGGATGAAGGAATCATTAATTATAATGATAATAAAGGCAATGATAAAATGAAAAAATAGAGGCATAAGGAATCTGAGAAAGAATTGAACAAAGATGGCTGAAGATTAGGTAGCCATATTGCATGTCTTTTTCACGTGACTAGGTCATATGTCAGCCATTGCTGTTGCCTTGGCGATCATGAGAGCACCCCACCTAAAAGAAACCGATTACTATAGTAACATACGCAAGTACACACATACATACACTCAGTAACCTCTTACACACACATAGAGTCACTCTCTCTCTCTTTCTCACTATCTCTCTACCTCTCTCTACCCACCCTCTCTCAAACTATCTTGAATCATTACTCAATCCCTCACTAATACATACATTTGGCATTAAGTAATTACATACACTGATAATCACATCGAAGATAAACACAGAAAACCCACTGATCCATTGATGCAGTTATGTCGATAAGAAAACTCCGACCAGGGCAAAAGAGAAAACCCTATTGAGGAAGTTTCTGCGGGAAATGCCGGGCTGAGAAGAGGCCATGGAGCATGGACTGGGTCTCGACCATTTTACTTTCCCGGTTGGTGAGACCCTTCTATCATGTGTTTCTATAGTGGCCATATTACATAGCAGTCATGGACTGGTTTTCAAATCTCATGGTTTCCGGGTTGGTGATTCTTATCTGTATTGTGTGTCGGTAGAGAGAAAGCAAAAAGGGAGCGAACGAGCAAGAATCAGCAAAGTAAAAGCAAAAACAAAAAACACAAAACAAATTTTTTTTCTTTTAAGAAATCGAAAGTGAAAGTGAAAGTAATATGTCGAAGCAAGAAGAAAGAAAGAAAATTATATATTTTTAATTGTTTTTGTTTTCTTTCGTATTTGCTTGTCGTTGTTTTTTTACTTCCTCTTTCCTCATATCAGACCTATAGTCTTTTTGGCTTCGTTCTTTTATCTTTGGTATCTTTTATGTAGAAGCTTTCATTCTTTATCAACACATGACTGTTATAGCAAGCTCTGTTCTACCAAAATCATTACACCTTCTGCTTTCTCTATCTATTGTCTTTGTTTATTTTAATATCTTTTATACATATATATATATATATATATATATATATATATATATATATATATAATTTAAGCATATCGTAATCGACCGATATACACCAATATATTCATAACACATGCTGCTTTATATGTTTTTTATGTAATTATCGTGCATCATCAAAATAACATATTTTCAAAAAGTTAATACACTTAAGGTGAATATTGTTTTTGTAGATTGTAACTCTTTTGCCATTACTTTGTCCTTATTTAAGTATCAAATATTTATTTAGATACATATTTAAAAGAATTATATGTTATGTATATATACACAAACACGAATATAATAATGAGTAAACACACACACACACACACACACATATATATATATATCCACACACGCACACACACACACACAGATATATTTATATATATATATATATATATATATATATATATATATATATATATATATATAAAATTACGGTTTTGTTCTTGCACTTTGCTGACCACATATATATATATATATATATATGGGGCGGTGCATCTGTGTTTGTGAGACAGACGGACAGACAGATAGATAGAGTAAAGTTCATGAAGAAATCTGACCGTATGAGAAAAGGAAGACATTTTGTTTATATCAAATTTCATTTCTGAAGATGCTATCCTTATAGCAAAACATGTCAATTGAATTTTCCTATTGACTTCATTTTCTCCTAGCGCTGGATTTTGTTCTAAACCTTACTCTCTCCACACACACACACACACACACACACACACACACACACACACACACACACACACACACATATATATATATATATATACATATATATATATATATACTAGAATGGAAACATCCTCTTGGATAAAAAATATTCCATATCTATTTAAAAGTTTATGCCAAAGAATTTTGAATATACGAAAACGTGAATAATACCAGTCAAATGTAACGTATAGATGGCCATATCTTCATTAATTCATCAGGTATTATTTACGTGTTTTCATTTGAAAAAAGGTATCGCTTTATGGAACCTTTCTAACAGTTTCTGTGTACTTTGGAATCTCAAGGTTAAAAATCCAAAGTCTTGAGAATCAACATATTGTTCAAGATACTAGTCTTTGATACTAGGAGAAGTTAGACACACAAACCAAGAAACATACAGTATACATGAAACTGTTCTCTATTATATATGAGTGAAATTATGTTTATATATATATATCTATATATATATATATATATATGTGTGTGTGTGTGTGTGTGTGTGTGTGTATATATATATATATATATATATAGCATTGCATGCTATAAATATTTTATATTTTCAAATCTCAAAAATGGTATTATTGAATATCATCATTCTCAAATATGATTTCATAATAATATAAACAAATGTCTTGTCTCTGTTACAGAAAGATTAATAAGTATATTAATGTTTATAAAATCGAAACGTTTGAGTAGACGCCTGTGTCGATTAACGTATATTTAAACCCGATGAAAGTTTTGGAAAGTAATATCGTCTTTATATATATATATATATATATATATATATATATATATATATATATATATATATATATATATCAAGACGATACTTCATGAAACCCAGCGTTGCATATTATTTTCCATGGATTAAATATATATATACATATCTAATATATATCTATTATTATTATTATTATTATTATTATTATTATTATTATTATTATTATAGCTCTATCCTAGATATTAAGCAGTCTCCATATTATATTGCATTTGGTTCGACACATACCCACCAAGTGATTTAGTGACAAACAACACTCTTATAATATATATGTATATGTGTGTGTGTGCGTGTGTATGTGTGTGTTTGTGTGTGTGTGTGTGTGTGTGCTTTATTTGGGGATATTTTGTAGGTAACATGATCGAAAACGATTTAGCGCCATTTTTTGCACATAGTTTAATGGTTTCAAGTATTTCTAACAAACGCTAATAATTTTATCTGATATGAGGTATTTGTTTGCTCACAGTTAAATTGTTTCAAGTTTTGCAATCCATCGTTAGTAATTCTATTAATCAAGTATCCCTATCTAATACAAGTAATTTGCACACAGCTGTATTGTTTTAAGTAACTAATAATAATAATAATAACAATAATAATAATCCCTAATAGATGCTTGAGCAGTTTTATTTGACCCAAAATTGCGATCCTAACAAGTTCTATCACTTTCAGAGAGAACCTGAGAGTAGTGGTAATGAAAGGTTATCCCACATTGCCCAATCTCCAAGAGAGCCGATGATGAAATTAATTGTACTAGCTTTTGTCTTTGGAATAAAGCAAAAATTGATAGCTATTTTTAAGTACTATGTGTATAGAGATGAAAGAATAGTTTCGAGTGTGCATCGTTTGATTAACAATGAAGCCTTGCAAATTAATTACTACTAGTTAGTGAGTTCGATCCTCACAAGTTTCTTCTTGTATATGACCTTGTGACAAATCAAAGCAGTGCATGCATTTTTTACATCTCACGTGGTGTAATGGTTAACGAACTGAAATAGAAATATATATGTGATTAAAATTCTCAATATGGATGTATGTATGTATGTATGTATGTAGGCAACTCCTCCGCTATGAACAGAATACGACACAAGGTCAATTATTATACGGAGTACAGCTGATTTTAATTTAGAGTTGTCTTTCTCCTAGCCAGGTTGCTTTACCAAAGCAAACGGACCCAGTCTTCAATACTATTTACTCAAAGCGGGAGGTCGAACAGAGAGATCCATAATTTTGCGAAGGGAATTTGCTCGAAGTGAAAGCAAGCAACCTCCTTTGGGATTTGAACTCGGGTACTCGATTCGATTTCGTACGCAGATAACCGTTACGTTAAGCGCACCTCCAATGTATGTATGTATGTATGTAACGGTAGCCAAGGGAAAACGTCCCGTTGTACTGAGGATTTTATAAAAGCAATGTAATTTAAGATGCTTTCACTCAAAGAATAAAGTAATTTCAAGTCCTGTTTGCAAACGAATGACAATCTTGTGGTATCTTTATTAGTTCTAAATGTCTCTTTATCAGCATCCTAGTTCTTCGATGTTACGATAGCAATGAAATGCTCATTAAAAGATTTCATCCCTTCCAAATTAGAAGCACCTATATCATCATGGACCTTCGCTTAGTAACGATGACATTTTTCACAAACTCTTTTAAAAATTCAACTCTCTCTCTCTCTCTCTCTCTCTCTCTCTCTCTCTCTCTCTCTCTCTCTCTCTCTCTTAAAAGTATTCTCTTCTGTTTCTAAAATCCACTGAGTTCAATTCCTCCCACACACACATACACACACTTTTTCTTGTAGAATTACTTGAAACTATATTTAACTGTGGGGAAACAGTTGGTTAATATCATATCGAATTATTTGTGCTTGCTCTATTTGAAACCATTTAACTGTGTGCAAACAAATGAATAACGTTGAATAGAGTTATTAGTTTTAGATAACAATATTTGAAACCATTTAGTAATCACACACACACACACACATATATATATATATGTATATATATATATATATATGTGTGTGTGTGTGTGTGTGTGTGTGTGTGTGTAAACAAGGTTTGTCATTAAATAGCTCGGCAAATTTAATATTAAACCAAAACCTTTTCCTTGTTTCTGATTATTAAAAAAATTAATCTTAAATTATTTTTCAAAGACAATATAAACACTTTTAATTATAACCCCCAACTACAACACCAACAACAATAATAAAGACCAATTTATTGGCGTTCTTCTTGATGCGTGCAGTGCAATGTGACTTCTGGACAATTTTTAATTTCAGGCTAATTAAACTAGTCACTAATTATCAAACTCAATACTAATCGTACATCCATTATATCACTAAAAAAAGCTAACAACCATTACTTTTTACTAATCCGTTTATCCACGATTTTATACACGATTGATGTAGATGAAGCCAATACGTAAGCCTTTTGTAAAGCTTCATTTTCTGTCTCCAATACTGACAAACGTAAAGAACAACTGAACTTAAAAAGTCATCTACAACATCCGCAACACTTAATCGTTCCGGAGAAGCGGTTCAACAGCCAATGGATGTATTAGCCCTAACGATGGCTTCGATCTCAGGCGGAGGGAAGGGGGCGGAAGATATCGATTTTTGGATTAGCCTTTTACGAGTAGAAATGTTTTAAAATTACGTGGGCGTTGTTTATTTTTGTTACGCGCACTCACAATTAGTTCACACTCGTTGTAAGAAACAGTGCTTACACTGAAGGTTAAGTGGCAGCAAGAACTTCCCCCAACTATGCTCCAGACTCTCCACAGTAGTCAAACTGTTTTCAGTAATGCTCTTCATGGGACAGCGTTTCTTTTCATTGTTTCCGATAACCAGAGCTTTATTTCTAGTCTAGACTAGGTGGCCAGTCTAGATCTAAAAGTCTGAGTGAATACTATTTGTTTGTTTGTTTGTTTGTTGTTTTTTTAGAGGAGATATAAATTATTTATGAACATATCATTGTTTTTTTATACTTGTTTGCTCAGTTACAAGTTTATTATATGTTCCACACCAATCATGTTTATGTTTGAATTATATCTGTTGTGGGAGCTTTACCCATCTCACCATAATGGACTCTTCTCACCTTTATTAGTACTGAGAGATTTCGCTAGGTAAACAGATTATATTGCACAGGAAAGATAGAGTTACATAGAAAAGGTGATAAATCTCGTACTGTTTCAGATAACTCCGATATTGTTCGGCAGGCAACGAAATCTCTCAGTACTAATAAAGGTGAGAAGAGTCCATTATGGTGAGATGAGTAAGGCTCCCACAACAATATCTGAGACAAATTTTAATTGTACTCATTATGAGGTTTTCATCCTATTTTTCACTGATGGTTTTGGTAACAGCAAATTTGCTCAGATTCCCAGTATTTTAGTTGATTTTAGCATTGCTGTGTTCTATTTGGTCTGCAATCTTCATCTTATCTCTTGTTCACTCAGTCTATTTTCCATGTTCTTGGGGACTGTCCCAAAGGTACCAACTAAAAATGGCATTACTATTAATTTCATGTTTCATACCTGGAACAAATTATTATTAATATTATTTTGCTCATTGGAGAATTCTTCACCCCAGCATTGGCTGATGGTCATTCACTGGAATCTGAATCACAGGAATTGTCCTCATGACTCTCCTCAGTATTCTAGTCGATCTCAACAATGCTGTAGGCTGAATGGTCTCAATTCGTCAGCTGATTTCCAACCCTACAATTCCCTTCCTAAACCTTTGGGTACCAAGTGTACCAATTACAACTGGTATTACCGTGACGGTTTTTTTTTTATTTTCTAGCAAAGTCCAATTAGTTCCTCTTTTCCCTTTCTTTTCTTTACTTTGTTTCACATTGGGGTCTCCAGGAATTGCAAAAATCCACTAGTGCTTTTTTTCTTGTTAATTAACATGAGGTCTCGTCTTCTGGCTGGAATTAGATGGTCTGTTTGTATCTCAAATGCTAAGAGAATTTTATGCGTCTCATTTTCATGGACAGATTCCGGTTTTTGCATATACCATTAGGAAGTATGATCAAAATTCAATCTCTTGCAAAATTTCCAGTGAATAACCTTTCCTACCCAATCGTGCCTAGTCTTGCACTCCTTCTGTGCTAGTTTGCTGCATTCGATTTCAATGTAATTAATTGTTTAATTTCTTTCTTCACTTAACTTACACTTCCTAGTCTGATACGAATTTCTGATTTTCGCTTTAACATAATTAGTCGTCGTGACATTGTTTTGTGCCGCTATTCAAAGAGATTCAATTTCTCTCTGAAGGTGTCCTTTTCATAGCCATGTCCAGCTCTTCTCTAGAGAGATTTCGCCAGTTTGTTGCTTGAAATATAGATACAATTGTTTTTCTTCTCATTTCTGTTTCCTAGTTTTTATTGTTTTTTCTATTTGTTCTTTTTTGTTGTAATTAATCTCTCTTTGCTCTTCTTAATGTAGTTTTCATGTTTTTTTTGTTGATGAATCAAGGCAAACTTCTATGTTGGCGAGTATTCCTTTCTCCTTCTTTTCTTGATATATAGAGTCTGTCTAGGTTACCTCTCGGATGTAAAGCCTTGTGCAAAGTCATTAATTTTATTGTCCTTTAGTCAATCCGTCTAAGTTCTTCCCAGAGTATCTTACAAGGGGCAGTACCCACGTGTTTATTCCTTTGATAAAATTTCTCGTTCATCTTAAATTCTTCTTCTTCTTTTTTGTATTATAATAATTATCATATGAAAATTCGACCTCCGGTTCGGATTAGAAGCGTGTATCAGTTAACTATGCTTTCGTAAGGAAGTTAATATATGTCATTAAGAGATTAACACCAATGGCCTCGTAATCGTAATTGCTTGTACTACAAATTCAAATGCAACACATTTTTAAAAAATCCTCATTGTTTGGTAAAAGATGAAAAGTCATGTAAAAAAAGGTCATAACTTTGGTTTCTGACGAGGTCATCGTTAGCTTGATATCAACTTTATACGTTCAAACAAAAAGATAAAGATTCGGTTTACCTAACTTGGCGGATATTATGTAAGAGCCCTGTTTAACAATATACTTACATTATGAATAAAACGCTTCAAGATGCCTCCCAGAGCTATAGAAATTATAATATTTATCTAGCTTAGTTTTAAGGATCTGTCCTCCTATCCCAGACCACACCTCTCCCATTTCACTATATCGGGGAGAGTGAGGACCAATATCTGAGATCCTTGACATCCAACATAGGAGGGTCTTCGGAGCCGAGCTGTGTTTAACACCTCTCATTATTACGTAAGAAGCTTCTTACATTATACCTGACCTTGCATCGCATCCTGCCTTCGCGTTAGATAGATAGATAGATAGATAGATAGATAGATAGATAGATAGATAGATAGATAGATAGATTATCGCCCATAAATATATATAATTGATGTTTTCTGAAGACAAAATTTTATTCTAAACCAGAGATATCAGAATTTTACATAAACGGATATAGTAAAGTAAACTTGGCGACCTTAGTCGAGAACGACCAGAAGGCTCCCTTTTTAATAGCTACAACACCGAGGTGTTGGGGAGGGCGCTAAATTTTTTCATGTGTTGCTCCACTTGATACGTACTTTACCCTTGATACGTACTTTTTATTGCCGAGCATTAACCAAGTAGGTATCAAGACCCATTTTAAAAGTCTTTGGTATGACGCGACGTGGGTGTCTCAGACCATTGGCAAATACTCTACCCACTAGGTCAATCAGCCGATTTAAACGGGTATAATTAGGTATTATTTATCAATGTATAAAAAATTGTACTTATTTTTTTACTGTTACATATTGATATATTGAGTGGCAGTAGAGTTTGATTATAAGTAATACCTAAAAAAAAACTCACGTTTCAATTGTATAATGTTCAATTTGAAACAATAAAAATCTTGGTAAGTTTGGTAAAGAATAAAATTTTGTCTTTCAAAGGAATTGATAAGGCAGTACATATTTATGGGTGGTAATCTATCAACCAATCATTTCATACGATTTGATTTTTGGTTGCAGTGTTTGACCATAAATAATACCAAATAACATCCGTTTTCACTGGGTTATATTCTAGTTATCTACCAACTAATCTATCAATCAATCTTTTCATAAGATTTTATTTTTGGTTGCGGAGTTTAAATATTGAATAATACCAAATTATAGCCATTTATATAATGTTCTGTTTGAAATTTAAAAAAATCCAGATATTAAGAATAAAATTTCGTCTTTATGAAAAAAATATTGATCGGAGAGAATATACTCAGGCCGATAAAGCAGATATAAAATATGGTGGCAATAGTTCTAACTGTCCTTGAATTATGAGATGATAGACAGACAGACTCCTCACAAAGAAAAAAAAAACAAAACAAAACAAAACAAAAAAGCGAAGACATTATAGTATAAAAAAAGAAAGACATAGTTAGATTATTATAACTTTACTCACTTAGCAGAAAAAAAATCGAAGGTTTTACTTAGCGTGCAAAATGAAGCAGTCATTTAGTTTTTTATCATTATTTTTTTTATCCCTCATTAAAGGATGTCGGGTGATTGAGGTTAGTCTGTGCTTTTCTGGAACATCGACGAGAACTCTATTCTTAGTTGTGTGCTATGAAACATCTCGTTTGTCTCTTAGAGTTCAATTTGTAATAATACGTAATATGTTATTCTCAAGCAGAGAAGTAATTATTAGCGAAATAGTCTAGTAGACTATTATTATTGTATTTAGATTAAAACATTGTCGGGTGTCCCACGCTAGTGTCACTTTGTCAGAGTAAGCCACAAGACAAAGTTTACGCGGCCTTCAAATTTGGATTAAAGTGTTTTATTGGTTCATTTCCTTCTCAGTATGCATTTTTGTTTTGGAACTGGTTTTTGTAAATGAACAAGAGCATCTTATTGGTCCATTGAAACTGGGGCTATTTTTAGTCTTTAGTCCCATGTGAACATGCACGGTAATCTCGTTATATACTTCACTCAGTGGAGTGGGGAGGGAGTTAAATACTAAGATGAATATAATTACCTTGGGGGCCTTACTATGGTTAGTGTGTGTGTGTGTGTGAGAGAGAGAGAGAGAGAGATGTGGGTAGTTAGAAAAATTGAGATATGTTGATATAATGAAATTAGGAGAGAGATTCACGAACACACACACACACACACACTCATATATTCATCTATATATGTATGAATCCATATATATATATATATATATATATATCCTAATTTGCTTTCTTTAATAATTTCTCTCCAACCTCTCTCTCTCTCCCTCTCTCTCTCTCTATATATATATATATATATATATATATATTTATAGGACGAAAGAGAAAGACATGAATACGCGCAAAGAGACTGAGAAAGGGTTAAGGATAGATAGATAGATAGATTCAAAAGGAGACAGACAGACAGACCGACAAAGAGGACTGTCAGAAGATATGATTTCATTCATTTTTGTTGATTTTCTATTGGCACAAGATCAAACTACTTTCTGTATAACATTTCTCGAGTTCTCAAATCATTTAAGCCTTCAATTTGTCATATATGTGTGATTATGTAGTTGAAACAGCATAATTATACATCCGCCTCAGGGTTTATGAGCGCGTCTAAATTCTCGAACGCGTCTACTGTTGTGGTTGACTCTTCTTATGACCTGCTCGGTAATTATCAGATAATCTCCCTCTCATTATTATGTAGCCAAAGACGCAGATTTCGAAGATTTCTCTGCATATATCTATGTACTGTCTAATTAGATATAAACAACCTGCATAAATGTATGTATCTGCGTGAATATAAATATATATACGTATATATATATGTGTATGTGTGTGCGCGCGCGCGCGTGTGTGTGTGTGTGGTGTTATTGTAGGTGTATGTGTGTGTGTGTATATACATGTATATATAATTTCGGACAATTATAAAAAGACCTTCATCCTCAGTTGCAAAATCTCGCCCAGTAAGTTAGAAAGGTATCTATACATATGTATATATATATTGAAAAGGGAACCCTTGGGTTGCCCTCGACTACGGTCAGGCAACATTATATATATATATATATATATATATATATATATATATATATATATATACTTGAGGAACACTTATAATCTCTTGCTAGACAGAAATGCTGAAC
>OY757937.1:6263721-6381221 GCA_963585895.1 Sepioteuthis lessoniana
CAAATTTACGTTAGACTTAGTATCATACCACTCTGACAACGAGCGAAATACGTCAGCTCGGGAATTATTAGGCCTTATGTAATAGCTTTCACTTCTTTACATTTTGCCTTACCGGATACCAGAGTGCTCAAATATATATATATATATATATATATATATATATATATATATATATATATTGCTCTTTTCTTTCTTTATCTCTTTCCCACATCCAATATATCTTATTACTCTCTTGATCTTTCACACACTTTCTCCATATTTCTATTATCTCTCTCTCTCTCACTCTCTCTCTCACTCTGTCTCACTCTTTTTCTAACTCCCGATATGTCTTAATCCTCCTTCTCTTTTAACCCTCAAATATATTTATATATATATATAAGTAATTTGGCTGACCTTTTCTATAGGGGTGATATTAGAGACATTAAGTCAAATTTTCCACCGGAAAATATTTTCATTTTTTAAAAATCCATCGTTGACTTAACATCACAAATATCACCCTGCATGGTCCTGATGATGGTTCAGTAGAACCGAAACACTATAGTGTCGACTTCTCAATAAATCTCCCCTTCCACTTGGATTAACTTGTTATCAATTTTTCTATGCATGAAATATCATGTATGGAATAGCATATATGAAACAAAAATACTATTCATGAGATATCAAAAATAAAATATTATATATAAAATAAATTGAAATATATGAAATATTATAAATAGAATATCACATAGGAAGTATAAAGGTATATGAATTATCACACCTGAAGGATTAACAGTGCAAATAAATGAAAAAAATATGAAATATCACACATGAAATATCACATTTCAAAAGTATTATATATGAAATATATTGATATGAAATTACATATATAAAATATCCCATATGAATCATAATATATGAAATAAATCATATGAGAAATAAATTGATATCATGAAGCCAATATCACATATTAAATGTTATATATGAAATATATAAAATATAGAATATTTTTATATGATGAATGAAATCTATCTTGTATGAAATATATCATGTATGAAATATCATATATGAAATACTTGATATCATATAAAATATATGATATCATCTATGAAATATAGGATATCATATAAAACATACATGAAATATATGATATCGGATAAAATATATGATATCATCTATGAAATATATGATATCATATAAAACATCATATATGATATATATGACATCATATAAAATGTATGATATCATCTATGAAATATATGATATCATATAAAATATCATATATGAAATATATGATATCATATAAAATATCATATATTATATGTGAAATATCACACAAATATATAAGAAAAATAAATATGTGATTTCATACATGAAATATTACTCGTGAAATATATTATAAATGAAATATCATATTGATGGGATGTTTAATATATCATGTCTGGAATATCATATACGAAATCTCCAATAAGAAATATGTCAAAAATGAAATATATATCATATATCATTTTAAAATATTATCAAATATATAAAAACAAATGCATAAAATATCATATATGAAATGCTAGACATGAAATATATCATATATGAAATGCTAGACATGTAATATATGATATATGAAATGCTAGACATGTAATATATGATATATGAAATGCTAGACGTGTAATATATCATATATGAAATGCTAGACATGTAATATATGATATATGAAATGCTAGACGTGTAATATATGATATATGAAATGCTAGACATGAAATATATCATATATCAAATATAATTTATGAAAAATTTTACTATATGAAATATCAACAATGAAATATACAAAAATATGAAAAACAATATGAAAAATTATATATGAAATATCATAAGTAATATTAGATTGTTATAATATATAATATATACCATATAAGAAATATCATATATAAAATCTAATATGCTAAATATCATAGAAATATATGAAAAATAAATTATATGAAATATGTCACTTATATCATACAGGAAATATGAATATCAAAAAAGAAATATCATATATGAAATATCATACATGAAATATAAATATCGTACAAGCAATATCATATTTGAAATATCATATATGAAATAGATTATGTATGAAATATCATATATGTAACATCATATATGAAATACCATTCAAATATGTGAAAATCAAATATATAGAATATTTTATGTTTCACACTTCTAGATAAAAACTTCTCCAATTCTTTATTTGATAAAGCTCTAATAAAGAACAGGAATTTTCATCCCACCATCACCCCAATATATTTATTGAATATTGACAATTTTTTTTCACTGGATGCCAAAATTACTTTTTTTTAAATTTTCAGTTTCAAGGTTAAAATTTTTACAAAATGCCGAAAAATACTGTGAGTCATTATATCTGGAATATTATTTACTTAATATATAATTACACACACCAACAAATATCTGGGAATACTGAAACTGACTTTACAAGTCAGAGAGGGAGTTTTTGTCAAGGAGGAAGTCCTTGGGGCTAACATCCTGAACTGTGACATGAATTCCAAATCCAGTCAGGTGATTATGATCACTTTCTTACAAATACCCCAGGAAAAAAAACGTGCACCCCTTATCCTCCCATTAATTGGTTAAAATGCAAATCTACTGTTCTACAAGAAAACATTGGCATAAAATATTCCACAAAAATACTAAACTATTTTTCGTTAATAATTTGATTTTAATTTCATTCCTTCATCATCATCATCATGTCGTGCGGCTAGCACAGATATTCCTGACCCTCTCTCTCCACGTCTCCCTATCATTCATCGCCTCTGGCAGGTCTTCAGGGTTACATCCCGTATCATCACATAGCTGCTGTATGTATGTTCAAGCTGGCCGTCCTGCTTTTAATTGGCCATATGCGGGGGTCCACAAGAGTACATCACTTACGAGCTTGTCCTTGCTTCTCCAGCAGTGTCCGGCATGTCTGGTTCGTCTAGCTTGGATAGTTTTCGTGATAGGTGGTCTGTGACCGTATAGTTGGTGCCTTGTGGGGTGTTGCTGCCAGAATTCTTGTATTAAAAAATTATACAAGAATTTCATTCCTTAAAAATCCGTGACCATGGATAAGTTTGGCTTGGCTAGGTTTTTTGGCATATCAACCATTGTGGCTTATTTAATGCCAAATCCTGTTCATATATATATATATATATATATATATATATTCTTTAAAGAAAAAACCAAAGACCGGTTATTTTAGGATTATAGATTTATTTCCATCTTGTTTTGCGTTTCTGATGTAAATCAAAAACACGAAGAAAAATATAACAGGACTTCTTCAGATCTAATGGATAAATAAAAACAGAATAGACACGGGGGGGGAGGGAAGGGAGAGAGGTGAAGAGTTACCTCCTCGTTTTTTTTAGATTTCGTTTTTTTATTTACCTATTTATTTTATTTTCAAAATTCTTCCGTCAGTTGGAATTATGGTAATTTAACTTATTTATTTATTTTATTTATTAATTTCTTTTCTTGTTAAGTTCGATAAATAACTTTTATGTGCTATGTTAATGTAATGAATTTTTGTAAGGGAAATATTAATATTTATATTAAATTCGATTCAATTTCCTCAGCCACCTATTTTTCCCATGTGCGTATATTGGATACATTTTTTTCCTTGTTTCACTATTTATTTCTATGTTTTTTTTTTAAATATTAGTCTATAGTTTAAATTTTGTCTTATGTCTACATCTAGCTATTAATTCACATCTCTTATTTAATAACTTTTCAGGCAATTTATACGTCATTATTTGTATTTTCTCTTCTAAGCACAAATTGCATATATATATATATATTAGCATCCACATTAAGCAGATGTATGTAAACAATAGTAATTGTGATTCATAACCTTTTAAAATTTACTTCGATGCTAGTGGTTCCTCGTGACTGAGAGGTATAATCTCGGATTGGCGTTTGAATCAACTGGGTTTCGATCCCAGCTACGGGAACTTAGTATGTCTAGCCACACTGATGAGTTCTGATAGAACGAAACAGATCTGTCTGTAGATGACTATATATATGATTTGTAAACACATTTTAATGAAAACAATTTTAAAACGAACCCGTGCTAATTTTTTGTACGCGATTAAATGGTTCCAAGTATTGCGATGTATCTCTAACAATTCTATTAAACGTCAGCCATTTGTTTATATAGATAAAGGATCAAACAGTTACATTTCAAAAAATTCAATTTAGCCCAAGTCAGCTGTTAGCTGTCAGTTTAAATTTCCGACTTCTATTCTAAATATCAAACAGTTCCATTCAACCCATAGATAGGACCCAATCATTTGAGGTCAGAGCCTCATTATTATATGGTTTAGGGTCATATTCGGGACACTTGTAGGGAGTGGATGTTGACCATGGATAAAAATTAAAATTTCAGGCATAGTGTTTTGATTTTACTTTTTTTATTATTTTTCTTTTTTTTTTTTTTGTCGATATTTTTATTTTTCCAATTGATTATCTACTTTTTTTTCCAAACACATCTCATAGCGTAAAAAGGGATAATTTTAGAAATCAATATTCTTATATAAAACAATTTTAACACTAATTATTGTATTGAACACTATTCATTCGTTCTCACACACTAAAGAGTTCCTAGTCTAGCAGTGTATCGCTAACAATCCTATTAAACATGAGTCATTTCAGTTAAATGATCTATTTCTAATAATTCAATTTAATGCAAGTCATTTGTTTGCACACAGTTTAAATGGGAAACAGTTCTATTTGAACCATTGATAGGACCGTGTCAGTTGCTACTGTTGTATAGCCGCATAATAAATATGCATATATATTTACATATATATATATACTCGCAGAATACATATTGAGGCTATAATAAAGACGAGCGAAGACTTCTTTAAAAAAATATACCTCTCACTTTATTGAAAGGGTTGTGTGTGAGAGGGAGTTGGAAACTGAACAAAGACTGCAACATATTGACCTCCCCAGCTCCTCCGGACATAACTGTGTGTCGTTCTCGTTCTCCTGGACTGCTCAACCGGAGGCCTTGGGGCCCTCTCCGCTGGGTGCTGTTCTCTCTACCGCATCTTGCCTCTAACTCATCTGATTTCCAACTAATTCAAACTTCTTTTCAAATCCTGGACGAGACTGATTGCATTTCACATAGCACTAATACCCTTGGGAAAGGTATGAATCCAAATATTCTCCCTCCAGCTATGGGTAAATAGTAGGACAGACTAGGTTCTTCAGCTTTGGTGAGGCGACTAGTCTAGGAGAAGGAAAACTCTGAATTGAAACCTGTTAAACTCCGCTTAAAAATTGACCTTGTGTCATATCCTGCCCGAGCGGAGGGGTTGGTAAATAGGACTAACTCAAACATCTTATGCCGAGTTATATTATTGTTTTCCGCCCACTCAATCTGTTCTCATGGCTAACCAGGCCAGAATATGCCACTTCCGGCGTCTTTGGACTGGCATGTTTGATCATCATCAAGCGGAAATAACTGTCAAGCAGTTCAGAGGTCACCCTCTTCCGGTGCATCAGTTTTTGACTGTACTGAGAGATTTTAACCCTGTTCCATATTATCAGCCAAGCTCGCCAACGTGATCTCCGGTCCGGGTCGGAGGTCAACATACTACACTACCACTTCGGATCTGAATGGATCTGGGAGTTATGGAAATGAAGGGGTACTCCACATTCCCCAAAACTCCAGCATTACTAGAGCCTTGCTATCAGATTGTTTAGTGTCAGTCGTTTGGGGGGTGTCTTATTTTACATCGAGTCCTCTAGATGAAACCAAGGGTCCGCACCGAGCTGATAAATATAAACAGTTGCTGGTCGGCCAATACTGGTGTATCCCTGAGTAGGAGTCCATGAGAGAACATCGCTTATGTGTTCGTCTTTGCTTTCCAACAGTGCCCAGCATGTTTTGGATTGTTTGTGTAATGCGAGGTAAGTGGTCGAACAGCTGCTGTTTTGTGGGGTGCTGCTTCAAGGATTTATTCAAAAACGCACATCGTCATTGTCTAGAATCGTGATACAACTATATGTAAACATATACATGCGGAAACATAATCAACAATAATGACGAACGAATACACTTCTTTAGAAAATTATACCTCTCACACTTTATTCGAAAGGGTTGCGAAAGGGTTGTGTATGAGAGGTGAGTTGGAGACTGAACAGACTGCAACATATTGACCCCAAGTTCCTATGACTATAGCAGCACTTCTTTCTCATTCTGCCGGGTTGCTCAACCGGGGGTCCTGAGGGCCGGAGCCCTCTGCTCGGAGCTGGTTCTCACTGCCTCCAACTGAAACTCGAACTCCAACTAACTCACTCCAACTGTGACACCGGGTTATATCATTGTTTGCCGTTCACCTGCACCGAATTCAACTCGTCCACGGTCAAGGTTATATCTTGATATCTTCGACCGGATGCACCTGTTTCTTGATTGATGGCTGGGTCGAAAGTCAATGTGTTACTTTTCCATTTAGCTTTTTCTCCTGGTGGTGCAACCTTACAGCAGTAATGTAACGGCTACAATATGTAAGAATCCCCGTTTTATTTTATCAGAAATATCTGATTTCTATATTGGCAATACTCTGCCAATAGCAGTTCCTGCTTTTCTACGCTTACACTGACACCACTTTCAGTAGATGAAATATGGCTACCAAAGTATGTGAACTGGTCTACCCGACTCATAAATCAAGAGACCCTAAAAATAAAATAAAAACTTTCTTCTCGAGCTTCTCATTCTTCTTCTATAGTCTTCCATTTAATGAGATGGTTCTAACTTGTTTAACAGCCACATTTACTATATTAGATATAGTATAGTAAGTTGTCTCCCTTTAGTCGAGGGTGACCCGAAGGCTCCCTTTTCAACAGCTACTACACCGAGGTGTAAGGGAAGGCGCAACTCTTTTCCCTGGATTGCTCCGCTTTACCCTCGATACGTACCTTATATTGCTGAGTGTTAAGCAAGGAGGTATCAAGTACCATTTTTAAAGTATTTGGTATGACTCAACCTGGGATTGAACCAGGTCTTCCGGACCATCGGCGAACACTGTAGCCAAATAGTCTTAATTGTGTAAAAAGAAAAAAACGTAAATTATTATAACCATAACAGAAAAAAAAATCAGATTGATAAGTTGGTTTTGGTTTCGTTGTTTAATAGCATATCAACCTTCGTGGGTTATTTAGTGCCAAAGCCATCCTTCTAGAAGAACAGTTAAATTATCAAAAATATTTCTATTTCAAGCTATTCAATTTTTTCAAACAGTTCTAATTCAAATGATTCAGTTAAGTATAACTATAGATTTTGTTTCCGCACAGTTAAATGTCAAAACACTTCTATTTTAAACAATTCAGTTTAGCGTAAGTACAGTTTCAATGTCAAAAACAGTTCAATTTCCAACAATTCAGTTTATTCAAACAATTCAGTTAAGCATGAGTACAGATTTTGTTTTCACACTGTTAAATGTCAAAACAGTTCTATTTTAAACAATTCAGTTTAGCATAAGTACGCATCTAGTTCTATTTCAGCCACAGATAGGGCCCGATCAGGTGCTACCATTCCGGGCCAGAGTGGACCTGGGAGCGATGGCAATAAAAGGGCACTCTGCACTCCCGAAAGCACCAGCTTTATTGTAACTTCACCATCAGATTGTTTATTTTCATAATCAGGATACTCGTTATGGGGGGGTACCCCTCTGGAGAGGTGCAGTGGGTGTATTCTACAGCCCCAGGCGACTGAGCAATCCGATAGACAAAGCCCAAGGTAACTTTCGTTTCTTCCAAAGTTGCTAATCGTACGATTTGATCTTTGATATCTTCAGATGTGGACTGAGACTGTCGCCTTTATTTTTGCACTGATTGCATTTCAAGTAGATTCTGCATCGAGAAGTCTTGTTGTTTCATTTAATGGGTCATTTACATTAAATGAACAAATTTGCTCAACGAATAACCCAAATAATTACCGTCTTCCTTTATCTGCCACCTCCGATGCCCCACAGACATAGTTTTCGTGGTGGCCGTATAGTTGGTGCCTTGTGGGGTGTTGCCGCCAGGACTTGTCAATACTGCTCGCAACATTCTTGTGTAATTTCCGTCTAGCTTCTTCTCCAGCCGTTTTGTTAGCGTCCAAGTAGTGTATCCATACAGCAGTATCGACACGACCGCTGCATGGAAGACACTGCGTTTCATTTTATCGATCAGGAGAAGAAGCTAGACGACAATTACACAAGAATGTTGAGAGCAATATTGAACAAGTCCTGGCGGCAACACCCCACAAAGCACTAACTATATGGCCACCTGCCTCCCATCACGAAAACTATCCAAGCTAGACGAACCAGATATGCAGGACACTGCTGGAGAAGTAGGGACGAGCTCATAAGTGATGTACTCCGATGGACCCCCACATATGGCCGAGCAAAAGCAGGACGACCAGCTCGAACATACATACAGCAGCTATGTGAGGATACGGGATGTAGCCCTGAAGACCTGCCAAAGGCGATGAACGATAGGGAAAAGAGGCGAGAGAGGGTCAGGGATATCCATACTAGCGGCACGACATGATGATGATCACTAAATGGCATATCAACTCTCGTGGGTTGGTCAATGCCAAATCCATCCGTGTAGAAAAACAGTTGTCGTAGTATTTAACCCATACTTGGCAAGTTAAGAGGGTTCATTGTTCAGTCGGCTCCGGCTGTAGAATACCGACCGCTCCTCTGCTGAGGGGTAACCTCCCCTAACGAGTATCCTAGATATGACACTAAACGATCTGATGGTGAGGTTCCAGTGATGCTGGGGTTTTGGGGAATGCGGAGCACCTCTTCCTTGCCATTGCTCCGAGGTCCACTCCGATAGTTCATGATAGGGCCCTATCTATGGGTTAAATAGAACTAAACTGCATATAAATGGAACTGTTTCTGACATTGAAACTGCACTCATGCTAAACTGAATTGTTTAATATAGAAGTGTTTGGGCATTTAACTGTGAGTAAACAAAATCTATTCTTATACTAAACTGAAATGTTTGAATTAGAACTGTTTGACTAAACTGAATAGCTTGAAATAGAAATGCTAAACTGAATTGTCTGAAGTGGAACTGTTTTTAACATTGAAACTGTACTTAAGCGAAACTGAATTGTTTAATATAGAACTATTTTGACATTTAACTGTGTGTAAACAAAATCAATACATATACTAAAATGAATTAAAACTGTTTGAATAAACTGAATAGCAAAAAATAGAAATGTTTTTGACAATTAAACTGTGTACTCATGCTAAAGTGAATTGTTTAAAATAGAACTGATTATTTGTATAAAAATGGATTTGGCATTAAATAACCCTACAAAAGTTGATATGCCATAATACCCAAACAATCAACCTAAGGTTATTAGTCGGAAAGTGAATGTAAAAACGGGACTCGCTTATTACGATTCCGTTGTCCAGTACGTCCACGACAAAACCACGGAGATTTACCCCTTTAATTCAGGTCTAGCCCGGCAAACTGCATCGTAGCGTCGGCTTGTAGGGGTTCGAGGCAAAAAAGAAGAGAAAAGCCTTGTCACAAAACGATCTCATGACTACTATTAGATAAACCTTCATAAGATAGGTGGCTGTTTTCTCTATTTAATGACACCTCAGCCTTTGTGGATTATTTATTGCTAAAGCCATCCTTGTAAAAGAACTGTCGTAGTACTATTTAACCCAAAGCTGGGGGAGGGTATGCGTATCATGCCTTTCCTGAGGGTTTTTGTCTGAAAGTGAACGTATTTGTGCGAGTGGAATCCGAACTCACTTTGTACGATGTCACAGTCCAGCTCGTTAGCCCGCCATAATAGAGAGATTAAAGAATTGTTATTTTTGTAGAAACTCTTTTTCGGTAATGATCATAGGCATTTTCAGAATCGGAAAAATCGCCAAGCATTACTTAGATGCAAAATCAGGCCCATCCCTCTCTATCTCTCCCTCACTCACGTATATATATATATATATATATACTAGTATTATTCGGTCCATTTAAACCAGAGTTGGGAGTAATTCCTTCAGGACAAGAAAATCATTCAGGAGCTGAACATTTAAATTTTCCTGGTGGAGAGCGCAATGTAATTTTTTACAGAGCAATATTTCTTTAAGAAAAAACCAAAGACCGGTTAATTTAGGATTATAAATTTATTTCCATCCTGTTTTTCAGTTTCTGGTGTGAACCAAAAACACGAAGAAAAATATAACAGGACTTCTTCAGATCCAATGGATGGAAATAAATTTATAATCCTAAATTAACCGGTCTTTGGTTTTTTCTTAAAGAAAGATATATATATATATATATATATATATATATATATATATATATATATATATATAACACTTTTGTATTTAATTTCGGAATAATATCCTTAGTAAAGATATGAACATCCTTATCCGCCAAGCTGTGGGTTGAATAGTATTCTTCTACAAGGATGCCATAGGCATCAAATAACCTACAAAGGTCAATATGCCATTAAATAAAGAAACCAAACTATATATATATATATATATATATATATATATATATATAATAAACTAAGATTTATTATCTATCGATTCATCTCGCTTACTCGAAGTAACTCTCGAAGGACAATATGCTTTTGAATAAAGAAAGCAAACAATGTATATATATATATATATATATATACTTCTCCAGCAGTGTCCTGCATGATGTACTCCTATGGACCCCCACATATGACCGAGCAAAAGCAGGTCGACCAGCTCGAACATACATACTGCAGTTATGTGAGGATACGGGGTGGAGCCCTGAAGACCTGCCAGAGGCGATGAACGATAGGGAGAGAAAGGGTCAGGGATATCCGTGCTGGCGGCTCGACATGATGATGATGATGATGATGATGTATATAAAACAAACTAAGATTTATAATATATCAATCTATCTACCTAATCAGTCTGTTCATATCTTAATCTGTTCATATATATCAAAATCTGATCATGTTAATCCATCTATCTTTTTCGGTCTGTCCAGATCAAACAATCTATCTATTTATCTGAAATGTCAAGCTTCTTCGTTCTTCTTGGAATAGGACTCCTCTCGTATCTTAGATTCATTCCACATTCTCCGTTCACATAAGCGTTCGTCTCCTCACACCCCATTCACTGAAAGAAAAAAAAGTGAGTGAATCGCAAAATCCATTGTCTATATATGACAATATGTACTCTCCCTCCAATGGGTAGAGCACTTAAGCGAGGAATTGCGCATAAATTCAAAGAGCCCTCCGGGAGCCGATAGCGTACATATGAATATATACCTAAAAAAATCCCTTCGATTATGCTGAAATGAATGCAAAGTAACTCGGATTTCGATCCTAGCTTGAAGCATCTCCCAATTTTTTCGTGTTTTTTGATTATCTATGGTTGACCTGAAAATTCAATGTGGACATGATTGAAAATTATGTTCTATCAGGCTTCTTCTTTGTTGCCGATTTTTTCTCGCACGTGATCTTGCGTTTGCTTCCCAAATGCCGACACTGCTTTTCTTCTTTAACTGTTTACGCCACGCGTCTCACTTAAACTGTGCCGTTTCAAACTAACCCGCCCTCGCCTTCTAATTCACATCGATAGGCAAAAAACGAGTCTCATTCTTTCTACTCAAGGGGTTTCTTGTCAGCAACCTCTCCCAACTCCTCTCCCAGGGTGTCTGCTGGTTGCTGCTACGTGAGACGTTACAAGTCCGTCACAATCGATAGATATATAGATCCACCTTCTCACCCTTCCCTTTAGGAGCCATTGGCAAGGATTAACCAAATACTGCCGATGAAGGGTCAGTTACGGTGAACGCCCAAACCAAGCACTGTTGTAAAAGACTTAATCCTTTAAGCGAACCAATTCCATTATTTTTTTCGGGGCTTAAAGATGCCTAATTTTGTCAATGTAACGTAATGGCCAAGGGATTTAGGTTCATGCCTTTGAGTTTAGTTAGGCTGAGAACCTTTCGGCTCAGTACATGGGTTAGTTAGGTGCAAACCTTGATGTAGGTGGTAACGCACGCGCGGGGCGGACGTGCCGCTGAGATGACGGAACGGGGTGACAGGGTGCGGGTGACGTCACGCACCGGAAGTGCACGGAGGTTTGTAGGAGATTTGAAGAAAGTTAGAGAGTTGAAAACTTGACGCCGAACGAGGAGGTTCGACTTTTGGGGCTCGCTGAAGCGAGACGAATTTGCGCGCCGTGGATGCCACACGAGATAGAGGCCAAATGAATAAGACGGCATAGCGAGATTGTGTCTCTCCTCCTAATGTCGAAACCTTTAACTCAAAGTTAATAAAAAGGTTTCGTACCTGAACAAGAAGTCGTTGCGTGTTTTCGAATTTAGAGATTCCTATGTTCTAACGTTATGAACATTATGTATATATGTTACCAACATTATATGTCCATTTCGCACATGGCGTTAATTGTGGCTATGGAACATCAATGAATTCAATTCTAAACAGAAAAAATAAAAGTTAAAAAATAAACATCAATACAAGTAGGAACATAATAAATAAAACAAACAATAAAACGACATCAGAGGTTGATATTGTCTCATTTTCTATAATGGTTTATTGAATCTGTCGACATGCCAACATGTCTAGGGTTATTTCATGCCTTGAGGTTTGATAATCATGTTCATTTTATAGCCATATTTAGATGTTTCTGTTGTTTTTGCTAAAGAGTTTTTTGATTTTTTTTTAATTTCCAAAGAGTTTGATTGAATAAAAAATACTTTTTAATCAGATCTATTTAACCCATACATGGGACCCTAACAGGTATAACCAATCCGGGTCAGAGTGGATCAGGAAGTAATGAGTAAAGAGTACTCATCACTCGCCAGGCCTCCTGGACTAGAGCGTTATTATCAGATACAGGACACTTGTCATACTCAAGGCATTTCTTTTTTTTGCTGGGGTCTACCCCCCCTCAAGATATACAGTCCATTATTCTAAGCGCCATTAACTGAACAATGAGTTTTGACAAAAATTTGGCAAACGTTTACGTCGGTGAGACCTCCCGATCTAAAAAAAAAAAAAAAAAAAAAAGATTACATAATATGAACACAGAAGGGGTGCATCATCATCATCATCTTGTCGTGCCATCAGCACGGATATCCTTGACCCTCTCTCGCCACCCCTCCCTATCGTTTATCACGTTCGGCAGGTCCTCAGAGCTACACCCTGCATCCTCATCACCCAGCTTTTACTCGGCCACGTGTAGGGGTCCATAGGAGTACATCCCTAATGAACTCGTCCCTAATTTTCCAGCGGTGTCCTGCATGTCTGGTTCGTCTAATTTGGATAATTTTCGTGATGGGTAGTAAGTGGCCGTACAGCTGCTGCTTTGTGGGGTGCTACCTCCAGGAACTGTTCAATATTGCTCGCAGCGAGCTGGATTACCGGATCATTGTTAAAGAGTTTGATTCTCACTGTTGCACCTGGCCCATACTTCTGGCCAGGTGCAACAACTTAACTGAGCTTAGTAAATAACTATTCGCCCTTACGCAGGCACATTGCGGGATCGAATTGTAAGGGAACTGGTTTAGGGAATCATTGTTAGTAAATTTGATTCTCACTGAGCGCCCCATACGTCTGGCCTTGTGCCACAGCTAAGCTGTGCTTAGTCAATAATTATTCGTCTTTAAGTCGGTACTTCGCCTGTTATAATTATTAGCAAGATGTGTTATATGGTCATATGCAGATTCACGTCTACATATACACATGCATATACATGCAGAATAATTCACAACGACACAATAAATAAACAGACGAGCGAAGACTTCTTTAGAAAAATATGTGCCTCTCACTTTATTGTAAGGGTTCGAAAAGGGTTACTCAGGGTTTTACTGTGAGAGGGAGCCAGAGACCGAACAGAACTGCAATATATTGACCCCCACTCTTATGGCCGTCAGCGTTCTGTCTTTCGCGTTCTCCAGGGCTGCTCAACTGGAGGCCCAGGAGCCCACTCTGCTGGCTTTCTCTACCACATCATGCAATCATCTGCTGTTTTTTCTTTTTCATCATACTTTTATATTTGATATCAATAATCATTTGTTTATGGGACATTGAAGATTTGGTGGTTTATTTGTTTCGTTGATTGGTAGTCGTCGTCGTTGTTTGAAGTCGATCGTTGTTTGTCGGTTGTTGATTTTAGGTTTAAGTATCTGACTCGTTACTTCATCTTCGTACCTCATTAACCTGTCTTCCGCTTTGAGTGTAGAAGGCAGCAAGAGAATTACGGAAGTAATAAAAGAAGGAAAGACAGGAAGATACCTTTTAACTCAAATCTTTATTTCAGTTTAATGTCTATTCTCTGGGCGTGGAAAGTCTTCCTGAAACTAATTGATAGAGTCACGTCTCCCAGACCACACGTTAAAATATATTTGAGTCATTTTCGATAGGTGGTGAGTTTAAGGCCAGTGGTTATGTTAAGTAGGTTTTTTTTCAGTGAGATATATTCGGTAGTAGCAGCTTGCTAGCAGCAGACACAGCCTGCTGCAAAGTCCCGGGACGTGGCAAACAAGTGTGCTATCTTGCTAGAAACCGAGTGAAAAAGGGTCCTTTCAATATTAACGGTGAAAGCTGAAGTGAGCACGGATTTCACTTTGGTGCCAGTAAGTTTATCTTTCAGGCATTCGTGGATTTTGCTTCCTGTCAAAGGCTTCCGGGAACTGCCACATTTTTTTTATTTTTTAAAAATTTCGTTTTTATTTATCCCTACAGGTTCACACTTTTATATATTCTCAAGCATTCCTAACAAAATTCATACATAATTATATCATCATCATCATCTTGATGTCGCACCATCAGCACAGATATCCCTGACCCTCTCCTGCCACCCTTCTCTATAGTCCATCGCTTCTGGTAGGTCTTCAAGTTTACATCTTGTATTGACACAGAGCTGTCGTATGTAGGTTCTTGCTGGTCGTCCTGCCTTTGCTCGTCCATGTGAAGGGGTCCACAGGAGTACGTTACGCACACAGTTATATCGTTAGTAACGATTCAGTGGTACGTTGAAAATTCAAAAAATTTAAAAAGCGTATACATTTTAAAATACTTTAAAATTATTTTAAAAAAAGGAACACTTCGTTTCGATCAGGTCTCATCAAAGAAAAATACCGTGATACATGGGTGGTGATGAGAATATGGATATGAGGTAATGACCGACAAAAAGTGTGGTTCCTTTTAGAATTTTAAAGTGGGGTGGGTAAACTGCAGCCTGCAGGCGGCATGTGACCCTTTGCATTGTTCTGTACGGCCCACGGGGGCCTCTAAAATATAAAAAGATAAACACTTGCACTCGAATCGAGACTGGATTCTTTTGATCTTAAAAGATGTGGCTCATTGATAATTCATAACCCACTTATACGGCCCTCCCACCAAAAAGTCTACCCTCCCCAGTCTTAAAGTATTTAAAAATGTATACACCTTTTAAATATCTTAACCCTGAAAACTGATCACCTTCTTGGAGGCCAAGGAACCCTGGTAGACTTACCAACCTACTCTCCGTTATCAGATATCCGTCGACAAAGGCCCGGAAAAAAATACTAAAAGAATTGGAAATCAGTGAAAAAACCGAGACCATACGGACAAAGATACCTTTTAACTCAAATCTTTATTTCAGAGTTTAATGTCTATTCTCGGGGAGTGGAAATTCTTCCTAAAACTAGTAGATAGAGTCACGTCTTCCAGACAACGCGTTAAAATATATTAGAGTCATTTTCGGTGGGTGGTGAGTTTAAGGTCAGTGGTTATGTCAAGTAGGGTTTTTTGCAGTGAGATATGTTCGGTAGTGGCAGCTTGCTAGCAGCAGACACAGCCTGCTGCGAAGTCCCGGGACTTTGCAAACTTTGTAAAGATGGGATAGAATAATGAGAAAAGTCCTAGAAACCTGAGATTTGAGTAACTCAGATTTGAGTCGCTCAGATTTGAGTCTCTTAGTCTCCACTGAAAGACCACTTGCTGAAAAGAAAAACCCGCAAGGAATGAAATATCAATAATAATAATAATAATATGAGGAGTGGACACTTACACTCTTTCGAGTGAAGCCCTTTACGTAACTGAGCGAAACCTTTTTCTCAGTCGAGTATATTCATGCTCTCACTTGAGTATATTCGTACACTAACTCAAGTAAAATGGTTCACTCATTCGTGCATGTTCTTGCACTTACTCAAGTGTTCTCACACTCACTTGAGTGTATTTTTGGAAGCTCCCAAGTAAAATCCTTCATTCACTCAAGTGGATTCTCTCCCCCTGTCGAGTCTATTTTCCATTTATTTCTGATCTTTGCCAATGCCTACATCGAAAGAGGCAAAGCCTACCAAAAGAATCCACTCGAACTTTTCATGAGTGAAATATTTCACTCTCAAGTAAGGCCCCCTTACTTAATCGAGTGAATTTTTCTTATTCTTTCTCTTCTTTTGATGACCTATACTAACACTCACTCGAGTTCATTTTTGCATTCACTCGAGTGTGTAGCTGCCCTTGCTCTAATGTGTTACTACACTCACTAAAGTGCATTCTTGTTACATGGTTTCAAGTATTCTTGTCTAATACTAATTATTATCATCGCCATCCGCTTTTTTTATCCATCACTCTTAGTAGGTCTTCTTGGTGGCATCCAGTGTCCGTACTAAGCTATAGGTTTTTGTAGGTCGTCCAACACTAGTGTATCCATGCGTAGTACATTGTTAATGAGTTTGTCCTTGCTTCTCTAGCAGTGTCCAACTTTTCTTAGTTGTCTTACTTGAACAGTTTGTGAGATGGGAGGTAAGTAGCTCTACAACTGTTGTTTTATAGCGTGCTAACTTCAGGACTTATTTGAAACAGCACGCAGCATTTTTGTATAGTTACCATACAGTAGTACTGACATGACTACAGTTTGGAAGAATTCCCGTTTTAATCTATCTGGCCGAACAGGTTTCCATATTGTCGTTATCCTGTAAATAAACTAATATTTTGAAAAAATAAAAAAAATAATAAACCAACTGATTTAATCAAAAATTAGATGATTATTCAAAATGAAAACAAGGGACTGGAGGACATGGAAGGTAGAGGACGAGTGGAAATCATCCAAACTACAGCATTGTTGAGAACGGCCAGAATACTAAGAAGAGTCCTGGAGACTTGAGGAGACTTGCTGTCACTCAAACTCCAGTGAACGACCATCAGCTAAAGATGATGTGAAAAACTCTAAAGGGGTAATATAAATAATATAACTATTATAAATCGCAGAAGAATCGATACTATACAGGCTACAGCATTGGTGAGATCGGCTAGAATACTGAGAAGAGTCCTGGAAACCGGAGGAAACTTAAATTCATACTGAGTCCAATAAAAGTCCACCAGCAAACTCTGATGTGAAAAAGAATAAAATATTGATGATAATACCACCACAAAACCAGGAAAACCTGGAGAGTGGAATTGACAGCAAGAGGGAAAGGCTTAGCTGAAGCGAAGATCCAAAGACGTATATTGCAAGGAAACGCACAATTACCATAACAATCTATAATTGCGATGATGCCACTGAACCACATACCCAGCCGGTATGCACAGCTGGATACGAACAACAAACTGTTTGCCAAAAATAAAAAAAAGAATTGGAAACTCTAATACACACTGAGAATATACAGCCCGGACATAGGGATGGAATTTAGCATAGAAAGAATACGCCATGCTTGTAATGAAAAGCGGCCAATGACACCTGACGGACGGAATGGAACTACCAAACCAAGACAAAACTGGAACGCTCGGAGAAAAGGAAACCTACAAATACTTGGGAATATTCTAAGTTAA
Organism: Sepioteuthis lessoniana; assembly: GCA_963585895.1. NCBI lineage: Eukaryota > Metazoa > Mollusca > Cephalopoda > Myopsida > Loliginidae > Sepioteuthis > Sepioteuthis lessoniana. The sequence continues at coordinate 6,281,516 of OY757937.1, forward strand.
CACTATCAAACAGGGGAAGATGAAAGAAAAAATTAAGAAAGAGTATCCCAAGAGAACCAGAAAGCTACTCAAGACAAAACTATATTGCAGAAACCTTATCAAAGGAACAAATATCTCGTAAGATATTCGAGACTATTTTCGCAGTGGACCAGAGAACTTAAACAAATGGATTATAGAACAATAAAACTAATGACGATGTATAAGGCATTACATCCCAGAGATGACATTGACAGACCATATGTGTCGAGAAAAGAAATTATTTAGCGTAAGTACGTGGTTTAGTTCTCGGATCCTATCAAGTGCTACCACTCCGGGCCAAATTGGACCTGGGAGCAATGGCAATGAAAGCTGGAGCCTCACCATCAGGTTGTTTAGTGTCAAATCCATGCCGCTCGTTGGGGGAATCTTACCCTCTGCAGAGATGCTGTCAGTGTATTCTATAGCCCCCTTGACTGTGATATCAACCATTGTCATTTATCAAATGACAAATCCTTTTTATACATATATATTAAATATATATGATTTAGTTTAGCAGGGTTTTATGGTATATCAACTCTTGTTGGTTATCTAATGCCAAATCCTTTTTATACATGTATTTTAAATACCGGGTGCCGCAAAAAAATTTTATTACTAAGACAATTGCAATGGCGGTCATTTGGAACATGCCTTGTAAAAATGCTTCCTTTGAGCTAGAGAAATCAAATTAATGTTTTTTTAAGTAGTTATTATATCAGCTTCCAGGACATACAATCTTTTTTTGAGTTTCTTCTCTCAGTCATACATCATTATCATATTAATGGGATGGATCTATTATGAGACAGTTTTGAATGATATTGTCTCCAAATAAATATTGAAAAAAAAACCCTCTCATGTCCAAGGCATTGTGATCGAAGATTAATTGTTGTTATAGTAAGGTATTTCATTCTGAAACAAAAAAACAACAACACTACATTAATATTATTAAAGTAGTTAGCAGTAACATCGGTCATCAAATATATAAAATGTATATGATTTGGTTGGGTTGGGTTTTATGGCGTAACCATTTTAGGTTATTTGATTTCATATCCTTTTTATACATTTGTAATATTACGGACGGGCGCTGTCGTCAATTAGTGAAGGTGTCACGAGACTAGTGCGTGCGGGCCGAATGACCTGCAAAGTTAGACGTGATTTTAAGATAATCACAGACAAATAAACATGTGTTTCATGACAGCTTCACTAGTGACAATAGAACATTCGCGGATCTTCGATTCATTCTCCAAAATCTCTATATAAGAAAACAAGTAATGAGATTTTGGCAGAGTTGAAGGCAGTTGTCAAAACGAGTGCGTTAAAGGTTCTGGAAGCCGACCCGTCATACCCCAGTCTGCTGCGACCGATCTGCTGAGACAAAGGAGGTGCCCGTGGTGTAATGGGTATCATCGTAGGAAATGAACACGACGGCACGAGTTCAAATCCTGGACGAGACTGATTGCATTTTACATAGCACTAATACCCTTGGGAAAGGTATGAATCCAATTATTCTCCCTGCAGCTATGGGTAAATAGAAGCGCAGACTAGGTTCTTCAGCCTTGGTGAGGCAACTAGTCTAGGAGAAGGAAATCTCTGAATTCAAACCTGTTAAACACCGCTTAAAAATTGACCATGTGTCATATCCTACCCAAGCGGAGGGGTTGGTAAATAGGATCTGCTGTGACAAACGTGTGTCAAACAACCAGCTCTCACACACACACCGTCACCACCAAGGGGAAGGGAGAGGAAGGACGCGACAAAAGTGAACTTTTTGAATTACAGCGATCATGGCAGAATAAAAACGACTGCTATATTTTTTCCCTTAGCTTCGAGTTTTAGTATTTCTATTTCTGCGGACTTCTTTCTTAACAGCACAAACTGTTGGTCCTATAGTACACATATATATTAAATATATATGATTTCTAAACATATTTTGTTGATAACAATTTCTTAAAAAGCCTGAGTTCATTTTTTTTTTTTTGCACATAGATGAATGGTTTTAAGTGTTGCTATGAAACCGTAACAATTTAACATAAGTTATTTGTTTGCACATAGTTAGATAAATGTCAGTTATAAAAGTAAGGTTGACAACCGTAGTCAAGAGCGACCCAAATGCTCCCTTTACAATAGCTACTACACTGAGGTATAGAGGAGGGTGCTACTTCCTCCTCAGGATTGCTCCACTTTACCCTTGATACGTACCTTATAATGCTGAGTGTCAAGCAAGGATGTATCAAGTACCATTTTTAAGTCTTTGATATGACGCGATCTGGGACTGAACCCTTGTCTCCCGGGACTTTGGCAAACACTCTACCCACTAGGCCAATATGAATAGATGTACTTGATATGTAAGAGATTAGTTGTCTGTAAATGCATTTGTAAATGAGTTAAATCTAATTTGTTTGCACACTTGTATTGTTATTGTTTCACCACAGTTAAATGGTTGCAATTATTGCTTTTTAACACTTATAATTCAATTCAGTATTAATCATTTGTTTATAGACAATGAAGTGGTCATCATCATTATCATGTCGTACCGCCAGCACGGATATCCCTGACCCTCTCTCGCCACTTCTCCCTATCGTTCATCGCATCTGGCATATCTTCAGGGCTACATCCCGTATCCTCACATAGCTGCTGTATGTATGTTCTAGCTGGTCGTCCTGCTTTTGCTCGGCCATATGCGGTGGTCCATAGGAGTACATCTCTTATGAGCTCGTCCCTGCTTCTCCAGCAGTGTCCTGCATGTCTAGTTCATCAAACATGGATAGTTTTCGTGATGGGAGGCAGGTGGCCGTATAGTTGGTGCCTTGTGGAGTGTTGCCGCCAGGACTTGTTCAATATTGCTCGCAACATTCTTGTATTATTTCCGTCTAGCTTCTCCAGCCGTTTTGTTAGCGTCCAAGTAGTGCATCAATACAGCAGTATCGGCACGACCGCTGGCTGGAAGAAACTGCGTTTTATTTTATCGTTCAGGTCTGATAGTGTTGCTATTTACAACTAATTATTCTATTCAACATTACACATTCGATTGCACACTGTTAAATGGTTCCAAGTAAGGCTATGTTCCATTAACAATTCAATTAAACACAAGGTATTTGTTTAAACGCAATTAAATGACCAAACAGTTCTATTTCAAACAATTCAATTTAGTATAAGTCATTTATTTGCACTCAGTTGAAATGTTAAACATTTCTTTTTGACCCATAGATAAAACCCAGTCAGGTGTTATAACTCCGGGCCAGAGTGGACCTGGGAGCGATGGCAATGAAGAGGTATTCCTCATTCCCCAAAGCTCCTGTAGTACTGGAGCCTCACTATCAGCTTGTTTAATGTCATATTTTAGACAGTTGTTGGTGGGGGGGACTTACACAGTCTGCAGGGATGCAGTCGATGTATTCAATTGTGCATATGTTAGTTGTTTGCATTCAATTGATATGTCAAACATTTCTATTTGACCCATAGACAGGACCCTACCAGCTACTACCACTCCGAGTCAGAGTGGGTCAAAGAGTGATAGCAATGAAGAGGTACTCCACATTCCCCAAAGTTTTAGCATTACTGGAGCCTCACCATCACAAGGTTTAATATATCCCGAGCACTTATTTGAGGGGTCTTAACCCTCTCAGAAATGTAGTTAGTGTGTTCTACAGCCCCAGCTGGCTAGGCTGTGGCCTAGTGGCAAACGTTCTGGAGAATGCCATCGTCGTAAGCAAGTTCGAACTCCAGTCGTGCTATTGCGTTTACTTTTGGACTAAAATCCTTGGGAAAGGCATGAACTCCCTTATCCCTCTAGCGATGGACTAAATACAACCACTACTGCCTTTCTCCAAGTATGGCTTTGGTATTAAATAACCCAGAAATGTCGACATATCATTAAATAAAGAAACCACACTGAACTAAATCAAAATATTGTAAAACAATCGGAAACCGAAAAGCCTTATTTTAAATTCATATTGGCCAACCTGATCAGACTGAAGTAACCTCTGTGGATTAAGCTATATTTTTGGTCATTTTCCAGTCTATTGATTTCTATTAAACCTGGTCGATAGAAATGAGTTTGCCACCCACCGAGTGACTTTCTAAATTTTTTTTACCTTAGTTCAATGCATTTGAGTGTATTTCTATTGCAGGTTAAATTTTTAAAAAGGAAATTCTATAGAGAATTAAATAAATTTCAAATCACAGCTGATATTTTCAGTTTAACAAAAATCAATGAATAATGCAGCAGTTATAACAATGTTATTTGAAGTACAATAAAAAAAGCATCAGCCAATTTTTAAAAAAAAGAATAAAAGAAGTAATATATATATATATATATATATATATATATATATATATATATATATATATTGTAAAATAGATATCGGTATTTTTTTACATATCAATTTTTAACAAAAGTGAAACTTTCATAAAAGTTTTACTGAGCTTTTTTTTTTTCTTGGGTTTCTTAACTTTACTCCACGTAAAAACATCACTTACAAAAGGAAGAAATATATATTCGAGTATTATATTTTAAATACAATGAGTATCCTGGGTATGACACTAAATTGTATCTGATGGGGAAGCTCCTGGTCTCTTTATTACCATTACCTAGACTACTTGCCTCACCAAGGCTGAAGAACCTAGTCTGTCCTACAGAAAATGTATATATGACGTATAATAAACGCAATGCCACATTTAAATTCTTAAACAGTTCTCTTTGATCCAGAGATGGGAATCTAAGCATATTTACCAACCCCTCGACTCGGGCAGGATATGACACAAGGTCAATTTTTAAGCGGAGTTTAACAGGTTTGAATTCAGAGTTTTCCTTCTCTTAGACTAGTTGCCTTACCAAAGCTGAAGAACCTAGTCTGCCCTACTATTTACCCATAGCTGGAGGGAGAATGATTGTAAAAACATCACTTACAAAAAAAAGAAATATATATTCGAGTGTTATATTTTTAAATACAATGAGTATCCTGGGTATGACTCTAAATTGTATCTAATGGTGAAGCTCCAGATTTCTTTATTACCATTACTCCCATGTGCACTCTGAAACTGTTAGGGTTCCAAAAATAGGTAAAATAGATCTGGTCAATCATTATTTATATTCAACAGGACCGTGTGTAATAAAAGACCAATAGAAGATCCTCTTGGTGGATTGCGAACGAGAAGTAAGCGAGTTCGAAATCCACTCGCGCTAATACGTTCACTTTCAGACAAATAGGGAAAGTCATGAACGGCCTTATTCCCCTCAGCTGTAGGTTAAATAGTATCATTTCTATTCTTCCACAAGAATGGGCTTGGCATTAAATAACCTATGAAAGTTGATATGCCATTAAACAAAGAAACTAAACTAAAAAAATTCTCAAGAAACATCTCTACAGAAAATGTGTATACATATTTAACAACCCCTCCACTCGAGCAGGATATGACACAAAGTCAATTTTTAAGCGGAGTTTAACAGGTTTGAATTCAAAGTTTTCCTTCTAGACTAATTGCCTCACTAAGGCTGAAGAACCTAGTCTGTCCTACAGAAAATTTATATATGACGTATAATAAACGCAATGCCACATTTAAATTCTTAAACAGTTCTCTTTGATCCAGAGATGGGACTCTAAGCATATTTACCAACCCCTCGACTCGGGCAGGATATGACACAAGGTCAATTTTTAAGCGGAGTTTAACAGGTTTGAATTCAGAGTTTTCCTTCTCCTAGACTAGTTGCCTCCCCAAGGCTGAAGAGCCAAGTCTGCTCTACTATTTACCCATAGCTGGAAGGAGAATAATTGGATTCATACCTTTCCCAAGGGTATTAGTGCTATATGAAATGCAATCAGTCTCGTCCAGGATTTGAACTCGTGTCGCCGTGTCCATTTCCTACGACGATAACCATCACACCACGGGCTCCTCCATGGTGGGACTCTAACAAGTACTGTCACTCCGGGTAAGAGTTGACATAGGAGTAATGGCAATGAAGAGGTACTTCGCATTCCCCTAAGTTGCAGGATAATAGGAGCCCCTCTATCGGATGGTTTAATGCAATATCTAGGACACTTGTTGGTGGGATCAAAGCTCTCTGCAGAGATGCAGTTAGCGTACACTACAGTCTCCTGTGCCGACTCGGCAGTTTAAGAATCGGATGCATCCCGCTAAAGCGTCAGGGAGTCCTAAAGAGTAGACTTATGTAAAACGTTTCCGGCTCAACTTATAGGGTGGTGGACAAAAAGCCAGTTTGGCTCTCGAAAACCTTCACACTCTTACATATAATCTCTTCCGTAATACTCGTTTTTGAATTCTTTTTTTTTCTTAGGACTGATAGAACTACAAATCCAATGATTCTCAAATGGTGGATGCCGGTTCGAAGATATAACTTAGAATTTTTCTCGTATTTTTTTTAAATTTCTCAGTGCAACACTTCCGGTGTTTTTAACAAAGTCACCAAAATCATTGTTGAAGTATCGAGGCAAAACTGACACATCAATGGGTGGAGTGTGATTTTCATGGATCGATGGGTTGGTTAGTTGGTCGGTGGTTCTACGGCTATGAACTTTTTCGGGTCATCTAACGCCGAATTAAGTCATCTTGATGAAAGTTTCAAACAATTCAGTTTATTGTAAGTATAGTTTTGCGTTTACTCACAGTTAAATGTCAAAACAGTTATATTTCAAATAATTCAGTTTAGCATAAGTACGCAATTTAGTTCTATTTGACCCATACATAGGACCCTATTAGGTGCTACCACTTCAGGTCCTAGTGGACCTGGGTGCGATGGCAATGAAGGGGTACTCTGCATTCCCTAAAGCTCGAGAATTACTGAAGCCTCACCATCAGATTGTTTAGTGTCATATACAGGACACTCATTGGGGGAGTATTACCCCTCTGTAGAGGTGCAATCAGTGTATTCTACAGCCCTAGCCGACTGGGCCACACTGAACTGAGTTTTCGGGGTCTTCTTCTTCTTCTTCTTCTTCTTCTTCTTCTTCTTCTTTCACTCTCTATCTTTCTTTCTTTCTTTCTCCCCCTCTCTTTCTCTCCCTTTCTTTCTTTCTTTCTTTCTCCCTCACTCTCTCTCTCTCTCCTGAGATCTTAAGGTATTTTTCTCTCGGAGATTTTGACCAATCTCATTCTATCACTTTGTACTAGTAGGTCTTCAGAGGTTTCCAAATCATATTGTCACCCTTGTTCATATATATCTTCGTCTTCAGACGTTTCATTCGGCTCAGGTAGGTTTGATGGAGTACCCGTAGCGTAAAGAGTTCGACTGCTGCCTCGAAAAAAGTGAGTTCGAACGCCAGCCACGCTATTACGTTCACTTTCGGACAAATACGCTTAAAAAAGGCATGAACCCCTTAATCCCCGCTCCGTTATTGTTTAAATAGCATCACTGCTGTTTTTCAGCAAGGATGGCTTTGACATGAAATAAACCAACCAAGATTGATATACCATTATCCAAAAAACAAAAACAAAAGAAGGTTTTATTTTTCATTAGCACCGTCATTACATTTATTTATTATTTTCCTGTTCGTATTCGGTTCTCCCTGTCCTATGGTACTTATATAGTTTCTTTAGATTAACTGTGCTAATAAGAAAATTTTACATCTCTGCAGGTATATTTTCAAAAGCCAGAATATTCACCCAAAGAAAAAAATCTTTTGGGCCTTATGTGTTATTCACCACCAAATAAAATTCTAAGTGTACTAATTCTAGAATTTTCGCCAGGAGTGCAATATCTGTGAAGGCTACAAGTCACCCTAGTTAAGATAATTAAAAAAAATGCCAAAAACAAGGAAACTGTGCCTGATTGGTCAGATTTATCGTAATGTATATGTTTTATCACAGTTGAGATTCTGTTTTTGAATTCATTTTTGCCCCTTTTTAATCTTGAAGAATTCGCTTCGGTCGATATTTCTGTTATAAAATAGCCGAGGGATTTCGGTTAATGCCTTTGAGTTTAGTTAGGCTGAGAACCTTTCGGCTCAGCACATGGATTAGTTAGGTGCAACATTGAAGCAGGTGTTAACGCGGGTGCGCGCAGGGGGATGGAGGTGTCACTCAGATGTCATAATAGTCCGAGTTCCAGTTGAGTTGGAGACGGAAATAGACGAGATGTGGTAGGGAAAGCCACATCAGGCGGAAGGGGCCTTTGGGCCCTGATGAATTGGGGTCCAGAGAAGATGCTGATAAGATGCAATAAAGAAAGCCAGCACCCAGCAGAGTGGACCCCAGGGCTCCGGTTGAGCATCAGAATAACAAGAAAGACACAACGTGACGGTCATAACAGTGGAGGTCAAAATATTGAAGTTTATGTTCGGTCTCCAACACCCTCTCACCACGCAAACCTTGAATAACCTTTTCAAACCCTTGTAATAAAGTGAGAGGTACAATATTTTGTTAAAGAAGTCTTTCGCGTCTGATTAATTTATTGCGTCAGTATCTATCCTGCATGAACATGTATATGTGTATATAAGCATATTTATTATGTGTATATGGTACATTTCGAATTTCCTTTCTATGTGTGACCGTTATAACTCCGTACAAAAGTCTTCAGCAGCCCATTGGATCACAAAGGGAAATAGGTGTGGAGCCTTCTGCAATGCGCGCTTAAATGATTTAAAGTTGAAATCAAGCATCGAACTTCTAAGATTTTAATCACCTGACATTGCAATTCACCAAGCTTTTAACTGCCCTTACATGTCAATCAAACTGAATTGACTCAGTACTTTTGTAGTCGTTAAACGGTTATTCAAATTCTACATTGCATGCCAAATAAAAGATTCATTCGTTTTATCACTTGATAGTACTTCAGTTAAGACAACAAAAGCAAGAAAATGTATTAATCAAATATTAGATTTGTCGGAAATTTCGTTAAATAATTAAAAGCAACTTTAAACTCTGTTGGAGAACTTCCTTCGTCAACTACAGCAAAAAAAAAAGAAAAAGCAATTGGGATCATGATCTTGGGTTGGTAGGTTGTCTTGTTTTACGGTGTATCAACCCTTTTCGGGTCATTTAACACCGAATTAAATTTCAAACAATTCAGTTTAGTATAAGTATAGTTTTTTGTTTACAAACAGTTAAATGTCAAAACAGTTCAGTTAAATATCAAAACAGTTCTATTTCAAACAATTCAGTTTAACATAAGTACACAGTTTAGTTCTATTTGATCCATAGATTGGGCCTTATCAGGTGCTGCCATTCTGGGTCAGAGTGGACCTTGAAGCATAGGAACCTCACCATCAGATTGTTTAGTGTCATATCTACGACACTCGTTGGGTGGGTAGGGCTCTGAACTCTCTGCAAAGAAGCAATCGGTGTATTCTACAACCCCGGCCGATTGGGAAATTATTGTCTTGGGCTCGGAAAGAAACGGTGATATCAAATCTACATGACTTTAATTATTCTTGTGGGCCTTTTAGGGATCCCAGTTTTTCATATCAGTCTTCTGGACGAGAGAACATCTATGTTAACCGTTCATTCTAACCCCTTAAAAACCTCGAATTTGCTTTTTCTGAACAACAGGGATATCAACTACTTTCGCTCTTCGTCTTTTTCTAAATCTCTATCCCAGTATATGGAAGTCGATTTTTACCTTCCTTGTTTCCGAGGGGAAACATTTTTTCTACACATCTTTTGAGGTGCTTTTTTTTATAAGATTTGCATCCCCTCTTACGATGATATTGGGTTCATTTTCAGGATCTTACATTACACACCTGCCGCACTTGATTACATTTATATGTAGTGATATCGATCTATCATATGACACATTCCACCTGGTATCGTTGAATGTATTTAACCGCACCCCCACGCCACGTATAGGATTTGATACAAGATTAGTTTTGAATTATGAGCCTTCTTTCTCCAGTGACACGACGTGCGTTAAATACTTAATTAATATGTAAAAGTTAGAATTTATGAAATATATGAAAATTAATATATACATACACACACATATATATATATATATATATATATATATGTGTGTGTGTGTGTGTGTGTGCGTGTGTGTGTGTTTGCGGCTCCTTCAATAAGTTTCCAGACTTTTTTTGTACAGGTATCTAAAATTGTCGTAGACTCTTGAAAATTTGGTATGTTATTGCTATACATCTTATGAGATAACTGACCAGTGTTTATGATTTCAGGTTCAAATGAACAGCTACAGCGGGAATTGGAATACGCCCTGCTAAAGCCTGATTGTCACAGCAGGTGAATTTCAAAAATGCAATCTGACACTTTAGAAGAACGATATGCAATAAAATTGTGTTTTAAACTTGGAAAAAATGCCACAGAAACGTTTGCTTTTGTAGCATCTTGCATGAATCAAGCATCAGTTTTTGAGTGTCATAAGAGATTCAAGGCAGGCAGGGAGTCTGTGAGGGATGATGAGCGGTGTGGGAGGAGTAAGGAAGTCAATACAGCAGAGTTGATAGGCCAATGGGTTAGGGTTAGCGTTACTATGTTGAGTTTTAAAAGTGCCCATACGAAAAAAGTCTGGAAACCTATTTAATGATTCTGGTATATATATATATTTATAATATCCTGTCAGCGTTCAAAGACAGTGGGTGTGGATTTTTTTTATTGAATATATGAGGAATATCATATAAATCTATGTATCTAGGATGTGTTCTCGTGGTGTAATGGTAAAAGCGATGGACTGCGGGCTCGTTGTAAGTGAATTCGAACACTAGTTACGCTATTACGCTCTCTTTTGATAAATACCCTTTGGGAAAGGTAGGGAACACCTTTGTATCCACACTAGCTTTGGATTGAATAGTACACTACTGTTCTTCTAGAAGGATGGCTTTGGTATTAAATAACCTATAAACGTTGATATGCCATTAAACAAAAGAGCCCAAATCAACAGTGTATCTATTTCAGTGAAAACAGTCAGTTGCAGTACTTCTTTGTCAATCTATTCTTATACATACAGAAATTTTGGTGGGAGTCCCCGAGCGAAATTTCTTGACCCATTTGGTCACCGTACTATGATCCACTGTGTCTTCACCTTTCATACAACAAATTTTTTTCCGCGGGGATATGACCCAGTTAAACATCATCATCATCATCATCATGTCGTGCCGCTATCAGGGATATTCCTGACCCTCTCTCGCCACTTTTCCCTATCGTTCATCGCCTCTCGCAGGTCTTCAGGGCTATATCCCGTATCCTCACATAGTTGCTGTATGTATGTTCGAGCTGTTCGTCCTGCTTTTGCTTGGCCATATGCGGGGGTCCATAGGAGTACATCACTTATTTGCTCGTCCTTGCTTCTCCATCAGTGTCGGGGGTGTCCTCGTGGTGTAATGGTTAAAGCGATGGACTGCGGAATCGTAGTACGCGAGTTTGTACTCCATTCGCGCTATTACGTTCACTTTCGGGCAAATACCCTTGGGAAAGGTATGAACCCCCTTATCCTCCCAGCTATGGGTTAAATAGTACCACTATTGTTCTTCTAGGAGAATATATTTGGCAGTAAATGATCTACAAAGGTTGATATGCCATTAAACAAAGAAACCAAACCAACCAGCAGTGTCCTGCATGTCTGGTTCGTCTAGCTTGGATAGTTTTCGTGATTAAGTTCCCAAATTAGAATACTATGTAGCACATCCATCTGTGCGACTTTCAAACTATACGTAGAATGAAGCCGTACACAACGTGTCAGCACACCAACTATCGCAATACTCTCAAGCACTGCAGGTACTTAGTACGGCTTGTACTGCTTCAGTCACGTGGTATATGCGCTGCAGACGATCACGTAAGACTAAAATACGGCAAAGCTTTTGACTCACCGTTGTATGATTAAGACAGCGTTTGTTTGTTTGGTTTGTGTTTTTTTTTTTGTTTAATGGTATATCAACCTTAGTGAGTTATCTAATGCCAAAGCTATACTTGTAGAAGATCAGTAATGGTTCTGTTAAACACATAGCTGGAACAAGGAGGTTCATGCCTTTCCCTCAAATTAACGCAGTAACGATATTTCCGAAAATGAACATAAGCCGACTGGAGTTGGAGGTGCCCGTGGTGTAATGGTTATCGTCGCAGGAGTTGGACACGGTGACACGAGTTCAAATCCTGGACTGATTGCATTTCACATAGCACTAATACCATTGGGAAAGGTATGAATCCAATTATTCTCCCTCCAGCTATGGGTAAATAGTTGGGCAGACTAGGTTCTTCAGCCTTGGTGAGGCAACTAGTCTAGGAGAAGGAAAACTTTGAATTCAAACCTGTTAAACTCCGCTTAAAAAATTAACCTTGTGTCATATCCTGCCCGAGCGGAGGGGTTGAGTAAATATGATAAGCCGACTGGAGTTCGAACTCGCCTAGTAAAATGTCACGTATCTGCACGTTATGCACTCTGCCACGTAGGGCTCTGCCTGAGTATTTTGCCCTGAATATCAATTTTTAATCATTCGCCAAAGTCCTGGTAGACGTGGGTTCAATTCCAACTCATGTCATACTGTATTATAATGGCAGAGGGATTTCGTTTTATATATCTTGCCTTTGGGTTCAGTTAGGCTGAGAACCTTTCGGTTCAGCACATGGGTTAGTTAGGTGCAAACTTGAGCGCAGGTGTTAACGCGCGAGCAGGGAGGATGTGTCGTTCACAGATGTCAAAATAAAAATCCCAGATAGAAAATTGTGACTTGGGAATGTGAATGACGTCATGCACCGGAAGCGTGCACGGAGGATTTTGGGGATTTTGAAGAAAGTCAGTTAATTGAGTCTTGCGGTCCGAAGAAGGGTGGCTTTCGCTAGCTCGCAGTGGCCATTTGGCGGGTGCCACACGTGTTGGGGGTGCTGATGGAAAAGCCGGCATAGAAAGATTGTGCCTCTCCACTTATGTCGAAACCTTTAACTCTAAGGTTATAAAATGTTTCGTACCTGAACTAAGAAGTCGTAAGTGTTTTTCGTGTTTCGGGATTCCTATGTTCTATGTATATATATGTTACGAAAATTCTATGTACGTTTCCCATATTCATGTATGGCTATGTTACAATACCAAAGACTTTTAAAATGGTACTTGATACCTCCTTGAGTAACACTCAGCAATGTAAGGTACGTATCAAGGGTAAAGTGGAACAATCCTGGGAAAGAAGTAACACCCTCCTCTACACTTCGGTGTAGTATCTATTGAAAAGGGAGCCTTCTGGTCGCCCTCGACTATGGTCGCCAACTTTTTTTTTACTATCAACTATTGTTGTAGCTCCGGAAAGGGCCACTAATGAAAACGCAAACACGGATATTAGATAACAGATTATATTACACAAGAAAGATAGAATTACATAGAAAAGATAAGAAGTCTTGTACTGTTCAGATAACACCGATATTGATCTGCGGTATTTGTTCTTGCCCCACCTAACGGGCAAGTGTGGCACAAGGCCTTTTTTAGGTGGGTCCGGGCGCAGAGCAGTGGCTCACACGCGCCCGGCATTTCTAAAAATGCCTACGGCCCCGTCGGCAATCCCCTTATTAGGGGCGCCTCAGGGTCCGGGCGATGAACCCAAACGCCCCTGAAGGGGGTAAAAGCCCCCCTGAATCCGAAAGAAAACTCCAGGTACTGAGACACACTCAACCAGATCCATGCCGCAGAAAACATGGCCGACTGAAGTGCTACCTGGCACCTGGAGAGGTGCAGACTGATATTGATCTGGCCTCTGGCAGCGAAATCTCTAATACTAATAACGGTGAGAAGAGTCCATTCTGGTGAGATGGGTAAGGTTCCCTCAACAATTATCTACAACAATGTTTTAAATTGTTCGAGTAGAGATCCTGAGATTTAATACGTTTACTTTCGGACTAATATCGTTGGGAAAATTATGAAGCTTCTTATCCGTCCAGCCAGGGGTTGAATATTATCACTGCTATTTTGTAAACATCTTAATATATATCTAGGATGGATGCAAGTAGTTAAGTAAGTTGGCCGACCGTAGTCGAGAGCGATCCGAAGAGTCCCATTTCAATAGCTATAGGGGGAACCGCTACTCCTTTCCATAGATTCTCCACTTACCCTTGATCCATAACATAATGCTAATTGTTAAGCAAGGAAGCATAAATTAACATTGTTTGGAGTCTTTGGTATGACTTGACCTGGGATTTAACCCCTGTTTCCCGAACACTAGCGAATATTCTAATCATTATGCCAAGATGGGTGTACATACACAGATGGTATGCCTTTGCTTGGGTGAGAGGAAGTCCCCGTGGTGTAATGGCTAAAGTACAGGACTACGGCCTCTAAGTAAGCAGGTTCAAACTCCACTCGCGCTATAACGTTCACCTTCTAGCAAATACCTTTGAGAAAGTTATTTAAGCCTCTTATCCTCCCAGCTTTGTATAATAGTATAACCGCTGTTCTACAAGGATGGATTTGGCATTGAATAAACCACGAAGGATGATATGCCATTAAGCAAAGAAAGTAAAACTGAAACCAACTTCTCTGCTACTCTCAGCTATATGGTATTAAGTAATCCAATCTCATAACGTATACACAATTATACTGTTTAAAGTAACTATTACGACTTCATAATGATAATTGTTTTCACACAGTTACGAGGTGCATGCGAAAAGTTTCCAGACTTTTTTTCGTATCGGCACTTTTATTGATAGTACACATATGAAGCTCAAGTCCCCTTCGAAGTAATCTCCGGTTGCAATGCCCTTGTTGTACCGTTCCAACAACTTCTCGAAGGCCCCATGGAAGTCCTCTTGTGTCAGCGTGTCAATGACCTTCGTCACAGCCTCTTTCATCTCCTCGATTGTCTCATGATGACAGCCTCTGAGCTTAAGGAATAACCAAAAGTCACATGGAGCAAGGTCTGGACAATAGGGAGGGTGGGGAACTGTCTTGATATCCATCTTGGTCAAATAGTCTGTAACAAGGATGGAGTTGTGGACTGGTGCATTGTCCTAGTGGAAATGCCACTGACCCGATTTGAAGAGTGCTGTCCTCTTCCGACGGAATCTCTTCCTGAACTCCCTTAAAACCTCAACATAGTAACCCTAACCCTAACCCTATGGCTAACTAACTCTGGTGTATTGAATTCCTTACTCCTCCCACACCTCTCATCACCCCTCACAGACTCCCTGCCTTCCTTGAATCTCTGATGCCACTCAAAAACTGATGCTCGATTCATGCAAGATGCTACAAAAGCAGTCTGAAGCATTCCATACGTTTCTGTGGTATTTTTTCCAAGTTTAAAACACAATTTTATTGCATATCGTTCTTCTAAAGTGTCAGATTGCATTTTTGAAATTCACCAGCAGTGACAATCAGGCTTTAGTAAAGTGTATTCCAATTGCTGCTGTAGCTGTTCATTTGAACCTGAAATCATAAAAATTGGTCAGTTATCTCATAAGATGTATACCAATAACATATCGAAATTTCAAGAGTCTACAACTATTTTAGATGCCTGTACAAAAAGGTCTGGAAACTTATCGTATGCACCTCTTATATGGCATCAAGTAGCAAATAATAATCCTTTGTAACTAATAATTGAATGAATTTATCCAACCAAGAAAGTATTTATCCAACCCCTCCGCAACGGGCAGGAAGTTACACAAGGTTAGTTTTTAAGTTGACTTATGCCGGTTTGAATTCAGAGTTTTCCCTCTCTTAGACCTCTTGCCGTTCTAAAGCTAAAGATCAGAATCAGCCCGATCACTCATTCATAAACGTGAGGAGAATAGATGGTTTCATGCCTTTTAGCAAGGGCAATACTACGAAAGGAAACGCAAATACTTTTTGCCAGAATTTGAACTCAGGCCAATGAGTTCATTTTCTAAAACGATAACCGTTACACTACGAGACAAGGAAAAAAATTTTTTTTATCGATTTTGGGTATTTTAATTGGTTTTAGACGACTGAATTTTTTTGAAGTAAATAAACTTTTCATAATTTCCTTTCGATTAATGTCCAACGCAGATTCTGCCTAATCCCAAATCAAATCAGAAATTAATAGATTTTCTGGTCTATAGATAAGGAAAATTATCTTGTTTACATTGCATTAAAAAACTTCATTTTCGCATCCACAGAAATGACATGAATAATTCATGAAACTATTTCACTTAAGTTTTATGAGACATCCAGATGAGTAGAATGTTTTGCATGAATATAAAATTTTATATTCTATACAAGGTGTAATCAAAAATTATTGATACAGAAAGTTTGATTTAAAAATTTTAATGAAGACGAATGCAAACCAGAGCAGCTTACATAAAGCTTTATAAAGCGGTGATGTCTGAACGCCTAGACTAATGTCTAGTCATTGGCTTCGTCTAGACGATTAAGTGCTGATTTGAAGAAAACTATAAGTTTAGCCTTGATGCATTTGGTTGAGTAGGGTTTTTTTTTCTTTAGCTATGTCCAACTCAGCATTATTCTAACTTTTAGCCTTGATGCATTTGGTTGAGTAGGGTTTTTTTTTTCTTTAGCTAAGTCCAACTCAGCAGTATTCTAACTTTTTAGGATCTTCTGTGTGTGTCTTTTTATGCGTCTTGTATTCACAAACCGCACACGGCTTCCAAAATTACGACAAAACTCTTCACTTTTTAAACATCTGCCCGTCTTGTCATTTGCCTATTTCCTGGCTTCGGATTCAACAGGTGTCAGCATACTTTATTAGATAGTATGAACATTCTCAGTGCCAGAGAGTGCTGATTTCTGTTCTCTGCATAGCTTGGTATATAGTTATTATCTTTTCACCTGAGAAAAATCAGAAAGAGGGCCGGCTAAAACTTTATATAAGCAGCACCAAGATTTCTAATCTTGTTCAAAATCTAACCAGACACAAACTGTATTTATTTTGTAACGCTCGTATGTGCATAAAAAGAAGAGAAAATAATTGATAGTCAACTAAACAAAAGCACACGAATTTCATTCAACCAAAATAACACATTAACCGAAAAATAAGACAAACAAAAGATATATATTTACCAACACCTCCGCTCGGGCAGGATATGACACAGGGTTAATTTTTGAGCGGAGTTTAACAGGTTTAAATTCAGAGTTTTCCTTCTCCTAGACTAGTTGCCCCCCCCCGCAAGGCTGAAGAACCTAGTCTGTCTTACTATTTACTCATAGCTGGAGGGAGAATAATTGGATTCATACCTTTCCCAAGGGTATCAGTGCTATGTGAAATGCAATCAGTCTCGTCCAGGATTTGAACTCGTATCGGCGTGTCCATTTCCTACGACGATAACCATTACACCACGGGCACCTCCAAACGAAAGATAGTTACTATCCGTATACTACCGGCCAAGCTATAACTGAAAAGTCTTTTTCGCTGAAGTCCGTTCGAATGATTGTTTCATGCTAACTGTACGATACCAATATTTATATTATCTGGCGGTCTGCAACTTTCGTCCTCTGGCAATCGGTGTTCAATCGCCGGTGTTTATACTTTATTTCTCCCTGACAATTTACTAGAATAAAAATAAACATAGAATAAGACGTTACTTTTCTTCAAAATGTTTTTTGGTATTCCAGTGAGATTTTCTTTGGTCGAATTACTTTTAAGAATCCACTTGTGATACAGTGTGCAGCTGTTTGTTAGCTAAATTCATCATTGACCTGAAGAGTAAATTAGTTGATGAAGCTTTAATCGTTAAACGGTGTGGAAAAATAGCGTGAGTCATTTAGTTTGAGTGATGTCGTTTGAACCTATGGCTATGATTGGATTAAGCCATGTGCTAAGAAAGTACATGGAAAATAGACTAGAGGGTTAGTTAGTTAGAAAAAACTGACAAAAGCAGTTAATGATTTCATCTTTTCTCTCACTAATTCACTGCAAGGTCGAAGCCAATGATGGAGAAGTGTCTTTCACAATAAAGTAAAATGCACATAAGAAAGATGTTGTTTTTTTTTTTGTTATTCCAGCAATAAACAGACAGAGACACACATCGCGACACGATGTGATACGAACAAGAACAAAGATCCTATTTACCCAACCCCTCCGCTCGGGCAGGATATGACACAAGGTCAATTTTTAAGCGGAGTTTAACAGGTTTGAATTCAGAGTTTTCTTTCTCCTAGACTAGTTGCCTTACCAAGGCTGAAGAACCTAGTCTGTCCTACTATTTACCCCTAGCTGGAGGGAGAATAATTGGAATCATACTTTTCCCAAGGGTACTAGTGCTATGTGAAATGCAATCAGTCTCGTCCAGGATTAGAACACGTGCAAAAACAATGATGGCGGTCGACCGAGCCCGAGAGAAGACACAGAACAAGACGCTGAAAGAAAGAGGGAGGAGCTGGGCGCTGAAAGACCGATTAGACGATCGAGTAAGAAGTAAAAATGTAAAGTATTAAGAAACTCCTGAAACGGGTATATACTCTTGTCGGGATTATCCAAAACTCTATCATGATATTTCAATTTCCTCTAAATCTTCTTCATATATATATATATATATATATATATTGTTCAGGAAAGAATCACTCTCCTCACTCAGTAAAACAAAGCTAACAAAGACTTTTCCATGTTTCGTAAAATGAAAATTCACTACTCTATAACGAGTCACCATACACAGCTAAATGAAATTAACGCTGAGAGAAATGCAAAAAGCCTCGTCCGGTATTTGAAATCAGTTCGCTGGATGCACTTCCCACGACAGTAAAGCTTTCACCACAAACACCTCCTATATGTTCCCTCGTATATATATATATATATATATATACAGGGAAATTGCCGACAACCACATACGAGTAAATGCAAAGCTCTTCCTATGAATTAAGCACTCTGGTCGCCGATTATCGGATATGTAAATAAATATATAGGAAAAATTCCTTCGCTTACGCTGAGAGTGCCGATTGGTTTGGGGTAAGATATCCAACTGACATGAGGTCAGCCAGGTTTTGATCCAAACTGGAAGCATCTTAAGCGTCTAGCCTCCCTGAAGAGCTGTGATACAACAACGCAAAACAGTCTGCGTACGGATGACAAATAGCTTTAGACAGAGGATATATTGTGAATTTAAAAAAGACACTTTTTTGGTCATATCTCGTCAGAGAAATTAGTATGCTCTACTTAAAGTTATTCTAAAATCCTGTACGTACTATGTATATATATATATATATATATTAGTTTGGTAAGTACACATTCATTTTTTGTGTAGTTGTTTCTCAAGTGTTTGCTTTTTTTTTGTTTTTTGTCAATTGTCAATGAATGATTTTTAAAACGATCTAGCTGACCCCTAAATAGGACCCTAACAAACCTAGTTGGTTGGTTGGTTGGTTGGTTGGTTGGATTTATGGCATATCAATCTTTGTCGGTTATTTAAGGCAAATTTCTATTATATGTATTTGCATTCAGCCCAAGATTTCTAAACGAATACTTAGTAGGTAAATTTTTTAATCCGCAGTTTCAATTCGTCATATCTTTTTGGTACAACCCCGTCCATCTCAAGAAGGACAGAACGTCATCTATTTTGATGTTCTCGAACAGATCGATTAAACTATTCACTTTGAAAAATCGTTTTTTAATGACCAAAGCTATTTGACTCCTAAATAGGACTCTAATAGGTACTACTATGCCGGGTGTGAGAGGACTGAGAAACAATGGCAATGAAGGTGTACTCCACACCCTTAGTGTTCCAAAACCTGCCCAGTCGGATGAGGTGGGGACTGTAGAATACACTGACTGTATGTCTGCAGAGGAGTAAGACTCTCCCAAAGAGTGTTCTTGGTATAACACTAAACAATCTGCTGCTGAGGCTTCAGTGATGCTGGAGCTTTGGGGAATTCGGAGTGCCCCTTCATTGCCATTGCTCCCAGGTCCACTCTGACGCGGAATGGTAGCACCTGATAGGGTCCTGTCTATGAGTCAAATTGAAATAAACTGTATTGGTTGAGATGGGACTGTTTTGACATGTAAACTGCGTACATATCCGAAACGGATTTATTTGAAATGGAACTGTTTTTATATGCTAAACAGAATTGTTTGAAATAGGTCTGTTTTTTTATTTAACAGGGTGTAAACAAAGCACTATAGTTATACAAAACTGAATTGCTTGAAATAGAACTGTTTGACTAAATTGAATAGCTTGAAATAGTTTTTTTTGGCAATTAAACTGTGTACATATGCTAAACTGAATTGTTTGAAATATAACTTTTTGACTAAATTGAATTGCTTGAAATAGAAATGTTTTTGACAATTAAACTGTGTACATATGCTAAACTGAATTGTTTGAAATAGAACTGGTTATTTGTATAAAAATGGAATTGGCATTAAATAAGCTACAAAGGTTGTTAATTTACTAAGCTTTTTGCTTAGATGTAGTACAAGGCCGCATGAATGGGGCACCCAATGAGAATCGAACTCACTCGTGCTGGTTTTCTAGTCTACCTGGCTAACCATTACACCACCCGAGGTGCCCAATAAGTTACAAAGGTTGATATGCCCTGAAACTCAAAAACCAACCAAACAAACAAACAGAGTTCTAGAACTGGAGCCTCACCATCAGATGCAGTTTAGTGTCATATTCTGGACACCCCTTTATTGATGGAGTCTTACCTCTCAGCTGGGAATACAATCAGCGTCATCTCAGCTCCATTAAAATGAATGAATAGAATGAAAAAGAATAAAATCTGTGAAAAAAAAAAGCTGAAAAATCAAAAGTAAATATACGGAAAAAGAGTTTATTTGTAAATGGAAATTGAGATCTATGATGTGGTTAATGTGGTTATAGTGCTTTTGAGCGAACAAGCCGGCCGTTGAAAACGCCCGGATGTATAACCTTCCGGTGGAGGCCAACAACCGGTTTACATTGATAAAAAAAAGTAGAGCCTATTATTATAAATGGTTACTTATTTATTTATAAATAGCTACTCTTTCTTTGATCTATCATCATTATCATCATCATCAAGGTGCGACGACAGCACGGATTCCTTTGACCCTCTATCACAATCCATCCCTATCGACCATCGCTCTTTGCAAATACTCTAGCCCGAATCCAGTGTCCGCACTTAGCAGATGAAGGTTTGCTTTAGCTTTTTTTTGTTTAATGGCATATCAACCTTCATAGGTTATTTAATGCCAAATTTACCCGTATAGAAAACAGCAGTTATACTACTTAACCCATTGTTGAAGGAAAAGGAAGGCATGAACTTTTCCAAGTCCAAAACGGAACGCAGTATCATGACTGGAGTTCGAACTCGCTTGACTATGGGGCTACAGTCCAGCACGTTAGCCACTACGCCACGGGAACTCACCAAGTAAATTTTTGCTGGTGTGTCCATATGTAGTAGTCCGCAGGAGAACGTCGCTTATTTGTTCATTCTTTCTTCACCGGCAGTTCCCGGCTTGTCTTTGTTGGATAGTTTGAGAGATGGAAAGTAAGTTGCCGTAGAGCGGCCGTTTTGTGATGTGCTGCTTCCAGGATTTGTTCCAAACAACAGTTTCCATCTACTTTTTCCTCCAGCCGTTTTGTTAAATGCCAAATGGTGCAACCTTACAATAGTAGGGATACTGCTGCAGCTTGAATGAATTCCTGTATCATTTTCTCAGAGAAATCACGTTTCTTTTTGTCATTAACCAATTAAATAACATTCCATGCTTTTTCAGTAGATCAGATACTGCTATCGAGGTGTGTGGACTTCTCTACTAATTTCAGAAGATTGTGATTTAATGTGGATATAATACCATCTCGATTAAAACTGATTTTATCTGAGTTCACATAGAGACCAATGTCTTTTGCTGCCTGCTCAAGGCTATGCAACAGAAATTCGGCTTCAGCATGTGTATTTGTAAGAAGTGCTGTGTAGGCTGTGTCAGTAAAAGTTTCTGCAGGATATCGCGATCTTTTTGTCTTTTTTTGTTTTTGTTTGGTGTGAAAGTATTTTATTTCATTTCATCAATTGACGTTCGTCGCACGTAATCTAGACAGATTATAAATCAAAATGGTGCCAATGTATCTTTAAGTACACTTTAGATTTTTTCAGCTATAGGGTAACTGAACTAAATGCGATCAATTCGAGACTGAAAATTAGCAAAAATTTCATTTTAAAAAGTTAGTATCAAAACGGCAAAAAAATTACGATAATCAAAAATATGCAACCTGACCAATCAACACAAAACGACTTGGTCAATCAATAAAAATACGGAAGCCTAACGGGGAAAAGAAGGAATCATTTTGTATTCCGCCCAGAAAATTTTGCTTTCTTGCCAAAAACGTTTGAATGAATTTAGGATATTTTTGGAGTGTTGAATCTAAAATTGACTTTAGTTCTGTCAAATTAGCACTTGCTTTCAAATGTTAGCCTTATCGCATTACGACCTGTAGCTACTAAGATAAGCAACAGGTCTTTTTTTAAATTTGTTTTAACGGCATTTCAACTCCTCATAATTTCACTAACTGGTCGCAAAACCTGGCAGACCTCATTCTTCTCCTAGTTATCACATTTTCATATGGTTTAAAATATTTTTCTCTCATACAAATAATTTTCAAAAAGAACTCCCATAAAGAAGACCCTAACAGGTTGGTCCAGTCGGCTTCGGCTAAAGAATACACCGGCTGCATCTCTGCAGAAGGGTAAGACTCCTCCAACAAGTGTCCTGGAAATGACACTACACAATCTAATGCTGAGGCTCTTGTAATACTGGAGCTTGGTGAAATGCGGAGCACCCCTTCATTGCCATTGCAGCAAGATTCATTCAAGCTTGGAGTGGTTGCACCGGACAGAGTCCTATCTATAGGTCAAATACAACTCTTTTGACATTTAAACTGAATGCAAACAAATGATTTATGCTAAATTGAATTGTTAGAAATAGAACAGTTTGGTCATTCAACTGTGTGTAAACAAATGACTGATGTTTGATTGAATTGTTAATGATACATAGCAATACTTGGAATCATTTCACTTTAACTTATGCTCAAATGGATTATTAGAAAAAGAACTGTTTGATCCTTTCACTGTGTCTATCTACAAAATGTGTTTACAAATCATATATTTAATATACAGGTAAAAACAGGACTTGGCATTAAATAACCCGACAACGGTTTATATGCCATAAAATCAAACCAAATTTAACAGGTACTATCACTCTGGATCAGAATGGGTCTGGGAGTAATGGCAATAAAGGGGTACTCCACACTCGCAAAAGCGTCAGAAAAATTATTTCAAAGTAATTACTCCTATTTGATAAAATAATTTGCTTACTCATACTTAAATATCTTCAAGTATCTTATAATAAATTAGTAAAGTTGGTGATTGTAGTCGAGGGAGACCCCGAAGGCTCCCTTTTCAATAGCTACTACACCGAGGTGTAAGGGAGGGCGCTACTCCTTTCCTTGGGTTGCAGCACTAGATACGTACCTTATAATGCTGAGTGTTAATCAAGGAGGTATCAAGTCTTTGGTGTGACTCGACCTGGGATTGAACCCCGGTCTCCCGGACCATTGGCGAACCCTCTACCCACTGGGCCAATGAGCCGAATAATAATAACTACAAAACAATAGCTATTCTTAATACACAGTGAAACATAGTTCGATAGAATGCAAAAATCTCGTCCGTATTCAAAGAAAATTCTGCAAAATAAGGAGTAGATTTGGTTGGGTTTTATGGCATATCAACCATTGCAGGTTATTTAAAGCCACATCCTGTTTATACATATATATTAAATATGATTTGTAAATACGATTTCTTGATAACATTTTTGAATGAGCCTGAGCTTCCTTTTTGCATACATATAAATGATTTGAATTATTTTTTTATCTAACACGAGTAATTCTTTTTACTATAAATCGTTTTTTGCACACAGTCAAATGGTTCCAAGTATTGTTATGTATCACTAACAATTCAATTAATAATATTGTCAAAGAGTTATATTTCTAACAATTCATTTTAACATCTGTCATTTGTTTTGACACTGTGTATACGTCAAACAGTTCTATTTGACCAATAGATAGGACCCTCTCAGGTGCTACCGCTGCTGGCCAGAGAGGATCTGGGTGCTATGAGCAGGTACTCCAAATTCCCCAAAGCTCCAAGACTGGAGACTTGCCATCAGATTGTTTAGTGTTATATCCGGGAAACTTATTGTAGGTCTCTTACCCCTCTACAGAGATGCAGTCTGGGTATTCTGCAGTTCCAGCTGACGTGGCTACTCGATGGGGAAGTTTTACCAATCTCCAGGGAAGCATTCTGGGTATTCTACATCTCCAGCTGACGTGGCCCCTCGATGGGGGAGTCTTACCCTTCTGCAGAGATGCAGTATTCTACAGCTCCAGTCGATTGGGATAGAATAATGAGTCGGAGAAAACTATTTGAATTATTAGATCCAAGTAACCTAATCAACTTTCTGAAAGAAACCGACCCCCAACCAAAGATATATGTCCATAGACCAAATCCTCACCCACGAATGATGACTGATGCTTACTTCTCCAGATACCAACAACAAAACCCATACAACTATAACGAATATTCAATTACCAACAAAAATATCATCTGAAATCATATAGTAATAACTGTACCTCTCAAAAAACAAATAAAGCGAAAATGTCTTCACCATAAACTAACGAAGCAAGGGTTAACATGCCGTAAAATCCAACCAACCAACCAACCAACCAACCTAATACAAATAATTTAAATACAGAAGTATGATTTCACGTCTTCCTAATAATCACTTCTTTGTACTTATTTATATGGTTTCTCAGATTCTTATTCAAGGCTGATCTTTTTCAAATATATCTATTCGACTCATACATATAGGACCTTACCAATTAAGCAGATTACAGATAGTTTAAATTTAGAATTTCCCCGTTTTCTTGACTGGTTACTTAACCAACGCTAAAGAGCATAGTCAGCCCTACTAGTAACCCATAAATGAGAGAAGAAGACATGGCGTAAAACTCAGAGAGCCTCGTTCAGGATTGGAACTTGGTTCACCGATTCCGTTTCCAACAATGATAACCGTAACGCTAAGCACGCTTCCTACTTAGTAATGTCCATTTATATAATATACGGAAACTTCTAAAGCGTCTTTGCTCAGTCGATTGAGGAAGTAGAATGCACTGACTGCGACTCTGCAGAGGGGTAAGAACCCCTCAAAGAGTGTCCTAGATATGATACTAAACAATCTGATGGTGAGGTTCCTGTAATGCTGAAGTTTTGGGGAATATGGAGCACCCTTTCATTGCCATTGCTCCCTGGTCCACTCTGGCTTAGAGTGGTAGCATCTGATGAGGCCCTATCTATGGGTTAAATTAAACTAATCTGCGTACTTATGCTAAACTGAATTGTTCGAAATAGAGCTGTTTTGATATTTAACTGTGTGTAGACAAAAACTATAGTTATACTAAACTGAATTACTTAAATGAGAATTGTTTGACTAAACTAACTGTGTACACATACTTGACTGAATTATTTGAAATAGAACTATTTGTATAAAAATGAATTTGGCATTAAATAACCTACAAAGGTTGATATGCCATGAAACCCTAATAACCAACCAGCTAACCTAAAGCGTCTAATTCTCAGAGAAACCACCTGTTCAAACTGGCCGGGCTTATTGCTTTCTGGCGGGCCAAGCGACCTAAGTAACTCGACTAAGAGGAACTTCTGGATAGACTCCAATGTAAAATGATCGTCTGACCGTTTGACTTGGAGCCAGGTAACATAGACGCAGTGACCAAATACTTACTAAAACCTCCTCTCTCTCTCTCTCTCTCTCTCTCTCTGCGAGAGTATCTTTCTTTTTTCCTCTCCTTTCTTTCCCCTTATATATCTCTTTGTTTCCTCTCTTCTTCTTTCTCACTGTCTCTCACTAAATGAAATAATCAGTGGTAATAGCCAAAGAACCACTACAGTATGTTGTTGCCAGTTGTGTTGCAAGTAAGCTCTGAAAATCGGCTAACGTCCCGTTGGTAAAAAGCCAGCCAAGATGAGTTTAAGGAGAGAGGAAGAGTGGAATCTAAGAGAAGAGAGACGATCTGTTTTAAAAGAGAGACAATCTGAATGACAGGAACATTATTATAAAGAAGCAGTCAGGAGGAGAGCAAAAGGGAGATAAATAGCGAAAGAAACTTAATGTTGTATCTCAGAGAAATTGTATAATGGAAGGGCCTAGTGTAGACACAGACGATGGATGTGATGATAAGAATCGAAAAAAAAAAAAAGAAAAAAAAGAGTGAAGTGAAAAAGGAAAGTTTACAAAAAAGTAGAAATACAAATCCTTTGTGTTAGTTTTGATCTGCTACCGAAGATTCTACAATATTTTGCCAATCAAAATTACACTTAAAAAAAAGAAGAAATTAGCAAAGGTCTACAAAGAAGAAGATATTTTTGAAAAAAGATTCCAGGTTAAACGTGCGTTTACTAAAACTATTTACGTTCCCTAATGATACCTGCATCAGAAAAATAAGATCTAAAAAATTTCGGTTGTTGGTTACCCTTAACAAACTTTTAAATGGTGAAGTGGCTAACATAATGAAGTGTGACATCGTTGCAAGCGAGTTCAAACTCCAGACGCGCTATAATGTTCACTTCCGTTAAGGAAAGATATGAACTTCCATATCCCACCACCAGCAATGGTTTAATGTTGTATAGCCACATAATACTTATGCATGCAGAAATATAACGACGCAATGAAGACGAGCGACACATTCTTTAAAAAGATATACCTCTCAATTTATTTGAAAGGGTTCGAAAGGGTTAGTAAAGGTTTTACTGTGTGAGAGGTGAATTGGAGGCTGAACAGAACTGCAACATATTAACCCCCACTCTAATGGCCATAACAGCGTTTCTTTCCCGTTCCCCTGGGCTGCTCAACCGGGGGCCTGGAGGCCCAGCCTCTCTGGGACGTGTTCCTCATTCCAGCATCTTCTCTCCAACTGATCTGAACTTCAGGGCCCCCTCTGCTGGGTGTTGGTTTTCTCTACCGCATCTTTTCTCCAACTGGTCTGCTCTCCAACTGATTGAACTTCCTGTGCACCGAGTTATATAATTGTTCGCCGTCCACCTTCTTCTTGTGGGCGTCACAAATCGCACTCATTCAACCCGTCCACGGTCAAGGTTATATCCTGATATTCCTCGACCGGATGCACCTGTTATTTACACAGGTGCATTTCCTATTTTGACTGCTTGGTCGGGGTCAATATGCAACATTAAATAATACCACTACTGTTCTTTTACACGGACAGCTTTGGTAGTGAATAACCCACGAAGATTGATATGCCATTAAACAAAGAAACCAAACCTTTTAACCTGGACTATTAAGAAACCAGCTCATTGGCCAGGTTGGTAGAGTGTTCGCCAATGGTCTGGGAGATCTGGGTTCAATCCAAGGTCGCGTCATACCAAAGACTTTTAAAAAATGGTATTTAATACCTCTTTGCTTAAAACTCAGCAGTATAAGGTACGTATCGAGGGTAAAGTGGATCAATTCAGGGAAAGGAGTAGCTATTGAAAAGGGAGCCTTTGAGTCACCCTCGACTAAGGTCGCCAACTTTACTTACTTAATTATTAAGAATAGTTACTTGAAGCTATTATCGTTTGCAAAGAATTTTCATCATCAATTACTTGATAAGAACATCATTGTCCCTTTTAAGGTCCAAAATAAATTTTACATTCCAAACATTCAATTATCTTCCCATGGGTTGGAAAAAAATTATTCATAAAATTATTCATAAAAAAAAGATTCGACCGATTTAGATTTTAGAAGAATAAACTAATACCTTACAAATGTATAGGTTGACGAAAATGGATTTTGAAAGGAAGCATAGATATTGACTGGCCGTATAAGTTCCTGTATTTCAAAAACAGGATGCACCTGTGTCTTAAGATTAACAAAAGACAGCGGAAAAGCTACGTGAATTGTGTGAGTGGGATACCCAAAGGGAGAGTAACCACAAGGTTGGCCCTGGGTTGAAAGATAGAGAAAAGTCTTCATGTACAAACTCGGCAGTGTCGAAAGCGAGTATCATCGCAGAAAAAAAACATACGAGAGCTTAGCACAAGCCCCTGTTGGGAACTGACCTGCACCAACTTTGTGGAGTCAGAATGGAGAAGAAACAAAGACTATTGAATGTTTTAAGTCGATGCAGTGCCAGCTTCGTAGAGGCAGAGCGAAGAAGCAGGGCTCTCTGAAGTTATCTCACCTGTTGTAAATCTTAACTGTTACCGACTCTCTTTAAGCCAGTAATTTTGCCATCTATTTTGTACATATCGTAATAAACAAAAAAAGAGAAGATATTTTTATACATAAGTGTTATTGTCTCATAATTCCTATAAACAACATAGACCGAGAATATGTGATTTTGTCAAAACGTATTAACGATAAGAAAGGAAAGAAGATATATTGTTTTTAATTTTGACAGATTGTTATGATTACAAAATAGTAGAAGTCAAAATAGATGGTAGATTTGACATGAGAAGCCGGGGCCTGTCAATTATCCAAGATGGTTGAGAACAACCCCTCGATTAAAATCCTAGATTTAAAAGGGTGCGTGTGAATCGAATATTGATGGCGCTGTAAGCCGAAGAAGTTGGATTAATGGTGAACTCCAAATTAGGAGAAAACGAATACTATCAATAATTTCGTTGCCCTCCCCCACCCCCAGATGAGAGTATAGTGTCTCTTCTCTCGTCAGAGGTAAGCGCTAACCGGCTCGCAGTTTCCACAATTTGACCTTTTACCAGACTCCACGGGTTAGAGAAACGAAGAAAACTAAGCATAATACAAAACTTGTGGAATAACACGCTACTTGAAATCATCTTTTGAGGTCACTTAACGCCGAATTAAGTCATTTTGATAAAAGTTTCAAACAATTTAGTTTAGCATAAGTACAGTTTTGTTTACACACAGTTTAATATGAAAACAATTCCCTTTCAAAGAATTCTGTTTAGCATAAGTACGCAGTTTAGATGTCAAAAACAGTTTGATTTTATATAATTCAGTTTGGCATAAGTACAAAGTTTTTTGTTTGCACATAGTTAAATAGAAAAACACTCAATTTCAAACAATTCAGGTTAGTGTAATTAGAATTTAGTCCTATTTGACAAATAGATAGGATCTTATTAGGTGCTACCACCCCAGGCCAGAGTGAACTTGGGAGCGAAGAGAACTAAGCGTGGTACGACACTTGTGAAATAATACGCTAATTGAAATCATCTTTTAAGAGGTTGTCACTGGACCGAGAAGCTGAGAGTTAACAAAGGCAAACATAACCGCCATTTCAGATTGCCTTACACCAATAGAAAGTGAGAAAAGAGATGCCGAAAACTAATAAGATAAATTGAGCGGCCTTAGGACTGACTTTGAAAGCTGATAAACTGACTGACGGTTAATTTGTGAAGTGGGCCACTGAATATAACCCCCCACCCACGACCACCACCACTGGAATGGGTGAATACATTTACCAAGACACTTTTTTTACAAAATATTATTATTGTTGCATGCAGTGTTTATTCCCTGTTGGCATCGACCTTCTTTTTTTTTTCATCCGTCAAGTCATCGACCAGCGACTCCGATTAGCGACTTATCTGCTGACCGGAGCAAAAAGACAACGTGGGCAAATAGCGGATGGGTCGTGTCATCCGAGGAAATAGCCAGCCAAGCCGGACAGTCAGCGGATTAAAGCGGAATCACCCCAGAGTTTAGTGCGGGCTGGTGTACTATCACATTCCAACCCAGCAACTGACTGTATCATCAGCAGGGGCGTAAGACTTCTCCCCCCCAAAAAAAAACAAGGGGGTGTCCTGGTATGACACAAAACTGCATCAGATTGTGAAACTCTAGGTGTGGGGACTACCACTCCATTGCCATTACTCCCAGTTTCACTCTGATTCGGAGTGATAGTACCTGTTAGGTTCTCATCTATGGGTTGATTATATCTATTTGAAAAATATTAGTATTAAATATTAATAATTGATACAAATCGAACATATGGAAATCAGATCTGACCGATAAAAGGAAACGCAGTTTTATCCAAGCAGCGGTCGTGTCGATACTGCTATATAGATGCGCCACATGAACGCTAACTAAATATATTGAGAAAAATCTTGACGGCAATTACACAAGAATGCTGTGAGCAATATTGAACAAGTCCTGGAGGCAGCACTCCACCAAACAGCAGCTATACGGCCACCTACCACCCATCACAAAAAATATCCAAATTAGACGAACTAGACGTGCAGAAAACTGCGGGAGAAGTAAGGACGAACTCATAAGCAACATACTCCTGTGGACCCCATCACATGGACGAGCAAAGGCGGGACGACCAGCTAGAATCTCTATATAACAGCTCTGTGCCGATACAGGATATAGCCTTGAAGACCGCCCAGGAGCGACGAACGATAGAGACGAGTGGCGAGAGAGGGTTAGGGAAATCCGTGCTGGCAGTATGACATGATGATGATAATGTTTAATTAATAATAGTTACATGAAGTTATTATTGTTCAATCATGATTATTATTATTAGTTACTTGATACAATATAACTGTGTAAAAGAATGATAATTTATTAATAGGAGTAGTTACTCATAGCACTAATATTCTTTGGAAAGGTATGAATCCAATTATTCTCCCTCCAGCTATGGGTAAATAGTAGGGTAGACTAGGTTCTTCAGCCCTGGTGCTTGGTGAGGCAACTAGTCTAGGAGAAGGAAAACTCTGAATTCAAACCTGTTAAACTCCGCTTAAAAATTGACCTTGTGTCATATTCTGCCCGAGCGGAGGGGTTGGGTAAATATGATTATCGGATAGGAATACATGATTACTATTATCATTAGTTGACTTTTTTTGAGAGTTTTACACATCTGCGTTAGCTGACGATATTTCATTGGATTCTGAGTGACAGCAAGTCTTCTCAAATCTCTTGGACTCCTCTAAGTATTCTTGCGGATCTCAGCAATGTTGTCGTTTGGAAGTTCACAACTCGTCCTCTTATTTCCAAGTCCTCAAGTAATAGTATATGAGTTGTCGACCTTAGTCAAGGGTAACCCGAAGGCTCCCTTTTCGATAGCTACTACAACAAGGTGTAGGGAGGGCGCTACACCTTTCCCTGGATTGCTCCACTTTATCCTTGATCCTTATCTTATACTGCTGAGTGTTAAGCAAGGTGGCATCAAGTACCATTTTTTGAGTCTTTGGTATGACTCGACCTGGGATTGAAACCCAGTTTGTACTAATCCCTTGGTGTCAATACCAAACGCACCAATTACAATTGGTATCACCGTCTCTTTCTTGTTCCATAGCTTTTTCATTTCTCTAGCAAGGTCGAGGTACTTATATCCGATTTCGCATTCCATTGGTTTTACTCTGTGATTTACCGGAGCAGCGAAGTCCACTATTCGGCAGGTCCTATTTTTTGTTGATTATCGCAAGACCTGGTTATTACTATTATCATTATTAAAGAGTATTATTAATATTAGATAAGAATACTAGAAACCATTTAACTTTATGCAAGATATTTATGTTAACAGTTATATAAATTGTTACTTAAAGCTACAATTCTTTACTAAGGATTATTATTATTATTAGTGTAATATAATGGCCGAGGGATTTCGGTTTATGCCTTTGGGTTTAGTTAGGCTGAGAACCTTTCGGCTCAGCACATGGGTTAGTTAGGTGCAACATTAAAACAGGTGTTCACGCGCGCACGCGCAGAGCGGACGTGTCCCTCAGAGATGTCACAATAGCCCGAGATGGGAAATGGGGTTACACAGTGTGAATGACGTCACGCACCGGAAGAGCGCGGAAGATTTTGGGAGATTTTGAAAAAGTCAGTGAGTTGAGACTAGACACCGGAAGAGTAGAGATGAGACCTGCCTCGGGGGAAGACGGTTGGTTTTCGCTTGCTCGGGGAAACCTCTATGGCGGGTGCCACACGTATTGTGGGGGGCTGGGGGGCAGGCAGATGAAAAAGCCAGAATAGAAAGAATGTGTATATCTCTTCCTTATGTCGAAACCTTTAACTCAAAGGTAATAAAAGGTTTCGTACCTGAACAGAGAAGTCGTCAAGTGTTTTTCGCATTTCGAGATCCTATGTTCTATGTATATATGTAATGAACGTCCCATGTACATTTCGCATATTTGTGTATATGGCTATGGTACATTAATTACTTGAAACCATATATTTTCTTGCAAATTATTAGGGTTAGATAGGAACACTTGAAACCATATAACCATGTGCAAATTATTGATATTATCAAGAAATACTTTGAACCATACGATTGTGTGCAAATTATTTGTATTAGATCGGAATACTTGGAACCAAAAAACTGTGGGAAAATAATTTGTATTTGATCTGAAAACTTAAAACCATACAATTGTGCGCAATTTATTTATTAGAAAGGAATGTTTCCTACCCTATGACTATGTGCAAGCAAATGATTATTATCATTAGAGAAAAATAGAAAATATCACCGTTACTTTCATGTTCCACAGTTTTGGGGGGGTGCGGGGTGGAGGGTTCTGGATGGTCTCCACCTTTCTTTGATCCACTAGAATCTTTTCCAAGCTTTTAGGGGCACCAACCATAATTAGTATATTTGTCCCTTTTATATC
This sequence comes from Sepioteuthis lessoniana, assembly GCA_963585895.1. Classification (NCBI taxonomy): domain Eukaryota; kingdom Metazoa; phylum Mollusca; class Cephalopoda; order Myopsida; family Loliginidae; genus Sepioteuthis; species Sepioteuthis lessoniana. Next base: position 6,314,010 of record OY757937.1, read on the forward strand.
AATATTTTCAATAGCGCTAATAACTTTTGGAAATGTATGAAACGAACTAGTCTCATTCCAGCTATGGATAGATATTTTGGCAGATTGGCCACTTTGAGTTTAGAATGGCAACCAATCATGGAAAAGGAAAAACTCTAAATTCAAACCAGTTGAAAACCTGGCGAGAGACGGGCTTCGCTTGGCTATTTGTAACTAAGACCCGCTACCTGAGCAGCACCACAACAACCAAACAACATCTCATGATAATGTGAATTGAATTACCTTGACCAGAAAATCCGCCGAACACCTACACACGGGAACACTGAGCAGCTGTTTCGACCTTATTAGGTCTCACCAGCAGTGTATACCGTAATCTCTACCACTACAGATCGAACCAGCGACCACAGATTGCAGTGCAAAAACTCTACAACTGAGCCACCAGATAATATCGCTCACAAGTGACGCCAAATCAACTAGTCATGGTAATTGCGCGGCCAAATAACCTAAATGTGTCTTGCAAGTTACATCCGTACTTTTTCCAAGGGACACAGTCACCCCCAGTGCTACCTCTTCCCAAGAAGCTTAGAAATACGCATCCACGTAATTATTACACCTCAGGGCCAAGAGAATAGATGCACATATTTTTTTTTTTTAAGTAGAGGAATTAATATTGTGAAATCACAATATTAATTCCTGTACTTAAAAAATAAAAAATATGTACATTTCATGATAGGTCTAATAGGTTTTTTAGTACTTAAATTTGTTCGTTTGAAAATGTTTTATTATAATCGTCCCGACGTCCAAAACATGTTCCGGGATGACACTCATTTCGCCTTTCTCAAAAGAAAACAAGAATTGTGCCCCAAAGTCCAAAACGTTGTGTTCCAGTCGGTTGGGACTGAAGAATACACCGGCCGCATCTCTGTAGAGGGGTAAGACTCCCCCAATGAGTGTTCTGGATATGACACTAAATAATCTGATGGTCAGGTTCCAGTAATGTTGGAGCTCTGAGGAATGCGGAGTACCCCTTCATTGCCATCGCTCCCAAGTTCACACTGACCTGGAGTGATAGCACCTGATTGGGTCGTATCTATAGGTCAAATAGAACTGTTTGACATTTAAACTATATATTACGCTAAACTGAATTGTTTGAAATAGAACTGTTTTTAAAATCAACTGTGTGCAAACAAAAAATTGTACTTAGCTAAACTAAACTGTTTGAAATAGAACTGATTTTGACATTTAAACTGTGTACTTTTGCTTAACTGAATGGTTTGAAATAAAAATGATATTATGTATAAAAACAGGTTTGGCATTAAATAACCAACAATAGTTGATATGCCATAAATCCAAACCAAACCAGACCAAAACTTATAACGGGATAAGTTCTTTCTTTAACTCGATGCATTTTACTTTACAAAGAAAATAAATTATTTTGAAAATAACCTCTTTTGTTGTTTTGTTTTGTTTGGTTTGGTTTAAGATTTATATTTGATATTTGTTATTAATCAGTTAATTAATTTCCAAGAAACATTTCTCGGAAGCTATTTTATAAAATCGCTGTATAAATGATCGTCCTTATTTCATTGTCCTCTTTTAAACTTATCTTACATTGTGTTGAAATTAACAAACTTCTTGAAACATCCAGTGTCTGTTGGGGTTTTTTCAAATACCTTATTAAAGTTCGCTACGTTGGATGTATGCATGATATTCTTCAGGTTTATATGCCCTTTAAAAAAAGTGGTAAGTTAATTTTTTACAAGATAATTTTTTCATAATTATTCCAACTGATTTTGTTCGTTTTGTTGCGTTTGCTCTTCCGATAATGTTAAGGTCGATTCATTCAACAGCCGTCGTCAGTAGTTTTAACAATAGCAATAAGAAACAACCAACCCTTGATCTTCGCTTGGATTTTAGCTCTGACTGGGGAAAGTGATGCAACGATGACCAGTAATTATTCATGCCAGAAATCTCTACCCTAACGATGTTGTCGATGAGTTGGTTGGTTGGTTTGTCTTGTTTTACGGCGTATCAACACTATTTAAATCATTTAACGCTGAATTAAGTCATTTTGATAAAAGTTTCAAACAATTTAGTTTAGCATAAGTATAGTTTTGTTTACACACAGTTAAATATCAAAACAATTCCCCTTCAAAGTACGCAGTTTAGATGTCAAAAACAGTTTTATTTTAAATAATTCAGTACACAGTTTTTTGTTTGCACACAGTTAGAAAGAAAAACAGTCAATTTCAAACAATTCAGGTTTGTGTTATTAGAATTTAGTTCTATTTGACCCATAGATAGAAACCCTATCAGGTGCTTCCCCCTTTCGGGGCAGAGTGGACCTGGAAGCGATGGCAATGAAGGGGTACTCCGCCTTCTCTAAAGTTCCAGTATCACTAAAGCCTCACCATCAGATTGTTTAGTGTCATATCTAGGACCCTCGGTGTGAGAGTAGTACCCTTCTGCAGAGAAGCAGTCGGTGTATTCTACAACCCCATCCGACTGGACAACAATGTTGTCATGGTGAATGGTAAGGTCCAATAAATCTTGGATCCAGGAGTTAGCAGACCGAGATGGAAGTCAACATTGAACTGCTTTAAAGAAGCCATGTTATGGTTTTAATTTCAAAATAAAGGATGCTTATATAAGGCTTACCTAAGAAGCAGTGTCTCATCAACTGAAAAAGACATCGACACACAGCTAACGAAGACATGGACAGCTATCGATAAGCTATCGGTCATATGGAAATCAGACCTGACCGATAAAATGAAAAGCAGTTTCTTCTAGGCAGCGGTCGAGTCGATACTGCTGTATGGATGCACCACCTGGACGCTAACAAAACGGCTCGAAAAGAAGCTAGACGGCAACTACACAAGGATGTTGCGAGCAATATTGAATGAATCCTGGCAGCAACACCCAACAAAGCACCAACTATACGGACACCTGCCTCCAATCACGAAAGTTATCCAAATTAGACGAACCAGGCACGCAGGACACTGCTGGAGAAGCAGAGACGAGCTCCTATAGACTCCCACTTATGGCCGAGCAAAAGCAGGACAACCAGCTCGAACATACATATAGTATCTATGTGAAGATACGGGATGTAATCCAGAAGACCTGCCAGAGACGATGAACGATAAGGAAAAGTGGCGAGGGAGGGTCAGGGATATCCGTGCTAGCGGCACGGCATGATGATGATGATTATATAAGGCTCTAGTAGACAAATTCACGTACCTAGGAAGCAGCGTCGAATCAACCGAAAAGGACATCGAAACGAGGTTAACGAAAACATGGACAGCTATCAATAGGCTATCGATTATATGGAAATCAGACCTAGCCGATAAAATGAAACGCAGTTTCTTCCAGGCAGCGGTCACATCGATACTGCTATATGGATGCACTACATGGACGCTAACAAAACGACTGGAGAAGAAGCTAGATGGCAATTACACAAGAATGCTGCGTGCAATCCTGAACAAATCCTGGCGGCAACACCCCACAAGACAGCAACTGTACGGCCACCTGCCCCCTATCACTAAAACTATTCAAGTTAGACGAACCAGACATGCAGGACACTGCTGGAGAAGCAGAGATGAACTCATAAGAGATGTACTCTTATGGATCACCACACATGGCCGCGCAAAAGCAGGACGACCAGCTCGAACGTACATTCAGCAGCTATGTGAGGATACAGGATGTTGTCCTGAAGACCTACCTAGGGCGATGAACGATAGGGAGGAGTGACGAGAGAGGGTCAGGGATATCCGTGCTACCAGCGCGATATGATGATGATGATGACATACAGTATTGCCTAGCGACTCGTAGTATAGCATAAAATTTGCCTGTGGATAAAGTCTACCGCGTTAACTTTAAAACACTCTTAATTCTGATATATTTCATACGCTCAGCAATACATTTTACTCTGCTAATGATAAAGTAGCGTTCTTTTTTGTTTCAGATTTGAAAAATACTATAAAAATACTGGGGGTGTCCTCGTGGTGTCATGGTTAAAGCGATGGACTGTAGTATGCGAGTTCGTACTCCAGTCGCGCTATTACGTTCACTTTCGGGCAAATACCCTTGGGAAAGGTATGAACCCCCTTATCCTCCCAGCTATGGGTTAAATAATACCACTACTGTTCTTCTAGGAGTATGGCTTGGCATTAAATAACCTAAAAAGAGTTGATATGCCATTAAACTAAGAAACCAAACCAAACTATAAAAATACTATGAAATGTACTATACTATACAATAAAAATACTATAAAAACTATTAACCTTTGATCACAATACCTTGGATAAGAAGAGAAAAATATTTTGCGCCACTACTTATTTGGATACAAAATCATTCAAAGATGTCTCAAAATAGTATATATTACCATATTAATGAGCTAAAAAAAATTCATGTCCAGGAAGCTGATATAACAATTAAAAAAAACATTTGGTGTCTCTAGCTCAAAGGATTCATTTTTTAGAGGATGTATTCGAAATGATTGCAATTATGCTTGTCTCAGTAATAAATCATTATCATATCAATTGGTTGTATATCAACCTTCGTGTGTTATTTAATGCCAAACTCATCCTTGTTGAAGACCAGTTGTGGTACTATTTTCGACGCATTTTACTTATCATCAAAACATTTCAGCCACCCATCAACGCATGTCACCCACTATTCAAAATATTCACCCACTCAGCAACACATTTCAGCTACTCATAAACACCTTTCACCCACTCTTGGATTAATTTATCCCATTCTCCAACACATTTCACCCACTTGTCAACACATCACTAACTCAACAACACATTTCACCCACTCATGATCACATTTGGGCCAGTCATCGATACATTTCCCCCACTTAAGAATACATTTCACCCACTAAGCAATACAATTCACCCACTCATGATCAAATTACAGCCAGTCCTCAACACATTTCACCCTCTAAGGAATTTATTTCATCCACTTAGAAACAAATTTCACCCACTCAAGAACACGTTTCACCCACACCAGCACACATCATCCACTAGCCATTATATTTCACCTGCTTTTTAACACATTTCACCCTATCCTCATCGCACTTCAACCTCTCATTGATACATTTCAGCCCTTCCGCAACACATTCCACCTGCTTTTTAACACATTTCACCCACACCTCTACATACTTCACCCTCTCATTAATACATTTCAGCCCTTCCGCAACACATTACACCCAATCATTAACACATTTTACGCACACCTCTGCACACTCCATCCTCTCATTAATACATTTCAACCCTTCCGCAACACATTACACCTGCTTTTTAATACATTTCACCCCCTCCTCAGCGCACTCCACCCTCTCATTAATACATTTCAGCCCTTCCGCAACACATTTCACCCACTCATTAACACATTTCAACCATTTAGCAAAATATTTCTCTTACTCTTGAATACATTTCACCCACGCAACATCACGTGACACTTGCACTTGAAAGATCCGTTTTTACTTATCTTCTTTATTAGAATACGTCTTTTTGTCATAGTTTATATTTAATGTATATCTCAACACCTTTTCTGCTCAAACAGGAAATTTATCCAGATTGAGTACCTAACCATGCCAAGTGGGATTCTTTTAATTACCTCTCGACGTACTTCTTTTTGTTTAATTGGCCAATGATTTAATTAGTTTTTATTATTATTATTATCATTATTAATTCGTGTTTTCTTTGTTTTTTTTTTTTTGTTTTTGTTTTTTTGTTTGTTTTTTTTTTTTGCCTCAAATTAATTATTTAGGCTGAAGGCCTATTCCAACTCTTTATAACAAAACAAAACCCCAAAGATCCGGGCTGGCAACAAAATAAAAATTCTCCTTTAATATATATTCGCTGATTGAATTTCTTGACCTATTCAAGGTCAAACAGTTGTTCGTTTTTCTTTTTATTCCTTTTCTTTTTTTTGTAGGTCTATTTGTGTGTGTGTGTGTGTGTGTGTGTGTGTGTGTGTGTGTGTGTGTGTGTGTGTGTGTGTGTGTGTGTGTTAGGGTCACATGCTGAAAAAACATTGATGTGATTCAACAAGAAAACAATTCGAGGATAAGTGAATTCATGACCACCACCCCACATACACACGCGCACATATGCGTATCATAAACAATCACATCCAAACAATTTTAATAAAAAGTTGTGTTTTTTTTTTCGAACTAAAAGATAGCATGATTATAATACAGGGTGTCTCAATATACATGGGAGCCATGTGGCTGCTAATATCTCCACTAATAATAAACGTTGTGTTCTTTTTTGTTTCCGATTTGAAAATACTATACTATAAAAACTATTAATCCTTCATCACAATGCCTTAGATAAGACAGGAAAAATATTTTGCGTCACTACTTATTATGAGACAAAATCATTGAAAATTGTCTCAAAATAAATACAACCCATTAATACGATAATGATTTATTATTATTATTATTATTATTATTATTATTATTATTATTATTATTATTATTTACTCCTTTAGAGTTTTTTATATCAGTATTAGCAGCTGGTTTTTCACTGGAATCTCTTCAAGTCTCCAGGACTAGTCTCAGGATTCTGGCGGTTCTTAGCAATGCTGTCGTTTGGATAGTCTCTACCCATCCGCCAACTTCCAAGTCCTCCAGGCCTTTTAATAATCCTTTAGTTATTGTGCCTAACGCACCAATCATAATTGGCACAATCGTTTCTTTCATGTGCCACAGCTTTTTCAATTCTCTAGCAAGGTCGAGGTTCTTATCCTTCTTTTCACTTTCCTTCAGATTTATTCTGTGGTCCGCTGGGACAGCAAAGTCGACAATTTTGCAATTTCTCTTTTTTTGTTGATTATTATAAGGTCTGGTCTTCTGGCCGGGATTAGGTGATCGGTTTGTATGTTAAAGTCCCATAGGAGTTTATGAGAGTAATTTTCTAGGATAGGTGCTAGGTTGTGCATATACCATTTGTTTGTATGATCGAATTGAAATTTCTGGCGCATTTCCCAGTGGATCACCTTGCCGACCACCTATTATTATTATTATCATTTACTCTTTCAGAGTTTTTCACATCAGTTTTAGCTAAGGGTCTTTCACTGGAGTTTTAGTGAGAGCAAGTCTCCAGGACTCTTCTCAGTATTCTGGCCGTTCTCAATAATGCTGTCATTTGGTTGGTCTCCACACTTCCACCAACTTCCAAGTCCTCCAACCCCTTTCGTAATCCTTTAGTTACTGCACCAAAAGCACCAATCACAATTGGTATAATCGTCACCTTCATGTTCCATAGTTTTTTTCAATTCCCTAGCAAGGTCGAGGTACTTATCCTTCTTTTCACATTCTTTCAGCTTTATTCTGTGGTCAGCCGGTACAGCAAAGTAGACAATTTTGCAATTTCTCTTTTTTTGTTGTTGTTGTTGCTGTTGATTATTATTAGGTCTGGTCTTCTGGCCGAGATTTGGTGATCCGTGTGTGTCAAAGTCCCATAGGAGTTTATGCGTGTTGTTTTCTGGGACAGGTGCTGGGTTATGCATATACCATTTATTCGTATGGTCAAATAAAAATTTCTTGCACATCTCCCGGTGTATCACCTTGCCGACCCAGTCGTGTCTAGATTTATATTCTTCTGCGCTAATTTGCTGTATTCGCTTATTATGATCGTTTCGTCTCTGTCACCGCCTAGTCTACATTTGCTATTTTGTCGCGACTTATCTATTCTCGCTTTGATATGATTGGTTCTAATGGCGTTGTTTTGTGCTGCTATTAGGAGAGAGTCAGTTTCTCTCTTGAAGTTTCCTTTTCTTAGCTATGACCAGGTTTTGTCGTGTGAGATGTTGTTCATGAGTCGTTTAAAACGTCCATAGAGTTGCTTTTCTTTCTTATTTTTGTTTCCTAGTTATTGTCATTCTGTTGTCCATCGTGTTATCATTATCGTTTCTGATGGCGGTAATCAGTCCTCCATCGTGATTTTGTATTATTATTATTATTATCATTATTATTATCAATGGGTTGCATCTATTTTGAGACACACTGTATATCTAGATTGATATAATCTAATCAAAACGGATATTATTAGGTATGATTTACTGTCAAAATTTGCAGCACTGGAATTTTGTGACCAAAAATATGAAACTGTAATAGTTAAAAAATAGGATGGTTTAGGTGCTTTGTTTTAATGGCATATCAACTTTCGTGGGTAATTTAATGCCAAACCCATCCTTGTACAAGAACAGTTGTGGTACTATTGAAATCATAGCCGACGGGATAAAAGTATTTAGTGAGTGTTTGGCATGTGGAATGATATTTGAAAATGCCAAACACATATTTAATACTTTTAAATTAAGAACGCTACATGCACGTTTGTATCGTTTCGTTGTATACATTTTATTTGCCCTTATTATCTCGACAAGCATCCATCACTGTGTGAACAATTCTCATGATATCAAGATCCTGAAGAAGGTTATTAAAACCGAAACGTTTAACGTTGGCTTTACATCACGATAAATTCATCTAATTTGGATTATTCTGTTTTTCTACTTTCTTCTTACTGTCGGATTATGATCAATGTTTACTTTCATATATATATATATATAATTTATTTGCATATATTTGCAGACCTCTTGCAGAGCTCTTAAATACATAAATACATATATATCAGTGTTTGTATGTGTAATTGTATTTATATACATACACTTGTTATATATATATATATATAGTCATCAACAGACAGATATGTTTCGTTCTATCAGAACTCATCAGTGTGGCTAGACAGCATCTTCCCGTAGCTGGGATCGAAACCCGGTTGACTCAAACGCCAAGCCAAAGCTTCTAACCATTCAACCACGAGGAGATATTAGCTACGAAGTACATTTTTAAACGGTTATGAATCACAATTACTATTGTTTACATACATCCGTTCAACGGTTGCCGAAACCTCAATTCATCTACGAGCCGGTTATATATATATAACCAGCTCATTTCCAAGTGGGTGAAGTGTTCGCCAATGGTCCGGGAGGCCTGGGTTCAATCACAGGTCGCGTCATACCAAAGACTTTAAAAATGGTACTTGATACCTCCTTGCTTAACACTCAGCAATATAAGGTACGTATCAAGGGTAAAGTGGAGCAATCCATGGAAAGAAGTAGCGCCCTCCAATACACCTTGTTGTAGGAGTTATCGAAAAGGGAGCCTTCTAGTCGCCCTCAACTACGGTCGCCAACTTTACTTATATATATATGAATAAATAAATACACACACACACATATATATATATATATATATATATATATATATATAAATGAAAACGTAATTTTTAAATCGTAATGCAAATTAAGTATCCTAAGACGTTGATGAACGCCATTTGTTTATACATATAATAAACATTACACGTTGATTATGCGTATTGATAATTTAACATGGTCGTTTTGATGTTAACTTAAACGTGTAAACACACACAGAAATTTGCGTTTATTCATTTACATACATTTCGTTTGTGGCTATATATAGACAGACAAACACACACACATCAGACATAGATATATATAGGTTCTTTCGAACGACGCCTAAATAGGACAAGGAATGATTTCGGAAAACAAGACTGAGGAAGCCTGTAGTTGAGAAAGCCTGGGGTAATGATAAAAGAAAGGTAGGAAAAAGCATTGGAAATGGGTAGAGGCTTTTATACAGGTCGAATATCGATATGATTGATTGGATATTGTTTTTAGATGTTCGATAAAAGGAAATAAAAAAATAGGTTGTCTGGTTTTATGGAGAGACGAGTGAATAGTCACTTTTATTATTTTGTTTTGTGGTTTTTAGGGGGGGGCTTGTTTTTTGTTTTTTTGGTTTTTTTCTCTGCTTTTTTTTTGTTTTTGTTTTTTGGGTTTTTTGCACTTAGCAACAACCGTATTAATCGTATCAAATCGCTTTCCTCTTCTACCGACAAGCACAAATCAAAATGTATCAGGTTTGGAAAATGGAAGAATAAAAGGCATAATCGGATTTTGTAGAAATATTAAAGAAGTATTCTTTATAATTATTTACGCTCATTGCGATAAAATATTACAAGACTAAGGAAAGTCCGAGTCATAAGTATTTGAACGAAAAGATTCAGTATTTTATTGCATGAAGCTCTTAAGGACCATTACGGACTTTGAGCAGGGAATATGAAAATGAGTTAAATGAATTTGCTTTTACAGCAAATTAGCTATTTCAGCAAATTGGCTGTTTCAGGAAATTTGCTCTTTCTGCAAATCTTCCAAATAAAATGTGGATTCACCTTGTCAGTGGCCTTGAGCGATTCTAATTGACTTTAACGGCATATCAACCTGTATAAGGTTATTTTATGCCAAATGGTTAGGAATTCGTATTACTTTTATATCAACATTTTTTGGGCAAATGCTTAGAAATTTTTTCGTTCTTTTTTGTTTTTATTATTATCATTATTATTTTTTTTTTTTGCATTCAGCTATATGAGATCGAAAATCCCTTACATAAATACTAGACTGAGTCAAAAATTTTGCAATAATCGGGAGGCACAATTCAGAAACCAGTTTCTTTTGCTGATTTCGTGAAAGTGGAAAAACCACACTGAACAGTAAGTGGCTAAGTTCACCTGATACTCTCTGATTGCTACTCTATGACTTGGTGCACGCTTTCAGACTTATCTGACCTTGCTGAGACTCTTGTAAGCCGAGTGAAATTTCTTAAACAGTCTGATTACTGTATGGGGATCAACTGCGTCTTAATTTTTCGCACAACAAATGTTTTTAATTCCTTGTGCAGCGTTACAGCCCAATTCGAACTCCAACCCTTTAAGTTTCCGAATTCAACTAATTTGAACATTCCCTGGTGCGGATTTTAAGTCACATACGGAATGAAGTGATGCCTAACGTGTCAGCGCACCAACTACCCAAATACTACCCACCACAGCGAGTACCTCTTACGGCATGAACTACTTCGGTCACGGGATATGGCATAATTTAGTTTCATGTCAGATTTTTTAGATTTTGCTCAGAGGAAAAATTCAGGGTTAAAGTACACTCAGAAACAAACAGACTGCTTAACAAACTCTCAGAATTAGTATTGAAGTTCAGGCATGAGAACAAATGCCTTACATTCTGATTTTTAAAAAGTTACCGATACCGTCTTAAATGACATTTGCTTATTTTTATTTACATAAGAATGTAATATAATAGCCGAATGGATTTTGTTTTATGCCTTTGGGTTTAGTTAGGCTGAGAACCTTTCGGCTGAGTGCATGGGTTACTTAGGTGCAACATTAACGCTGGTGTTCACGCGCATGCGAGCGGAGCGGACGTGTCACTCAGAGATATCACAATAGCCCAGATGGGAAACAGGGCTAGAGAGTTCGAGTGACGTCACGCACCGGAAGCGCGCGGAGGATTTTGGGAATTTTGAAGAAAGTCAGTTGAGTTGAGAACTAGACTCCGAACGAGAAGGGCCGACTTTCGGGGCTCACAGAGACCAAACGAATTTGCGCGCAACGGGAACCGCACGAGATGGGTGGGGGTCAGATGGAAAAGCCAGAATAGAAAGAATGTGTATTTCTCTCCTTATGTCGAAGAACCTTTAAACTCAAAGGTAATAAAAAGTTTCGTACCTGAACTGAGAAGTCGTAAGTGTTTTTCGTATTTCGAGATTCCTATGTTGTATGTATGTATGTATGTATGTTATGAACATTCTATGTACGTTTCACATATCCGTATCATGGATATGATACAAGAAGAGCAAATATGAAAATTTATTGCGTGAAAAGTAAGCTGGATGCTATAACAGCAGATCAGGTATAGAACTTACAAATATAAAAATTATAGACCTAATAAACGTGCTACTTAGATGTCATGTATTTTTCACAATTTCCTGACTGTCCTGTGATAAACGTGTCCAGTCTAGTGTCCATATAACCTACTCATGTATATAAAGTTGGCGACTGTAGTCGAGGGCGACTCGAAAGCTCCTTTTCAATAGCTACTACTCCGAGGTGTAGAGGAGGGAGCTACTCCTTTCCCTGGATTGCTTTACTTTACCCTTGATACGCACCTTATAGTACTGAGTGTTAAGCAAGGAGTTATCAAGCACAATTTTTGAGTCTTTGGTATGACTCGACCAAGGATGGAACCCCGGTCTCCCGGAATACTGGAGAACATAAAAGATAGATAGATAGATAGATAGATAGATAGATAGATAGATAGATAGATAGATAGATAGATAGATTAAAGTACCCCTGGCTAAAAATTGGATAAACACCTTTAAAGGTTTACCTGGGTCTTTTTTAATTAGCAGTAAATAACCTAATATCAAATAAGACACAAGGCATTATTTTGATAGGTAAACGTTCTTGGTTCATGAAATATACCTTAAACAAACGAGGCTAAAATTTTTGAATTAATGGTTTGACATTTATATCGTTTTATGCATTTGAATTAATGATGTGACATTTATATAATTTTATGCTTTCCTATCTAATATTAAGAATTTTTAAATAGTTCTATTTCCTCCATAAGTAAGTAAAGTTGGCAACCGTAGTCGAAGGCGATTAGAATGCTCCCTTTTCAATTGCTACTACACTGTGGTGTTGGGGAGGGCGCTACTCCTTTTCCCTGGACTGCTCCACGTTACCCTTAATACGTACCTTATATTGCTGAGTGTTAAGCAATGATGTATCAAGTGCCATTTTTATAGTCTTTGGTATGACGCGACCTGGGATTGAACCCAGGTCTCCTGGATCATTGATGAACACTCTACCCACTAGGGCAATGACCACTGCAGATCATCTTGGAGCCGGGAGTTATATAGAATCCATAGTAATTCTTTCTACGATTATATAGTATTCCTATCAAATACTAATAATTTGCACACTCTAAATGGTTTAAATATTCCTATATACCAATGATAATTTTCAAAGAGATTGATTAAACCAACAGGTATGCCATAAAAACAGTCACATCGTGTTACGGATAAAAAAAATCGTGCACATCGCGTTCCGGATAGAAACTCAATATTAATCTGAGAGGAAGTTTGATGATTTTGATCATTAAGGATTTTCGGACTATTGTCTTCATCTTGATTGTTATTTCCACAACGTTTCGGCCGATATGTCCTCCGGCCTTCTTCAGGTATTTGTCAAACTCGGAATCAGCACAGGCGACTCCCGTGAATTCAATAAAGGACGTAGTTCGATGTTCCGTGAAGGTTCCCGAGTTTGGCAAATACCTGAAGAAGGCCGGCGAACATATCGGCCGAAACGTTGTGGAAATAACAATAAAGATGAAGCTAATAGTCCGAAAATCCTTAATGATAAAAATATTATTATGTGTTGAAAATTCTATCCAGCACAGCAACATTCCGACTCAACATGAAATTATTTGAATTAATGCTACGACTCTTTTTCGAAACCATGCACGGGAAAAAAATTATGGAATAACCCAATATTGAAGAAAAACCTCGTTGACAAAAAATCTAAATTTATAGATAGTTGCCGGGATACTGTAACATCAATAAGTCTAAGTTAATGGTAGATTGTCTAAAAATATCAATTCCATGATTCCATAGATATTTGCCAAATCTTTCTTACATGTTTCCTTGTTATTCTAGCTATGAAATTAATGACTACTACTTGATTATTCGATATTTTATATCATAGATAAGATTTATTAAATACGTGGAGCATTCAATAAGTTTCCAGACTTTTTTTGTACAGGTATTTAAAATTGTCGTAGACTCTTCAAAATTAAGTGTTATTGCTATACGTTTTATGAGATGACAGTCCAATTTTTATGATTTCAGGTTCAAATGATCAACTACAGCAGCAGTTGGAATACACCCTAGTAAAGCCTGATTGCCACAGCTCGTGAATTTCAAAAATGCAATCTGGACGTGAGGACACTTTATAAGAACGATATGCAATAAAATTCTGTTTTAAACTTGGAAGAAATGATACCACAGAAACGTATGGAATGCTTCAGACTGCTTTTGGAGCATCTTGCATGAATCGAGCATCAGTTTTTGAGTGGCATAAGAGATCCAAGGAAGGCAGGGAGTCTGTCAGGGATGATGAGAGGTGTGGGAGGAGTAAGTAAGTCAATATACCATTGTTGATTGGCCAAAGAGTTAGGGTTAGGGTTACTATTTTGAGGTTTTAAGAGAGTTCAGGAAGAGATTCCGTCGGAAGAGGCCAGCACTCTTCAAATCGGCTCAGTGGCATTTCCACCAGGATAATGCACCTGTCCACAACTCCATCCTTGTCGCAGACTATTTGACCAAGATAGGCATCAAGACAGTTCCTCACCCTCCCTATTGTCCAGACCTTGCTCCCTGTGACTTTTGGTTATTCCCTAAGCTCCGAGGCTGTCGTTATGAGACAATTGAGGAGATGGAAGAGGCTGTGACGAAGGTCATTGACACGCTCACACAAGAGGACATCCGTGGGCCCTTCGAGAAGTTGTTGGAACGGTACAACAAGTGCATTGCAGCCGGAGGAGATTACTTCGAAGGGGACTAGAGTTTCATGTGTGAACTATCAATAAAAGTGCCCATACGAAAAAAGTCTGGAAACTTATTTAATGATCCTCGTAAACAGCTCAAAATTCGCTCTTAACGTCAAACAGTATCACTTAATGAATACGTACACCCTTACATTTAAAAAAAACAAAAAAAAAAAAAACAATAATTTCTTTAAAACCAAATACAAAAAGTTGGCGACTATTGTCGAGGGTGACCCGAAGGCTCCCTTTTCAATAGTTACTACACCGAAGTGTAGGGGATGGCGCTACTCCATACCCTGGATTTCTCCACTTTACCTTTGATCCTTACTTTATATTGCTGAGTGCTAAGCAAGGCGGCATCAAGTACCATTTTTTAGTCTTTGGTATGACTCGACCTGGGATTGAACCCCGATCTCTCGGACCAAGGGGGAACACTCTACTCCTTAGGCCGATGGCCCGGTAATATATTTGGTAAAACCAAATATAACAAAATTGAATGATATCAAGACGAATATATTAGGTATTATTCATTGCCAAAATCCACGTCACTGAAACTCTAATCAAGCATAGGAACATGTAACTATTTTTTTAAAAAGTGAGGATATATTCACCGAATTAATTATCTATTCCAATAGACAGATATATATATATATGTATATATATATATAGAGAGAGAGATGAGAAGGAGAGAGAGAGGCGGGGAGTAATAATAAGATTTATTATTTCAAAATTATACATACTGTCCACTTTGCAATTATTAATATATCTAAAATTTTACAATCCCGAATATAATGGGGTTGAATTGAGACAAGAAATAAGTCTGTGAGATAGATAGATAGATAGATAGATAGAAAGCTGAACGGTAAAATAGAGTGAAAAAGACAGGGAAGCTAGAAGATTAGAAGAGAAAGAGAGAGAGAGAGAGAGAGGACTTGAACAATGAACAATAAGCTCGAGAGAAAGCTGAGAGAAGCGACACACATACTGAGATAGATAGATAGAAAGAAAGAAAGAAAGAAAGAAAGAAAGAAAAGAAATTTATAAATTTCCTATTGGCCAATACTGGGTGGATCAATGCCAGGTTCCCGTCCTCGTAACTAAGCTTTGAGGTTATAAACAATAAAAACAATCTATTCACTCAATGAAAGAGCGTGACTAGCCATCCATTTTCTTCTTTTTCCGTTTTTTTTTTCTTTCCTTTTTAAGAGGGCTTGTGGATCTATCCCTACCTGATTTGTTGTTGGTCATCTGGCCGGTTGGCTGGTTGGCCGGAACATTGGCTGCATTATGTTCGTTATTAGACACAGTTCAGATAATCAAAAGTAGGAACAAAATCTCATGAGAGATTTTTTGCTATTTTAGAAATAGACATGATGCGACAGAAATACCTCCCACATTTTAACCTGTCACCTTTGCACTGCAAGTGAAATTAGGCCAGTGACAATAAAAGATCCATCTAGCTAATATCATTTTTTTAAATATACAATTAGTTATAATCATGTCATGGACCGATGTATACTGTGCGTTTGCGATTAAAAAGGTTTTTGTTTTGTTTTCGTTTTTGGTCATTTTTTTAAGATTTGTGATTCTGTAACAGCGAAAGAAAACTTTCACCACTCATTTCATGTTACATTGGAATGATGCTGTTCTGGATAAAATCTTAAAAACATAGCAGTATCGATCTTCCATCCGGAAAAGCTAAGTAGACTACATTTCTTAATTTCTCGTTAAAGCAGAAGGTGAGAATTAACGAGACAGGAAGAAGGATGCAATCGACAACCACAAAAAACGAATCAAAGACAGGATTGTCCCATAGGCGGGGGCTATAGAATACGCTGACTGCTTCTTTGCACAGGAGTAAAACCTCCGCCCTACGACGAGAGTCCTGGATATAACACTAAATAATCTGATGCTGAGGTTCCAGCAATACTGGAGCTTTGAGGAATGCAGAGTACCCCTTCATTGCCATCGCTCCCAGGTCCTTTCTGATAGAGTCCTATCTATGGGTTAAATAGAACTAAACGGTGTACTTATGCTAAACTGAATTACTTGAAATAGGACTGTTTTGACATTTAAACTGCATTCTTATGATAAACTGAACTGTTTGAAATGGAACTGTTTTTGTATGCTATTTTGAATTGTTTGAAATAGAACTGTTTTGACATTTAACTGTGTCTAAACAAAACGTATACTTATACTAAACTGAACTGTTTGAAATAGAACTGTTTATTTGTATAAGAATGGATTTGGCATTAAATAACTGTTATGGTACCCAACCTGTAGTTGCTAATGAACTCTTCCGTAACTATTAATACCGGGCTCTGTACTTATTCCCTCGAGACCACTTAGCAGTCGGACTAGCTTCTAACACTGTACATATGTTATTATACTTTGTTAATATACTTTGTTCCACGCAAATATGAGTTGCGTTATTCTTCCGGACCCTTTACTGGTCCACAACAATAACCTACAAAGGTTTATATCTCATTAAACCCAAACAAACAAACAAAAACAGGGATATTTGTAGTTATTTACTTCCAATAGGTCATTGGGGAAATGTCAAATGTATGACTTACCAGTTTAAACTACGCTAATAGAACATCATTGATGAATTAGGAGGGTCATTCAATAAATAAGGAAATTTTGACCTTACGAGTTGGTGATTGGAAGCCCTGTTTATAGTTGTACCTTTTCCCAGGAAATCAACAGCAATGGGTCCTTTCATATACTAGAAGACTGTCAGTATGACCCTTTTTACTAGCCGCTACGCCCTTAACGTTTTCTTTTGAGGAGAGTCATTGTATGTCTAACTCTATGGACTGTTTTTCAACTCAGGTTCGTAGAGACAAAACCATGTTTAGCCCATTTATAAATGTTGTATACTGTAACGATAATGATAAAGATATCAATCCAACGGTACATATACACATGCAAAACACAAATACACCGGCGAACCCCATTGTTCAAGTACAAACCGTTTATTAATTCTGACTTCGCGTCTGACTTCGCGGGGAGAGACACAATTCTTAAAAGTCTTTCGTAATCATACCATACAAACAACACCCCCAACGTTCGGCACATCTCGTGGTGTTTTAGATCTCAATTCATCTTCGCTGGTCAAGACCCGAAAAGCTTAACCGCCGCCACAACAATAGAAAACTCAATTCAATGGCAGAGAACTCAATTATGTGCCTGTATGGTCAAATCTCAAATCTTCAACTATATGGTCAGACCCCAACTTCTCAACACCATGGTCGGACCCCAACTTCTCAACACCATGGTCGGACATCACCTGAATCTTTTTTGGAGGTGCCCGTGGTGTAGTCGTTATCGCCGTAGGAAATGAACACGGCGATACGAGTTCAAATCCTGGACGATACTGATTGCATTTCACATAGTACTAATACCCTTGGGAAAGGTATGAATCCAATTATTCTCCCTCCAGCTATGGGTAAATAGTAGGACAGACTAGGTTCTTCAGCCTCGGTGAGGCAAATAGTCTAGGAGAAGGAAAACTCTGAATTAAAACCCGTTAAACTCCGCTTAAAAATTGACCCTGTGTCATATCCTGTCCGAGCGGAGGGGTATCACCTGAATCTTTTCCAAAAACCTTCCAAATTCTCAGCCAATCTCTTCTGGGCATGACATCATCCACACTCCATCTACATTTCCTGTCTGGGTTTTTTTATGACAATGGTGATTGTCATATCCTTTGCGTGCAAGCGTAAACTGCACCAATTGACTACACACCTGAACTCTTTACCCGAATAGTTCAAAGCCCAACCAAACTGAATATATAAATATAATTAAAATGATTAAAATAAAAATTATTCCTTAATTATATAACATAAACATTTTTTGCCTAAAACATCCTTCCCTGTACATATCAAACATTCTTCTGCAAATTTCACTACCAAATATTTCATGATAGATCTCTGTTCAATTTTTTTTTCTTAAAGTCCACTTAGCTGAGTCTGTAGAATACACCGACTGACTGCTGAGAGGTAAGACCTCCCAATGAATGTCCTGGATATAACAGTAAACCATTTGATGGCAAGGCTCCAGTCTTGGAGGTTTGGGGAATGTATAGTATCTCTTCATTGCCATTGCTCCCAGGTCCAATCTGGCTTGGAGGGCTAACACCTGAGTGGTAGCACTTAATATGGGTCAAATAGAATAGACTGTGTGCAAACAAATAACTGATGTTAAATTGTGACTGTTATGTACCAATTCTTGTAACTGTGTGCGCAAAAGAGCAAAGGCACATTTAAGAAAGTTATCTACAAAATGGGGTTACAAATCACACACACACACACACACACACATATATATATATATATATATATATATATATATATAAATGTAGATGTTTGTTACTAACCGATAATCTCCAGTTTTATATCACTAATTGTTTTAGAATTTTGTGAGAGTATTTTAATCGAATACGGGCGTATCTTTATATACTTAATATCCAAAAATGTTACAATATTAAAAAAAATATTTTTAATAAGTCGTTTTTCCCGAGAAAAGCAGAACGCAAATAATAAAAGTTAACATTACTTTCGTTTTCCAAGAATTTTACACGAGAATTTTTTTCTGGTTTTATCCCTTTTCTTTCTTTTTTGGTTAACTTAAACAGACACTAAACTTTAAACCATATTTCGTTGGTTCAGCAGTAAGTAAATTTCTTTTTATTTAAAGAATTGTTTACTAAATATTTTCTTTTCTTTTTTCAACATTCCTTTTTTTTTTTTTAACTTCAACGAAAAACATCCATTAGAAAGTTTTCTTTCTTAAACCATATTTCGTCGGTTCAGTAGTAACGAATTGTTTACTCAATGTTTTATTTTCTTTTTTCAACATTTCTTTTTTTTTTTTGTTTAACTTCAACGAAAGACATTCCTTAAAAAGTTTTCCTTCGTTTTATTATTATCGATAAGGCACTAAACTTTAAACCATATTTCGTTGGTTCAGTTGTAACGAATTGTTTACTAAATATTTTATTTTCTTTTGTCCATAATTCTTTTTTTGTTTAACTTCAACGAAAGACATTCCTTTAAAAGTTTTCTTTCGCTAATAAACTTTAAACTATATTTCGTTGGTTCAGTAGTAAGTAAATTTTTTTTTATTCTAAAAACTTATTCCTAAATTTTTTCTTCATTAGTGATATTCCATTTATTTTCTTGTTTGATAAATATTTTATGGTGAGCCAATTATCATGTTGCGAAATATTAACCAGCCCAAGCTTAGTAATGGCACACGTCTTTCAGTAAAAAATTAAAGACCAACATCATAGAAGCAACAATTTTGACAGGACCTTTCAACGGTGAAGATGTCCTCAATCCGCGAATTCCTATGATTCCAATAGATATGTCATTTCAAATTTAAGAGATTGCAATTCCCAATTCGATTGGCATTTACGATCACGATAAACAAAGCACAGGGGCCATCTTTAGAATTGTGTGGCTTATATTTACACACTTATTGCTTCTCACATGGGCAATTATATGTTGCCTGTTCCAGAGTCGGCAATCCAGACAATCTCTTTATCTACACGGAAACTGGAACTACCAAGAATATTGTGTATCCACAAGTATTAGAAAATTAAACATATTAGAAACATACATTTTCTTTTTTTTCCCCCCATTTAAACAAACTGGGCCACAGCAACGCGTGGCCGGGTACAGCTATATATATATATATATAGTCATCCACAGACAGATCTGTTTCGTTCTATGAGAACTCATCAGTGTGGCTAGACATACTAGCTTCCCATAGCTGGGATCGAAACCCGGTTGACTCAAACGCCAACCCAAGCTTCTAACCGTCAGCCACGAGGAACCAGTAGGAGCGAAGTAAATTTTAAATGGTTATGAATCACAATTACTATTGTTTACATAGATCCGTTTAACGACTACCGAGACCTCAATTCATATATGAAGAGACTTGCAATAAACGCTAATGGCAACACGATTACTTCATTCGCTAGAGAACTCAACCCTACGGGGGTAGGGGAGTATATATATCTATAGTCATCCACAGACAGATCTGTTTCGTTCTATCAAAACTCATCAGCTTCCCCTAGCTGGGATCGAAACACGGTTGACTCAAACCCTCAGCCACAAGGAACCAGTAGGAACCAGTAAGAAAAAAGAAAGAAAGAATGGTTTGGTTCGTTTGGGTTTTATGGCATATAATGTTCGATGTGCCATAAAGCCCTAACGAACCAAACCATTCTTTCTTTCTTTCTTTTTTCTTTCTTTCTTTCTTTCTTTCTTTCTTATCATATCTACCCTTATGTCTTTTCTTCTTTATCTTTCCTCTTTTTCTTTTTCTTTTTCTTTCATGTACTTTTTTTATTTAATTTATTTTTCCTTTCTGAATGTTTTGTCTTCCTTGTGTTTTTCTCACTTTTAAATCGTTCTTCATTTCCATCTTATTGTATTATCTTTTTTTCTTCTGTTTTCTTCCTCACTTCTTTTGTTTCCTTCTCTTCTCTTTCTTTATGCAAATATATTTTTATTTCCGTTTTAATATATTTCTTCATTTCTTTCTTTTCTTCTTTTCCTTCTTTCTTTATAGTTCATCTAATTCGTTTATGATTCATTCCCTTAATATTTTCACTCCTTCATTTTCTTCTTCTTTCCCTTCCATTGTATTCATTTCCTTTCTTTTTTCTAATCATTTTTCTTTCATTATTTATTCATCTTTTTTTATTCTCTCAATCTTTCCTCTTTTTTCCTCTTTTATAATGCCAGTGTTGCTTTTCTTTCTTTCTTTCTTTCTTTCTTTCGGAATGTACTTTTCTTTCTTTCTTTCTTTTGGAATGTACTTCTCTTTCTTTCTGTCTTTCTTTCTTTTGGGATGTACTTCTCTTTCTTTCTTTCTTTCTTTCTTTTTTCTTTCTTTTTTTTCTTTCTTTTGGAATGTACTTTTCTTTCTTTCTTTCTTTCTTTCTTTTGGAATGTATTTTTCTTTCTTTCTTTCTTTCTTTCTTTTGGAATATACTTTTCTTTCTTTTTTTCTTTCTTTCTTTCTTTCTTTCTTTCTTTCTATTGGAATGTACTTTTCTTTCTTTCTTTCTTTCATTTGGGATGTACTTCTCTTTCTTTTGGAATGTACTTTTCTTTCTTTCTTTCTTTCTTTCTTTCTTTCTTTCTTTTGGTATGTACTTTCTTTCTTTCTTTCTTTCTTTCTTTTGGAATGTACTTTTTTTCTTTCTTTCTTTCTTTTGGAATGTACTTTTCTTTCTTTCTGTCTTTCTTTCTTTTGGGATGTACTTCTCTTTCTTTCTTTCTTTCTTTTTTTCTTTCTTTTTTCTTTCTTTCTTTTGGAATGTACTTTTCTTTCTTTCTTTCTTTCTTTCTTTCATTTGGGATGTACTTCTCTTTCTTTCTTTCTTTCTCTCTTTCTTCCTTCTTTCTTTCTTTTGGAATGTACTTTTCTTTCTTTCTTTCTTTCTTTCTTTTGGAATGTATTTTTCTTTCTTTCTTTCTTTCTTTCTTTTGGAATATACTTTTCTTTCTTTTTTTCTTTCTTTCTTTCTTTCTATTGGAATGTACTTTTCTTTCTTTCTTTCTTTCTTTCATTTGGGATGTACTTCTCTTTCTTTTGGAATGTACTTTTCTTTCTTTCTTTCTTTCTTTCTTTTGGAATATACTTTTCTTTCTTTCTTTCTTTCTTTCTTTCTTTCTTTTGGAATGTACTTTTTTTCTTTCTTTCTTTCTTTTGGAATGTACTTTTCTTTCTTTCTGTCTTTCTTTCTTTTGGGATGTACTTCTCTTTCTTTCTTTCTTTCTTTTTTTCTTTCTTTTTTCTTTCTTTCTTTTGGAATGTACTTTTCTTTCTTTCTTTCTTTCTTTCTTTCTTTCATTTGGGATGTACTTCTCTTTCTTTCTTTCTTTTGGAATGTACTTCTCTTTCTTTCTTTCTTTCTTTTGGAATTTACTTTCTTTCTTTCTTTCTTTCTTTTGGAATGTACTTTCTTTCTTTCTTTTTGGAATGTACTTTCTTTCTTTCTTTTTGGAATGTACTTTCTTTCTTTCTTTCTTTCTTTCTTTTGGAATGTACTTTTCTTTCTTTCTTTCTTTCTTTCTTTCATTTGGGATGTACTTCTCTTTCTTTCTTTCTTTCTTTTGGAATTTACTTTCTTTCTTTCTTTCTTTCTTTTGGAATGTACTTTCTTTCTTTCTTTTTGGAATGTACTTTCTTTCTTTCTTTTTGGAATGTACTTTCTTTCTTTCTTTCTTTCTTTCTTTTGGAATGTACTTTTCTTTCTTTCTTTCTTTCTTTCTTTCTTTCTTTCATTTGGGATGTACTTCTCTTTCTTTCTTTCTTTTGGAATGTACTTTCTTTCTTTCTTTCTTTCTTTTGGAATTTACTTTCTTTCTTTCTTTCTTTCTTTTGGAATGTACTTTCTTTCTTTCTTTTTGGAATGTACTTTCTTTCTTTCTTTTTGGAATGTACTTTCTTTCTTTCTTTCTTTCTTTCTTTTGGAATGTACTTTTCTTTCTTTCTTTCTTTCTTTCTTTCTTTCATTTGGGATGTACTTCTCTTTCTTTCTTTCTTTTGGAATGTACTTTCTTTCTTTCTTTCTTTCTTTTGGAATTTACTTTCTTTCTTTCTTTCTTTCTTTTGGAATGTACTTTCTTTCTTTCTTTTTGGAATGTACTTTCTTTCTTTCTTTTTGGAATGTACTTTCTTTCTTTCTTTCTTTCTTTCTTTTGGAATGTACTTTTCTTTCTTTCTTTCTTTCTTTCTTTCTTTCATTTGGGATGTACTTCTCTTTCTTTCTTTCTTTTGGAATGTACTTTCTTTCTTTCTTTCTTTCTTTTGGAATTTACTTTCTTTCTTTCTTTCTTTCTTTTGGAATGTACTTTCTTTCTTTCTTTTTGGAATGTACTTTCTTTCTTTCTTTTTGGAATGTACTTTCTTTCTTTCTTTCTTTCTTTCTTTTGGAATGTACTTTTCTTTCTTTCTTTCTTTCTTTCTCTCTTTCTTTCTTTCTTTCTTTTGGAATGTACTTTTCTTTCTTTCTTTCTTTCTTTCTTTTGGAATTTACTTTCTTTCTTTCTTTCTTTCTTTATTTTGGAATGTACTTTTCTTTCTTTCTTTCTTTCTTTCTTTCTCTCTTTCTTTCTTTCTTTCTTTTGGAATGTACTTTTCTTTCTTTCTTTCTTTCTTTCTTTTGGAATTTACTTTCTTTCTTTCTTTCTTTCTTTTTGGAATGTACTTTCTTTCTTTCTTTTTGGAATGTACTTTCTTTCTTTCTTTCTTTCTTTCTTTTGGAATGTACTTTTCTTTCTTTCTTTCTTTCTTTCTCTCTTTCTTTCTTTCTTTCTTTTGGAATGTACTTTTCTTTCTTTCTTTCTTTCTTTATTTTGGAATGTACTTTTCTTTCTTTCTTTCTTTCTTTCTTTCTTTCTCTCTTTCTTTCTTTCTTTATTTTGGAATGTACTTTTCTTTCTTTCTTTCTTTCTTTCTTTTGGAATTTTCTTTCTTTCTTTCTTTCTTTCTTTCTTTCTTTTGGAATGTTCTTTCTTTCTTTCTTTCTTTCTTTATTTTGGAATGTACTTTCTTTCTTTCTTTTTGGAATGTACTTTCTTTCTTTCTTTCTTTCTTTTGGAATGTACTTTTCTTTCTTTCTTTCTTTTTCGATACTTTTCATTTTTGTTTTCCGACAGAATCTCTTCCTGAACGCCCTTTAAACCTCAACATAGTATTCCTTGTTGACTGTCTCTCCAGTAAGGACCCAGTGCATCTATATCATGCCAGTGCTGTCAAAAAAAGGGTTCATCAAAAGTTTGTGGGTGGATTTGCTCTGTCTAGCCTTCCTGGGTCTGGGAGAGCCAGCATGCTTCCATTGGGAACTCGATCTCTTGGTCTCTGGGTCATAGCAGTAGATCCAGCTTTCATCGCATGGAACTTTTTCCAAGTTTAAAACAATTCTATTGAATATCGTTCTCATAAAGTCCAGATTGCATTTTGGAGATTCCCTAGCTATGACAATCAGGCTTTAGTAGGTGTATTCCAATTGCTGCTGTAGCTGTTCATTTGAACCTGAAATCATAAAAATTAGTCATCTCATAAGATATATCGCAATAACATACAGAATTTTCGACAATATTAAATGCCCATACGATAAAAGTCTGAAACTTATTGAACGCACCCCGTACTCCTTCCTTGTTTCCTTCCATCCTTCTTTTATTTCTTCCCTATTGTCTTTATTTTTCATCTATTTCAATCTTTCCTGTCTACTTTCTTTCCGCTTCATTATTTCAACTTTTTGACTCCATATTTCCTCTTCTGCTATTTCTTCCTTCCTTCCTTCTTTTCTTACTGTTTTCCTTTTTTATATTTTAGGTTTGGTTTCTTTGTTTAATGGCATATCGACCTTTGTCGGTCAAAGCCATTCTCCTAGAAGAACAGTAGTGGTACTATTTAACCCATTGCTGGGAGGATAAGGGGGTTCATACCTTTCCAAAGGGTATTTAATGGCAAAGCCATTCTCCTAGAAGAACAGTAGTGGTACTATTTAACCCATAGCTGGGAGGATAAGGGGGTTCATACCTTTCCCAAGGGTATTTAATGGCAAAGCCATTCTCCTAGAAGAACAGTAGTGGTACTATTTAACCCATAGCTGGGAGGATAAGGGGGTTCATACCTTCTCCAAGTATATTTGCCCGAAAGTGAACGTCTGGACTGGAGAACGAACTCGCTTACTACGATTCCGCAGTCCATCGTTTTAACCGTTACTCCACTAGGACACCCCATTTTTATATTTTATCTTGTTTTTATATGTTTTATTCTTTAAATATTTCCTGCTGTTCATTTTCTTTCTTTGTTTCGGTTGTATTTTTTTATCCTTTCTTTAAATATTCCCTCATTATCCTTAATTAATACGTCTATTCCAACTTTTTTCCTTCATTTATTTTCTTCCTTCTTTTCATTTCATCTCTTTCATTCTTTCTTCTTTCTATTTTCCTTTTCTTGTCCTGTTTTTTTTCCTTCATTCTTTCGTTGTATATACTCCATTTTTTTCATCTTTTTAAAAAAAAATTTTTAATATTTTTCTGCTTCTTTATTTCGTTCATTCTTTCTTAGTTTCTTCCTTCTTTTTCTTCTCTTTTTATATTTAATCATGTTTGTATAAGATCCATTCCTTTAGCATTTCCTTTCTTTCGTTTTCCTCCCCGCCCCCTTTTTTTTCATCTCTTTTCGTATTTCCTGTGTCTTTTCCGAATACCTCTATACTTACTTTTCTTTCTTTTCCTTTTTTGATAAAAAAAAAAGCTTTCTCAAACGTCTCTCTCTCTCTCTCTCTCTCTCTCTCTCTTTCTCTCTCTCTCATTTTTTCTTCTTTTTCTTCATTCCTACAACCATATAGATGTCATCTCTCTCTTTCTCTTTCTCCGTCCCTCTTTAAATACCTTTATTCAGTCTTTTTCTTCTCTTTCAATCGTCGTCGTCGTCGTCGTCCTCCTCCTCCTCCTCCTCCTCCTCCTCCTTCTTCTTCTTCTTCTTCTTCTTTAATTTCCTCCGGTGTCTGACTCAAGAGCTGATCGCATTTCACTGTCGTTCATGACGTAAACGCTTCAGGAAATGACGTCATCTACCTGATAATCAATATCCCATAATCGTCGCTTAAGAAGGGCGTCCGTAATTCACCTGCGCAAATTGAGTGCGCCGAACCGGAAGTGGTTCTGATAGAGTTAATAGCCGAATATCGTTCAAATATGGCGACTTACATCAACTAATCGTTGACTGACGCTGTTTAAAGTGTAAGAACGAAAGAAGACCTGCATGATTGCGTCGTTAAAGGCTTTGTAAGCTCACCTTTGAACCGGGATTGCAAATAGTGATAAATGGATTGATGTTTCATGAGGTCGTTAATATATAATTATTTGCAAACAGGCGGTAAACAGATAGAATATCTGACCGTGAACCATTCGTTCCGGGTTCAATTCTATATTCAAAGACTTGACCGGAAATTATTTCTTTCTTTCTTTAAGTAGACTTCTAAGCCAATCGTTAAATGGTTTCAAGGATTACTATGCAACACTAACAATACAATTTGATATCAGTTATTTGTTTGCACACAGTTAAGTGGTTAAACAGTTCTATTTGACCTATAGATGGGATTCTAATACCTGCTACCACTTCGGGTCAGAGTAAACCGGGTTATAGTAATGGAATGAAACACTACTCCACATTCCCCAATCTTCTAGACTAAAGCTTAACCACTAGATTGTTTAGTGTCATATATAAGACGCTTGTTGGAGGGGTACTCCTCAGCAGAGATGCAGTCGGGCGTATTCTACCGCTCCAGCCGACTAGGCTTTGATATCAAAAATAATTATCTGTATATTAAACATTCCATCGCAGTCATTTGTATCGCACTTTTTATTTGTGTATAATAATAATAATAACAATCAATTGTTGAGTCGGCCAGAATACTGAGAAAAGTCCTGGAGACCTGAGGAGATTTGCTGTCACTTAGATTCTACTGAAAAAACATCAGCTAACGGTGGTGCGAAAAATTCGCAAGGAGTAAGTAAAGTTGGCGACCTTAGTCGAGGGTGAGCCGAAGGCTCCCTTTTCGATAGCTCCTACACCAAGGTGTAGGGTTATTCCATTCCCTGGATTGCTCCAATTTACCCTTGATCCTTACTTTATAATGTTCGGTGTTAAGCAAGGCGGCATCAAGTACCGTTTTTTGAGTTTTTGGTATGACTCGACCTGGGATTGAATATGGGTTTCCCTGTAACATAGCCATACTGTTGTATATTGACCTTCGACCCGGCCAACATGCCATTCCAAAGTGATGCACTGGAAGGAAGGGACACATTCCGATGGCGGCTATGGAAAGAAATCGCGTTGGCGAGCTTGGCTGACAAAATGGGACAAGGTAAAATCCCATGGTACAGTCATAGACTGATGCACCGGAAGAGAGTGACCTATGAACTGCATGACAGTTATTTCCGCTTGATGACGAACAAATATGCCATTCCAAAGATATTGAGTGGGCGATTGAACTATTATATAACTCGGTAAAGACAGGAAGTCAGTTAGTTGGAGATCAGATGAGTTAGAGACAAGAGGCGGTAGAGAGAACAGCACTCAGCAGAAAGCTGGGCCCCCGGGCCTCCGGTTGAACAGCCTGGAGAACGAGAAAGACACAACGCTGATGGCTATAAGAGTGGGGGTCAATATATTGTAGTTCTGTTTGGTCTCCAATTCCCTCTCACATACAATCCTTTCAATAAAGTGAGAGGTATATTTTTCTAAGAACTCTGTCACTCGTCTTCACTGCCTTGTCGTCTTCATTGTGTCGTTGTGTTCTGCATAAATCTGCATATGAGTATACAACAATACATGAAATGTACATAGAATGTTCATCTCCTATATAGATAACATAGGAATCCCGAAACACAAAACACTAACGACTTCTTCGTTCAGGTACGAAACTTTTTATTACCTTTGAGTTAAAAGGTTTTTCGACATAAGGAGAGAGATACAATCTTTCTATGCTGACTTTTCCATCTGCCCCAAACCACGTGCGACACCTGCCGCAAGGCCTCAGCGAGCAAGCGAAAGTCAACCTTCTTCTTCCGAGCCAGGAACTCAACTAACAGACTTTTCTCAAATCTCAGCCCACGCTTCCAGTCATGACGTCATTCACATCCCCCGATCATATTTTCTATCTGGGGATTTTATTGTGACATCTCTGAATGACACGTTCGCTCCGCACGCGCGTGAACACCTGCACTCATGTTTGCACCTAACTAACCCATGCACTAAGCCGAATGGTTCTCAGCCTAACTAAAACCAAAGGCAAGATATATAAAACGAAATCTCTCAGCCATTATATTACATTCCGGGCCATTGGCGAGCACTTTATTCTTTAGGCCAATAGCCCGGTAAAATGAAGTTGGCGATCGTAGTCAAGGGTAACCCAAAGGCCCCCTTTTCAATAGCTACTACACCAAGAGGTAAAGAAGTGCGCTACTCCTTTCCCTGGATTGCTCCACTTTACCCTTGATCCGTACCTTATAATGCTGAGTGTTAAGCAAGGTGACATCAAGTACCATTTTTTGAGTCTTTGGTGTGACTCGATCTGAGATCGGACCCAGGTCTTGCGGGCCATTGGCAAACACTCTAACCATCATACCAATGTCCGGTACTAGGAGTAATTATAATAATAGGTAATTAATTAACCTGACAAAAACTTGTTATTTAACTGATTTTTCTTCTCTAGAAACCGGACTATGAAAATAAAAGAAAGTGAAATGATAGAAATCTGAACAAAAAAAATTGGATTTTGAGGGTGACGGTGATGCAAATTTTTAATCTGTGCGCTTGGAACGGTTCCCTCAGAAATGGAAAAAAATAGACATATTGAAAATCAGAAGAATCTATACCGTTTAGATAATGGAATTGTTAAAATTGGCAAGAATTTTCAGAAGAGTGATTAAAACCTGAGGATGTTTGTTGTAACTTAGACTTGAATGAAAGACTTTGACGCGAGGGAAAAACTCACATGGAAAAAAAAAAACACAATACAAACAATACAAGGATCAATAGAACAACAACAACTAAAAAGCAAAAATAGGAAGACGAACCACTATGTGGATATTTCAAGCGACAAACAAGCAAAATTTCATACGAGAACATTTGGACATGACTAAGAAAGGGAAACCTAAAAAGAGAAACATGATCTCTTCTAACAATCATCATCATCATCATCATGTCGTGCTGGTAGTACGGATATCCCTGACCTTCTCTCGCCACTTTTCCCTATCGTTCATCGTCTCAGGCAGGTCTTCAGGACAACATCCTGTATCCTCACATAGTTGCTGAATGTATGTTCGTGCTGGTCGTCCTGCTTTTGCACAGCCATGTATGGGGGTCCATAAGAGTACATCACTTATGAGTTCGTCCCTGCTTCTCCAGAAGTATCCTGCATGTCTGGTTCGTCTAACTTGAATAGTTTTCGTGATAGGAGGCAGGTGACCGTACAGTTGGTGTCTTGTGGGGTGTTGCCGCCAGGACTTGTTCAAGATTGCTCGCAGCATTCTTGTGTAATTGCCGTCTAGCTTCTCCAGCCGTTTTGTTAGAGTCCATGTAGTGCATCCATATAGAAGTATCGATATGACCGCTGCCTGGAAGAAACTGCGTTTCATTTTATCGGTTAGGTCTGATTTTCATATAATCGATAGCCAATTGATAGCTGTCTATGCTTTCGTTAACCTCGTGTCGATGTCTTTTTCGGTTGATGCGACGCTACGCTGCTTAGTGACTCAAAAAACGCCATAAGGACAAACAACGTTAAAACAAAATTGAGAAAACACAAGAAAATAGCCAGTGCATGTTATAGAGACGAAACGATTAATCCCATAGTAAGCGAATGCAACAAATTCGCGCTAAAAGGGTATCAGACTAGACACGACTGAGTGGGGGAAGGTGATCTACTGGGAATTGTGCAAGATGTTTAAATTTGACCATACGAACAAGTGGTATATGCACAACCCAGAATCCACTCTGGAGAATGAGACGCACAAGGTTCTCTGAGATTTTAAGATACAAATAAATCATCTCATTTCGGCCAGACGACCAGACCTTTCGATAGTCAACCAAAAAAGCAAACCAACCGAGTAGTGAACTTTGCCGTTCTAGCTGACTATAGTGTAAAATTAAAAGAAAGAGAAAAAGAGAGATAAATACGAGACCTTGCTAGAGAACTAAAAAAACCTACGGAACTTGAAGTTAACAGTAATACAAATTGTTATTAGTGCATTTAGAACAATCCCTAAAGGATTAGTGAGGTGACTAAAAGACTTAGAAATTAGATGACAAATAGAGACTATCTTGACTACAGTATTACTGAGATCGAATGGAATACTGAAAAGAGTCCAGAAAACTTGAAGAGACTTTCTGCTACACCAATAAGAAACCATCATCTAATTCTGGTGTGAAAAACTCTGAAAAGAGTAAGATACTGCTAACTCAACTAATAATAATAATAATAATAATAGTAATAATAGTGATATATGTGTACTTGGTATCAAGTATTTTTATCTAATACTTATTTATTAATTTATGCATAATTATATGGTTCAAATTAATTCTTCTTAGTTTATAGAAATCATTTGTTTGGACATTTTATGCATTTGAATTTTATGACATTCATATTGTTTTGTGCGTTTGAATTAATGGTATGAAATTTATATTATTTTATACATTTCAATTAATGGTATGACATTTATATTGTTTTATGCACGTCAATTAATGGTATGACATTTATATTGTTTTATGCACGTCAATTAATGGTATGACATTTATATTGTTTTATACATTTCAATTAATGGTATGACATTTATATTGTTTTACCCACGTCAATTAATGGTATGACATTTATATTGTTTTATGCGCGTCAATTAATGGTATGACATTTATATTGTTTTATACATTTCAATTAATGGTATGACATTTATATTGTTTTATACATTTCAATTAATGGTATGACATTAATATTGTTTTATACATTTCAATTAATGGTATGACATTTATATTGTTTTATACATTTCAATTAATGGTATGACATTTATATTGTTTTATACATTTCAATTAATGGTATGACATTAATATTGTTTTATACATTTCAATTAATGGTATGACATTTATATTGTTTTATGTACGTCAATTAATGGTATGACATCTATATTGTTTTATGTACGTCAATTAATGGTATGGCATTTATATTGTTTTATGTACGTCAATTAATGGTATGACATTTATATTGTTTTATACATTTGAATTAATGGTATGACATTCATATTGTTTTATGTACGTCAATTAATGGTATGACATTTATATTGTTTTATACATTTCAAATAATGGTATGACATTTATATTGTTTTATACATTTCAATTAATGGTATGACATTTATATTCTTTTATACATTTCAATTAATGGTATGACATTTATATTCTTTTATGTATGTCAATTAATGGTATGACATTTATATTGTTTCATATATTTGAATTAATGGTATGACATTTATATTATTTTATGCGCGTCAATTAATGGTATTACATATTGTTTTATGCATATCCATCAAATAGACACAGGAAAGAAGGGTGAGAGGGGGTAGAAGAGGGGTGAAGTGTTTTCTCTTCATTTAGCCCACTTCCGTTTTTTTTTTGTTTTTATTACCGGTTGGAATTATATTAAATTATTTTTTTAATTTTTAAAAATCTAAATTCATTTCAACTTAAAACTCCAGATTTAATACTAATTTAGGGAAGTACAACATTCCTTAATCACCTTACGTAAGGATACAGTAATACTTATATTAAATTAAAATCAAAATTTAAAATTATATTTTTAATTTCAAATTTTATTTTCGTGCCTATTAATTCAGTTACCCTTCCATTGAAGAGTACGGACATATCGCATGGTATCTTCTCATCTTTTATTTTATTTTATTTTATTCATTTCACCTTAAATCTCAATTTAATCTTATGTTTTTTTTATTTATTTAAGCATTATCTACGATAACTTGTCTAAGTGGGCGAAATGGGGAGGAAAGTCTCCACCCCTCTTCTACCCCTTCCCACCCTTCCTTCCTGTGTCTATTCTGAATTATTTTATCCATTAGATTTGAAGAAGTCCTGTTATTTTTGGTGTTATTGATTCATATCAATACCCATTACAGGATGGAAATAAATTTATTATACTAATGTGACCGGTTTTGTTTTTTCTTAAAGAAATTATTGCTCTTTGATGTCAGTTACATTGAGCTCTTTACCAGGAAAATTTAGATGTTCATAGTCGAATGATTTTTTGTCCTGACGGAATTATTTAACTGAACCGAATAATACATCTATCTATCTATCTATCTATCTATCTTGCCAATGAATTCCATAATTAATGGCTTTATCTCCTGGGGCCGGTAAAAATGGTCTTTAATGGTCTATTCTCAGTGGCATAGCAACAAAATGTCGATTATGTACAGGAATGGACATTGGAAACTTGACAGGGTGGGAAAAGTGGGAAAAGTGCAATTAGCTCAGGTTCAGCTAAGCAGAACCATATGGTATGAACACAAGTCTTAGACTTTAAATATTTTTCTACCAAATGTCTTAAAAGCGTTCTTCTTGTTATTGAAAATTGCTTGAGAAAATAATGACCCCCACCAGAAAAAAAGAATTAATTAATTATGATGCAATTATATATAATTTAGCTTCCAGCTATTTTTCCCAATACCCCAAAAATTTAATTCACTTTGCAGTGTTAATGGTTTGTCCGTGTTATTTCATTTATATTCTGCTGACCTGAAACAAAATAATACAGATACTTTATTATATAAGAACTTTCCGTGGTGTAAATGCTAACGTGCTGGCCTGCGACATCGTTGTACACGAGTTCGATCTCAAGTCGCGCTATTATGTTAACTTTCGGATTAATACCCTTGGGAAAAGTATAAGCCCTTTCATCCTCCCAGCTATGGATTAGATGTTACCACAGCTGTTCTTCTACAAGAACGAGTCTGGCATTAAATAACCCACAAAAGTTAATATACAATGGAACATCGGTTGTCGAATATGATTCGTTCAAAAGTTATGTTCGACTCCCGGTTTGTTCGAAAAATTGCAACAGTTCTGCTCGGGTAGATTCGGTCGTGTTCGGTTTGCTTCGGCAGTCATTCGGGTGCGTTCCATTTTCATCGGCTCAACTCATGGGTTTGAACACCGAACATTCGTTCGACCACTGGGCTATTTTTTACTCAAATTTATTGATCGAACTCTGAATTGTTCGACTTGAGAGTCGTTCGATAAGCGAGGAGGTTCCACTCAACCATTAAACAAAGAAATTAAACCAAGTCAAACAATCTGTGATACAATCTTTCAATTATTATGCAAGATGATGTTCAAAGAAAAATAAAATTTTATACTGGTAATGTTATGTGAAAAATTAGTCTTAAAACTCTTTCAGTTTTAAGACCAATTTTTTACCTCGATAACATTACACCAGACCGAAGCGTCGAAACATACCTTGTTTCGATACCTAACATTGTTTCTATGCCTAAAGTAAGTTAATTTGGCGACTGTAGTTGAGGGTGACTCGAAGGATCCCTTTTCAGTAGCTACTACACCGAGGCTGAGTGTTAGGCAAGGAGGTATCAATTGCCATTTTTTAAGTCTTTATTTGACTCGACTTGGGATTGAACCCCGGTCTCCCGGACCCTTGGTGAACATTCTACCCACTAGGCCTAACCTTGGGATAACTTCCATAAAAAGTGATCCTGCAAAGCCCATGGCTAACCAAAAGCTGTTACTTAATAGTTTGATTTGGTTGGTTTTATGGCATATCAACCGTTGGAGGTCATTTAAAGCCAAATTCTCTTTATACAAATATATTAAATATATGATTTCTAAACACATTTTATAGATAAAATTTTGAAACGAGCCTGGGCACATTTTTGACACGGTAAAATGGTTTCACTTATTTCTATTTAATACGAATAATTCTATTTATTATTAATCATTTGTTTGCACATAGTTAAATGTTAAATGGCTTCAAGTATTGTTATGTATCACTAACAATTCAATTTAACATCAGTCATTTGTTTACACACAGTTAAATGATCAAATAGTTGTATTTAGCATAAGCACACTGTTTTAATATCTAACAATTTTATTTGACCCATAGATAGGACCCTATCAGATGCTACCACTCCGGGTGGAACTGGGAGCGATGGCAATGAAGGAGTACTCCGCATTGCCCTCTGTTAGTTAAGAAGATTTAGTGTTTACAAAATAATGTTTACTATTTGTAACCCCTGGGCATATACTATGTAAAAATATTATAAACAGTAAACAAAGCTACGTAAATACTTTATCACCAGTTTGTTTTGATATTTCGAGACGAAGTGTTCTTATTTTGTTTGATAAAAAAGAGTAAGTAGTACTCTCCTATAACTAAATACGTAATTGTTATATTATCAGTGCATTGTCTATCAGTAATGGCGTTTTAGTATCTCTAGAATATAACGCGATAGGCTACATCAAGGTCGAGACTACACTGTTTATTTGTTTTGTTTTGAAAGTATGAATAAGTGTTTGAATGTTTTGTGCTTATGACATTGGATACTGAAGAAATATTTTTGTCAGCTTGCATAGACAAAGTTAGGGGTCGTTCATTATACGCACAATATGATAAAAATAAGTTTTTGCGACTAACATTAGGGATCGTTCATTTCTCGAAGTCGTTAATTATATGAATATATATATATATATATATATATATCAGAATCGTTCTGATGAGCAGGTTATGTGAAACCTAGGTAGATTGCTTCTGACTGTGTAGGTATTATATATTTCGCTCTTCTTAGTGTATTGAGCACTCTTAGGTTTTAACTTAAAGAATTCTGTCAGTGTTTTTTCTTTTGACTAGGCATTACGTTATTGGTTAATTATTTTCAAGCAGTACAAATGTTTTTATTTTTTTATTTTTTTTTAGGAATTTTTTCGCCAAATATCAGTTGAAGTAATATTTTTTTTAATTTGCGAATTGTATCGTCCAGATTTTTTTCACGCTGTCAGAATTATAGAACAGGTATGAAAAAATAAAATAATATATATATATATATATATATATATATATATATATATTAAAGATCCTATATTAAAATGGGAGATAGTTTTAAAAAAATGTCGTAAATATAAGGCAGGTGGTAAATATTGTTAATTACGCATGGAGGAGAAATTAGTTATAGCTTCCTACAATAATCCCAAATGGATTACTTAACCATGGATCGGATATACTTTATATTCATAGGCATAAAAATTTCGGTTACCTAGTAGATAAAATATATCTTTTTATTTCATATGCTAATTTTTAATTCTTGTTGATGACTTTTCAATCAATAAAATGTCGTTTGGTCCAACTCTTCTTAAACCAGATTAATCTGGGAGATCCGATTATGTGAAACATAGGTAGATTACTTTTGACTCAGTATGTATTATTTATTTCGCTCTTCTTATTGTATTGAGCACTCTTAGATTTTAACTTAAAGAATTCTGTCAGTGTTTTTTCTTTTGACTAGGCATTACGTTATTGGTTGATTATTTTCATGTCGTACTATGTTTTTAGTCTTTTTTTTATCGAATTTGTTTCCCTGGATATCCATATTTACCAACCCCTCCGCTCGGGCAGGATATGACGCAAGGTCAATTTTTAAGCGAAGTTTAACAGGTTTGAATTCAGAGTTTTCCTTCTCCTAGACTAGTTGCCTCACCAAGGCTGAAGAACCTAGTCTACCCTACTATTTAGCTGGAGGGAGAATAATTGGATTCATACCTTTCCCAAGGGTATTAGTGCTATGTGAAATGAAATCAGTCTCGTGCAGGATTTGAACTCGTGTCGCCATGTCCATTTCCTACGACGATAACCATTACACCACGGGCACCTGGATATCAGTTTGTGTAATATTTTTTATTTGTAAATTGTATCATTTGGGTTTTTCACACTATTAGAATTATAGAATAGTTATTAAAAAAATTATATATATATATATATATATAAGTAAAGTTAGCGACCATAGTCGAGGGCGACCAGAAGACTCCCTTTTCAATTGCGACTACACCGAGGTGTAGGGGAGGGCACTATTCATTTCCCTGGATTGCTTCATTTTACCCTTGTTACGTACCTTATATTGCTGAGTGTTAAGCAAGGAGGTATCAAGTACCATTTTTAAAGTATTTAGTATAACGCGACCTGGGATTGAACACAGATCTCCCGGACCATTGGCGAACACTCAACCCCCTAGTTGATGTGGGTTGTTTTTGGACTCACCCAAAAGAACTATTCTCTCAAGTCTATTCCGAGGCAATAAAAATTCTCAAAGAACCAGTCATCTTGTATAATTTGGTGATGAGATCACAACAGTAATACAATACATATACAATACAGGCGGACTCTGTCATTTCAGGTACGAACGGTTTTATTAATTCCTGACTTCGGTTCATGGCGACAAGGAGAGAGACACAATTCTTACAAGTCTATACTAACCATACTATGCTGACCCCACCCCAACGTGCTGCGTGTCTTGTGATGTTTAAGATCTATGTCGGTAGAGTTCCGAAAATCCCTATTATATCTTTCAATGGTCAAAATCCAACTCTATCTTTCAACGGTCGAATCCAACTAACGTCTTTTCAAAATCCTCAAATTCTCAGGACTATCTCTTCTGGGCATGATGTCATCCACACTCCAGCCCCATTTCCTGTCTGGGGGTCTATCATGACAAATGGTGATTGTCATATCCTTTGCACATGAGCGTAAAACTGCACCATTTGACTGTGCACCTGGATTGAGACCGGAATGGCCTTACGAAACTGAATGATAAAATACAATTAACGAAAAATGATTAATAAAAAAAAAATTATTCCTTAATTATATGAAAATTTCCATTGACTTAGACTGACACGAACCCTCATGAATAATTCTTTGAAGCTCACGAAGTTTTATTTTCATGGTTTAAAATTTTTCACTAAGAAGAATATTGTTGACACTGTTCATAATAATGTTACACAAAGTGAAAAAAAAAATAACGTAACTGGTTATTTTACGCTTATAAAAATCTGCCCTCACAAAGAAACTTTTAATCCCGTAACTAAGACGAACAGATTTCCCGTTGGATTAATAAAAGTAATCGTTAAAATTCTCAAATGCGTTATTCTCCGTGTTTTTCAAAAAGTGTATTTTTGTTCCTACGTAACTGCTAAATGTTGACATTAAATAATTTTTTAGTTTATATATATATTTATATTTCATATATTGAAGGAAGTTAAATAATAATACAATACTGGACTCCATCTTAGTTCTATGCGTGATGTGTTTGTGTCGGAAGGGGGGAAGTTTGTTCCACTGACCCAGACACTGAGATGTTAACATCAAAGATTCTAGTAGCAACTTATACAGGCACTTGACCTGGTTCAAAGACATCTATTTAGAAAAATTCAATACATACACACACAAACACACGCACACACAAACACACACACACACACACAAACACTCACAAACACACACTCACAAACACACACACACACACGCATGCATATATATATATATATATATAGGAAAAGAAAAACCGTACGAAAAATTTAAATGACAATTTTCACTTTGAGGATAGTTTCTTCATAAAGTAAATTTGATCTATCTATCTATATATATATATGTGTGTGTGTGTGTATCTGGGTATGCAAGGGTCCATGAGGAAGAGTCCATAAAAAATGTCGTTTATGAGTTAGTCGTTGCTTCAAATACTGTGTCCAGCATATCTTGTTCGTCTTACCTTGTGAGAAGGGAGGCAGGTTATTGGACAAAAAAAAAAACAAACAGAAGAAAAAACTGAACCATTTTTTTATCATTGTCACAAATTTTAACGAAGCTTTAATGGCTTCGACACACAGAGGAAGTGATTATTTTCCTCAGACGACTGCAAAGTGTCCATTAATACAGGGCTATTCACAAATCAGCATGCCAAATCAAGGAAAAGCAAATTCTCAGAAATTGGCTTTTTTCTTTTGTAATTTTGGAAAATTTTTTTTTTGAAAATTATTCATTTTTGCTACGACTTATGAAAATTTGACAGCAAAAAAAAAAAAAAAGAATATATATATATATATATATTTACTAATCTAATATCTACCAGCATTCACGGTACCAGAAAAAAAAAACGAAAAAAACCCCGCCAGGAACAAGAGATAAGAGTATCTCGAATCACCGCCCGGGGGAAAACGAAAAAATATTAGGTCAAAAAGAAAGAAAAGGCCAACCTCGTCAGACCCGTTGAAAAAAATCAAGGGATATGCAGTCAGTTGGTCAAAAGAAAACTAAAACCTTCCGTGAATCCTGCAATGCTAAAATTACAAGAGTGCTCAACACGAGTGGAGCCAATTATAAAATTAACTTAAATTGCGAGTCGGAAATCACAGACAGACCTGTTTCGTTCTATCAGAACTCATCAGTGTGACTAGACAGGCTGGATTTTGGATTAAAACCTGGCTGACTGTAACACCAATCCAAGATTCTACCACTCAGCCACGAGGAAACCAGCGCAAGCGAAGGAAATTTAAACGCTTATGTATTACATTTGCTATTGTTTATATATATCCGCTTAACGGCTACCAAGAGCTGAATTCATTTAAAGAGCCTTGCTTTACGCTAGTGGCAACCATTACTTCCTTCGCTTGAGAGCTCAACCCCACAGGGGTAGGGGAGTATATATATTGTCATCCACAAACAGACTGTTTCGTTCTATTAGAACTATTCAGTGTGGCTTGACAGGCTAGATTCCCAAAGCTGGGATCGAATGTGTGTGTGTGTGTATGTGTGTGATCCTACCTGAAAATTTATATATTTATTTATCTATCAATTCCAATATGATCTATCAATCTATCTATCTGTCTGTCTGTATGTCTGTCAGTCTATTTGTATATCTCTCTTCGTCACGTTGTTTTTTAATATAAAAGAGAGATACTCTTCATCTATGTTTTCCTTCTAACTCTTCTTTTCACCTTACATTTATTTCCTTAGAATTATTCCGTTTTTTCTTAGCTTAAGATTCTTTCTCATTGGTAATAATTATTTATTTCATTGCTTCTGTACTTGACCTTTCCGTTTTACATTATTCCCAAGAGGTTTACACATTATCAT
Organism: Sepioteuthis lessoniana; assembly: GCA_963585895.1. Taxonomy (NCBI): domain Eukaryota; kingdom Metazoa; phylum Mollusca; class Cephalopoda; order Myopsida; family Loliginidae; genus Sepioteuthis; species Sepioteuthis lessoniana. Next base: position 6,353,206 of record OY757937.1, read on the forward strand.
TATTATTATTATTATTATTCACTCATTAGAGCTTTTCACATCAGCGTTAGCGGATGGTTTTTCACTGGAGTCTGAGGGACAGCAAGTCTCCTCATGTCTTCAGGACTCTTCTCGGTATTCTGGCTGTTCTCAATAATGTAGTAGTTTGGATGGTCACCACTCGTCCGCCAACTTCCAAGTCCTCCAGTCCCTTTAGTAATCATTTAGTTACTGTTCCAAACGCACCAATTACAATTGGTATAATTGTCACTTGCATGTTCCATAATTAGCAAGGTCGAGGTACTTATCCTTCTTTTCACATTCTTTCAGTTTTATTCTATGGTCAGCCGGGACAGCAAAGTCGACAATTTTGCAAGTTCTCTTCTTTTTGTTGATTATTATTAGGTCTGGTCTTCTGGCCAAGATTAGGGATCCGTATGTATGTCAAAGTCCCATAGGAGTTTATGTGTGTTATTTTCTAGGACAGGTGCTGGGTTGTGCATTTATCATTTAATTGAATGGTCTAATTTCAGTTTCTTGCACATTTCCCAGTGGATCAACTAGCCGACCCAATCATGTCTAATCTTATATTCCTTCTGCGCTAATTTGCTGCATTCGCTTATTATGTGATTGATGGTTTCATCTCTGTCACTGCATAGCCAACATTTGCTATTTTGTCGCGTCTTATCTATCCTTGCCTTGATATGATTGGTTCTTTGTGGATGTGCCCGTGGTGTAATGGTTACCGTCTTAGGAAATGGACACGGCAACACGAGTTCAAATCCTTGACGAGACTGATTACATTTCAATAGCACTAATACCCTTGGGAAAAGTATGAATCCGATTATTCTCCCTCAAGCTATGGGTAAATAAGCAGGGCAGACTAGGTTCTTCAACCTTGGGGAGGCAACTGGTCTAGGAGAAGGAAAACTCTGAATTCAAACCTATTAAACTCCGCTTAAAATTGACCTTGTGTCATATCCTGCCCGGGCGGAGAGGGTGGTAAATATGGATATGATTGGTTCTTATGGCGTTGATTTGTGCTGCTATTAGGAGAGATTCTGTTTCTCTCTTAAAGTTTCCTTTTCTTAGCCATGTCTAGGTTTTTTCGTGTGAGATGTTGTTTATTTGTCGTTTAAAACGTCCATAGAGTTGTTTTCCTTCCCATTCTTGTTTCCTAGTTATTGTCATTCTGTTGTCCATCATGTTATCATTATTGTTTCTGATGGCTGTAATCAGTCCTCCATCGTGTTTTTGTAAATAGTCTTCGAGTCGTTGTATCGATGCGTCAACGCTGTCTTCAATGCTGGCAAGTCCTTTTCCTCCCTCTTTTCTTGAAACATATTATCTGTCAACGTCGTCTCTGGGGTGTAATGCCTTATGCATTGTCATTAGTTTTCTTGTTCTTTGGTCCATTTGTTTAAGTTCATCTCTGGTCCACTTGAGAAAGAGTCCAGAATATCTAACAAGTGGTACAGCCCAGGTATTTAATCCTTTGATAATGTTTCTGCTGGAAAGTTTTGTCTCGAATAGTTTTCTCGTTCTCCTGAGATATTCATTTTGAATTTTGTCTTTCATCCCCACCATGTTTGATGGTGTCAGCCTCCAAGATGCCCAAGTATTTGTAGGTTTCGTTTTCTGCGAGAGTTCTAATCTTGTCATGATTTGGTAGTTCCATTCCGTCAGTTAGATGTCGTTTGCCACCTTTCATTACAAGTATAGCCCATTTTTCCATGCCAAATTCCATTCCTGTTTCCTGACTGTATATTCTAACTGTATGTATTAGAGTTTCCATTTCTTTTTCATTTTTTGCAAATAGTTTGATAATATCTATGTACATTAGGTGATTGATTTTTTTTCTGCGATCTACTAAGTTTGTATCCAGATGTGCATTTTCTGAGTATTTGGTTTAGTGGCATCATGGCAATTATGAATAGTAAGGTTGATAGAGCATCTCCTTGGAAAATACCTCTTTGGATCTTTGCTTCAGCTAAGCTTCTTCCTCCTACTGTCAATTCCACTCTCAAAGTTTTCATGGTTTTGTCGATAAAGTTTATGACTTCATGTGATATTTTGTACATTTTGAGGCTGTTTATTATCCAGCTATGCGGAACCATATCATATGCCTTTTTGTAGTCAATCCAGGCCATTGCTAGATTTTTCCGTCTGGTCTGGCTCTCATTTAGAATGTGTTGATCTATGTAAAGTAATTCTGCTGTGCCTCTGGATCCTTTGCAGCATCCTTTCTGTTAGTCAGGGAACAAACTGCGGCTTGTTAGCGAGTAGCAAATCTCTTCCCTTATTTCCGCTGTTAATATTTTTCACATCATTGGTAGGCAAGTTATGGGTCTGTAATTGTTTGGAGGGGTTCCTTTGTTTTGGTCCTTTTGTATCAATCTGGTCTTTCCTTTGGTTATCCATTCGGGTACGTGTGCTGTTTGTAGGCATTTATTCATTTCTAGTGCTAGTCTGGCGTGAATGGAGGTGCTGGCAAATACACCCAACCAGGCCGAAACACTACTGCATAGTTTGGAACGAGCCGCCGCAGGCATTGGCCTCCATGTCTATGCATACAAAACTGAATACATGTGCTATAATCAAAAAGCTTTCATTTCCACACTAGACGGGACCTCTCTGAAACTGGTTGACCAGTTCACCTGCCTAGGAAGCAATGTCTCATTAACCGAAAAAGACATCGACACGTGACTAACGAAGGCATGGACAGCTATCAATAAGCTATCGATCATATGGAAGTCAGACCTGACCGATAAAATGAAACGCAGTTTCTTCCAGGCAGCGGTCGTGTCGATACTGCTATATGGATGCACTACTTGGACGCTAACAAAACGGCTGGAGAAGAAGCTAGACAGCAATTACTCAAGAATGGTGCGAGCAATATTGAACAAGTCCTGGAAGCAACACCCCACAAAGCACCAACTATACAGCCACCTACCTCCCATCACGAAAACTATCCAAGATAGAGGAACCAGACATGCAGGACACTGCTGGAGAAGCAGGGATGAGCTTATAAGTGATGTACTCCTATGGACCCCCACACATAGCCGAGCAAAAGCAGGACGGCCAGCTCGAACATGCATACAGCAGCTCTGTGAGGTTACGGGATGTAGCCCTGAAGACCTGCCAGAAGCGATGAACGATAGGGAGTAGTGGCGGAAGAGGGTCAGGGATGTCTGTGCTGCCGGCACGACATTATTATTATTATTATTATTGTTATTACTTTATATCTCATTTTGTTCTCTTTAAATGGGAACCATAAATAAACAAATAAATGGATAGATAAAGAAATATTCCCTCTCCAGTTCATTTGATTTCCTTTTTTTTTTTTTTTTTTTTTTTTTTTATTCTTTGGCCTCTTTGTTTGATATTTCTTTTCTGTACAATTCAACTCCGAATTGTTTACGTCGTCGTCGTCGTCGTCGTCGTTGTTTTTGTTGTTATGTTTTTTATCTCTTTATTTACTCTTTCTGGTTTTTTCTTTTCTTTATCAACTACTCTTCCTACAACTTTACACCTTCTAGTTTCATGCCTACCCTCACTTTATATTTTTCATCTCTCCCTCTCTCTCTCTCTCTCTCTCTCTCTCTGTGTGTGTGTGTGTGTATATATACATATTTTATTAGTCTGGTTATAATTGTGAAAAAAAAAGTTTTTTTTATTCATTTCTTGTTTAATCTGAAGAAGTCCTGTTAATTTCTTTAGAGCATTGACTTATATCAATGCTTTTAACAGGATAGAAATAAATTCATTATATTGATCTGACCGATTGTTGGATTTTTTTAACAGAAAATTTACTCCGTAAATAACATTTACATTGAGCTCTTTACCAGGATTTAAATTTAATATTCTATTTTTGATTATTTTATTTGTCCTGATTGGAATTATTCCCTACTCCGGATTTACTGGATTGAATAATATCTTATATATATATATACATATATATATATCCTTCACTGTATCTAACTGAACTCATATATATATATGCATATATATATAATTTTTGTTGGTCAAACGAGAGAGAAAAATGAATACTTTAGAATGAAAAGGTCCAGAAGAATATTTGTTTTTAAGTTATTTATTTTTCTTCAACACGTGTTTCTGACGTTTTACGTCGTCATCAGTATGTAAATTATTTGTAAATTTTTGGAGTTTTCTAATTCTTCTCCTTTATTACACTTTTGCCCCCAAATAATCCACGACAGCTGAAATTTCACTAAGTTAGACTGACCACCAATCTTTCTCTCTCAGTGATTGTGTGTGTATACCTGCGTGCGCATATGTGTGTGTGTGTGTGTGTGTGTGTGTGTGTGTGTGTGTGTGTGTGTGTGTGTGTGTGTGTGTGTGTGTGTGTGTGTGTGAAAGAACAATATATTCAAAGGAAATATTTAAATATAAATATATATATAAATAGATTTTCAGTTGATTTTTTCTTTCTTTTTTTTTGCTTTTGATCCTTTTATCTTTGTTGGTTTTTTTGTTTTAGTTTTGTTCATTTTATGGCATATCAACCTTTGAGGGCTATTCAATGTCAAAGCCATTCTTGTTGAAGAATAGCTTGCTGATAAGGAAAGCATATCTTTTCTAAGAGTATTACTCTGAAAGAGAATGTTATAGCGCGACAGAAGTTCGAACTCCCTAACAATAATAGGGCATATATATCTAAGTTAGAATCGCATAGATACAATTTCAGCATAGGGGCTATGATTATCAGATGAATACTCTCTCTCTCTCTCTCTCTCTCAATATATATATATATATATATATATATATACGTGGTGCCTTCAATAAGTTACCAGACTTTTTTTGTACAGACATTTAGAATTGTCGAAGAATCTTGAAAATTCAGTATGTTATTGCTATACATCTTATGAGATGAGTGACCAATTTTTATGATTTCAGCTTCACATGAACAACTACTGCAGCAATTGGAATACACCCTACTAAAGCATGATTGTCACATCTGGTGAATTTCAAAAATGCGATCTGGACGTGAGGACACTTTGGAAGAACGATATAAAATTCTTGGGAAAATGCCACAGAAACGTATAGATTGCTTAAGCCTGCTTTTGGAGCATCTTGCATAAATCGAGCATCAGTTTTTGAGTGGCATAATAGATTCAAGGAAGGCATAGAGTCGGTGAGGGATGATAACAGGTGTGGGAGGAGTAAGGAAGTCAATACACCAGAGTTGATTGGCCAAAAGTTTGGGTTAAGTTAGGGTTACTATGTTGAGGTTCTAAGGTAGTTCAGGAAGAGATTCCGTCGGAAGAGGTCTGCACTTTTCAAATCGGGTCAGTGGCATTTCCACCAGTCCACAACTCTATCCTTGTCACAGACTATTTGAGCAAGATGGGCATCAAGACAGTTCGTCGCCCTCCCTATAGTCCAAACCTTGCCCCCTGTGACTTTTGGTTATTCCCTAAGCTCAGGGGCTGTTGTTATGAGACAATTGAGGAGATGAAAGAGGCTGTGACGAAGGTCATTGACATGATCACACAAGAGGACTTCCATTGGGTCTTCCAGAAGTTGTTGGAACGGAACAAGTGCATTGCAGCCGGAGGAGATTACTTCGAAGGTGACTAGAGTTTCATGCGTGTTCTATCAATAAAAGTGCCCATACGAAAAAAGTCGAGAAACTTATTTAATGATCCTCGTATATATATACACAGAAAAATAACATTCTAAAAATGCGAACAATATGTTTAATTTGGTTACTCTGTGTGTGTGTGTGTGTGTGTGTGTCCGCTATCCTACCCACACCTTCCCTCTCTGGGGCGAGGAAACAAAAGGACGAATTAATTGCTGAAAATTGCAATGGACTGTAATAAAGCTATCAATTTTAATTGTACCTTGCATTTGCAATCGAAGGAAACTATTAAAATGAAAACAGCGTTAAAACACAAACAGGACAAACCTTGTATTCGTGATTTCGATGTACAAATCATAAAAGCCGATATATTCTAAATCGGCTTGGGCTGTCGAATACATCGACTACATCTCTGCAGAGGGCTTAAGATACCCTCCCTAACGATTGTTCGGGATTAACTGCATCTGATGTTTAGGGTCCAGTCTTGAAGCTTTGGGGAAAGTGGAGTAGTCCGATGACTCAAAGGTCCACTTTGACTCGGAGTGTATGGGTCAAATAAAACTGTTTAATTATTTACTAGAATGTATTTGAGTATGCACAATCAGAGAATTAAAATTAAATAGAATTATTTGTATTAGACAGCAATACTTGAAACCATTTGATTGTGTGCAAACGAATAATTCTGAACAGAATAAGTTGCGTTAAATAACAATACTTGAAAACATGTAAGGAAGGTGTAATAGAATTATCACCGTTGTATTGTAATACTTAAGACGATGAACTATGTGCAAATAAAATTATTGTTGTTCAATAGTAATATTTGAAACCATTGACTGTGTAGGAATTGAAGTATTTGTGTTAGATAGCAATACTTGAAAGCATTTAACTGTTTGCAATCACTCAGGCTCGTTTGAATATTTTAACTCTGTTTAAAATTATATATATATATATATATAAGATTTGGTATCAAGTAACCATCAAGGGTTGATATGCCACTAAACCAAATAAACTAACCAGATAGATAGATCGATAGATAGATATATAGGAAAGAGCATATTGATATGCATCAAACCTAAAATACATGATTTATCTTGCTCAGCTTCCAAGTATTTGAGCACTTTCATAACTCACATCAATTGTAACAAGTAATAAACATTCATTTGTTTGAGCACTTTTTTTGTTAGATTCAAACATTAACCTCGCTAAATTGGTCGAGATGCATCTTAGCTACTCTTTAATATATATATATATATATATATATATATATATATAAGTAGATCGACCGTAGTTGAAGACAACCCGAAGGCTCCCTTTTCAACAGCGACAATCCCGAAGTGTAAGGGAGGGCGCTTCTCCTTTCCTTAGATATCTCCATTTACCCTTTATCCGTACCCTATAATGCTGAGTGTTAAGTAAAAAGGCATCAAGTACTATTTTTGAGTCTTTGGTCTGACTCTGATTCGACCTGGGATTAAATGTCGGTCTCCCCGGACAACTGATGGTCACAATGACTTTTTTGACACTGTCGCTGGAGTCCTGTAAAGAAAACACTAGCATAATATATTTTAAAAATCTGCCCAGATCACATTTGCCTCGTCGGTAGGGGCTGAAGTATAAACCGACTACTCCTCTACAGAGGGGCAAAACTTCCTCAACAAGGGTCCCGTTTATGACTCTAAACAATCTGATGGTGAGGTTTCAGTAATGCTGAAGCTTTGAGGAATGCAGAGAACCTTTTCATCACCATAACTCCCAGGTCCACTCTGTCCCGGAGTGGTAGCACTTGATAGGTTCCTATCTATGGGTCAAATAGAACTAAACTGCGTACTTAAACAAAGCTGAATTACTTGAAATAGAACTGTTTTGGCATTTAAACTGAGTACTTATGCTAAACTGAATTATTTGAAATAGAACTGTTTTTGACGCTGAAAGTGTACTTATGCTAAACTGAATTGTTCGAAATAGAACTGTTTTGATATTTAACTTTTTGTAAACAAAAACTATTCTAAAACAAAATTGAATTGTTTGAATTAGAACTGTCTGACTAATCTAAATAGCTTGAAATAGAAAACTTTTTGATAATCAAACTGTGTACTTATGCTAAACTGAATTGTTTGAAATAGAAGTGATTATTTGTATAAAAATGGATTTGGCATTAAATAACCTACAAAGGTTGATATGCCATAAAACCCAACCAACCAACCAGATTACAAACTACGAAGGTCAATAAAGAAATAAAAGAAAATGGTTTCACAATAAAAAAAAAAGACAAGATATTCCACAGAAACTATGATAGACGTTGATTACCCAGATGATTGAGTGCTTCTCGCAAATGCACCTTTCCAAGCTGAATTCCTACTGCAAGACCTGGAGAAAACAGGAGGTATTGGACTTTTCGTGTACTCAAATAAAACAGAGTTCGTGTTTTAAACAAGGAGCCATCTCCTTTTTAAGTAACAAGCCTCTAAAATTGCTAAACCAGTTCACATAGCTCGGCGTAGTACGTGAGTTCGAACTCCAGTCGCGCTATTACGTTCACTTTCGGGCAAAAACCCTTGGGAAAGGTATGAACCCCCTTATCCTCCCAGCTATGGGTTAAATAGTACCACTACTATTCTTCTAGGAGAATAGCTTTGATATGCCATTAAACAAAGAAACCAAACCAACAAATGGATCAATTATAACTATTCTATCGTTTAATTAGGATTATTATTATTATAAGTAATTTGAAATGATACTACTGTGTGCTATTCATTTTGGAGAAGGGACGTGTCCTTGTGGTGTAATGGTTAAAGCGATGGACTGCGGAATCGTAGAAAGCGAGTTCGAACTCCAGTCGCGCTATTACGTTCACTTTAAGGCAAATGCCCCCGGGAAAGGTATGAATCCCCTTATCCTTCCAGCAATAAGTTAAATTGTACCGCTACTGTTCATCTTGGAGAATAGCTTTGGCATTAAATAACCTACAAAGGTTGATATGCCATTAAATAAAGAAACCAAACCAACCTATAGGTCAATTATAACTCTTCTATCGTTTAATTAGGATTATTATTATCATAAGTAATTTGAAATGATACTACTGTGTGCTATTTATTTTGGAGAAGGGACGTGTCCTTGTGGTGAAATGGTTTAAGCGATGGACTGCGGAATCGTAGTGAGTTCGTCCTCCAGTCGAGCTATTACGTTCACTTTCGTGCAAATACTCTTTGGAATGGTAAGAACCCCTTTATCCTCCCATCTATGGGTTAAATAGTACCACTACGGTTCTTCTAGGAGAATAGCTTTGGCATTAATCAATCTACAAAGGTTGATATGCCATTAAACAAAGAGACCAAACCAAACCAAACATACATCGGCAGCAATATCTCATCAACAGAAGACGATGTCAATACACGCACAGGGGAAGCGTGGACTGGTGTTGACAGGTTATCAATCATAAGGAAATCTGATCGCTTTGATAAAATACAACAGGGCAGTGTCAGTACAACTGTAGGGATTCGCTACTTAAACGCTAAGAAAACGCATGGGAAAAAATCTAGATGGGAACAACACAAAAATGCTACTTTGTGTTTTAAACATATCCTGGACGCAACGCCCCACAAAACAGCAGCTGTACGGCCACCTGCCGCTCATCTCAAAAACTATTAAAATAAAACGAAGAAGACATCCAGGGCACTGCTGAAGAAATAAGAATAAAGAAGCGATGTTCCTCAATAGATTGCTACACCAGATCACACCAGCGTTAGCGACCAGCGAGGACTTACATACATCAGCTCTGTATAGATAAAGAATAGTCTTGAGGAACTTCCAAAATTGATGGTCGAGAGGGGCGGATGTAGAGAAGGAGAGAGAGAGAGAGTCAGCGAACTCCATGCTCTCTTTTCTTTTCTTGATATAGTGAACATCATCGTCTGTTCGTCTTCTAAAACCTACTTTGACAACCTTTAATTCGGGTACTTTCGATATATAGCCAGAATGACCCACAAACTTGAACCCCTCCAAGACCCACCCACCCAAACTAACAACCACAATCTCAAACACTTGGCCTGATGAACGCGTAGGCGAGAAAGTGACCGTTTCCCAACACATTTAATTTTGTATCTACGCTATCCAAATATATATATATATATATATACTCTCTTTCTTTCTTTCTTTCTTTCTTTCTTTCTTTCTTTCTTTCTCTCTCTCTCTCTCTCTCTCTCTCTCTCTCTCTTATTTTGGAATAAACTAGTAATTTGCATTCCAATAACAAATATCAGTATGAGCAGCAAATTGGATATACGATTTGTTGAAACACGGTCCAACTAAGAACGATTTACGATTGATTGATTTTAACGGCATATCAACCTTTCCAAACGTATTTTATGGCCCGATTTTATGGAATCGCATTCAGTGTACGTTTACATTTAAATTTTGGCCCCGTTAGCAGGGACTGTAAAATACATCGACTACATCTCGGCAGAGGGGTAAGACCCCCACCAGCCCAATGAGTGGCCTGTTTATGACACTGAACAATCTGATGGTGAGGCTCCTGTATTATGGGAGCTTTGGGGAATGCAGAGTACCCCTTCATTGCTATCGCTCCCAGGTCCACTCTGGCCCGGAGTGGTAGTACCTGGTAGGGTCCTATCTTTGGGTCAAATAGAACTCTTTGACATTTATATTGAGTGCAAATGAATTATGCTAAATTGAATTGCTCGAAGTAGAACTGTTTGGCATTTAACTGTGTGTAAACAAATCACTGATGTTTAATTGAATTGCTAGTTTTTTAGTAATATATAGCAATACTTGGAACTATTTAACTTTGTTGATTTAGGCTAAGCTGAATTGTTTGAAATAAAACTGCTTTTATATTGAATTGTGTGTAAACAAATGACTGTTTAATTGAATCGTTATTATTAGATAGCAATGCTTAAAAATGATTGTTTTCAAGCGATGCCTTTTATCACTGTGTGCAAGCAAATTATTAATAGTAAATAGAATTATTCATGTCTTTAATTGGAATCATTTGGAGATGGGGCGTCTTAATCTGAGAATTAATTTTTATTTATTGCGGACTTTTTTCGTCATCTTGGTAGTTTTTGTGTTGTTTCTTCTTTCACTACGTTTCGGCCAAATTTTACCTCTGGCCTTCTTCAGGTGATTTACTGCGACCTCGGATAGGAATGTTGAGTCTTCTAACCGTATCCCCAGTAATTACTGCCTTCCATAGTTGTTGTCTATCGCAGCGGATAGAGGCGTTGAGTCTCTACGGTTCCAGGTGATCATTGTCAGAAGATAGCGGTTTCAAATCCTACCCAAGCCGGCCAGAGGTTTACTTGGTCAAAAACGTGGTGCGATAGACAACAACTTAGAGTTTAACAGAGTAATTCAGAGTTTTCCTTCTCCTAGACTAGTTGCCTCACCAAGACTGAAGAACCTAGTCTGTCCTACTATTTACCCATAGCTGGAGGGAGAATAATTGGATTCATACCTTTCCCAAGGGTATTAGTGCCTTGTGAAATCCTATCAGTCTTGTCCAGGATTTGAACTCGTGTCGCCGTGTCCATTTCCTAAGACGATAACCATTACACCACGGGCACCTCCATGTTAAGAATCCTATAGTTAGTATAGATACAAAAACGATTTGGTATCGAATCGCCAACAGTGGTTGATATAAAACCAAACCAAACCAAACCATCTAATTTGTGTCGTTGTTTCTTAAGAGGGTTTGTTTGTTTGTTTGTTTATTCGTTTGTTTGTTTGTTTGTTTGTTTGTTTGTTTGTTTTGGGGAGGGGTTGCACGTGGTCCTATCAAATACAAATAATTTTTTAACTGATCTATTTAGCTTATAGATGAGACCCTTACCGGGACCACCACTCTGATCAGAATGGACCAGAATTGCACTGCATACTTCTCAGATCTTCAGGAATTGAGTATAATCATCAGAAACAATTTAGTCCCATACCCAGATCACAACAATCTAAGCCTCACCAATAATTTTATCGCTATTAACTGTGCTGTCCCAAATGCTACTTGTTCGTAAAGGGTATAATCACAATCCATAAACACCTATATGGGCACTTTGCGTGGGGTAATGGTCAGTCATCTGGACGAGCAAGGAATTGATAGGGAACTTGGTACATAGTTGGTATACAGTATTTATTATGGTCTTGTGTTAAGCTTTGTAAATGACAGAAAATCCAATTGGAAAACCTATATATAGTTTGCTTCAATGATTTTTCTCCCCTTTTACCAAAGTGTAAAAATCCTCACTTTAGTCTTTTATAATTCCATCCATTCATCGGTCTGGCTTTTAGGCAAAAGGCCAAAAAAACCAATTCAGCATTCATATTTAATTTTTTTCAGCTGAAAGCACAATAATTTGTGTCATAATGTTTTCAGAACGGTGGAATTTAGGTGAAAATTTCTCTGTAAAACTGGACAACAAAGACTCAGTTTTTACTGAGATAAAAACGGGTTTCGACCAAATCAAGTCTGCTGATTCTAAAGTTGCGCTGTGAGTTGTTCTAAGTTGTGAGGATTTTGTACAACAAACTTGGAATCGAGACGAGTGTAATTGATTTAAATTAATTAGCAATTAAAAAGTTTGTTCTTTTCTTCGATTGAGAACTTTTTTCTCTCTTTTTTCTTTTTTTTCTTACAGGTGGTGCTGTAAATGTTATATGATTAAGGAATGATTTTTTATATAAATTACCTTTCGTTAATTATATTCTATCATTCAGTTTGGTTGGGCTTTGAACAATTCGGGTTAAGAGTCCAGGTGCATAGTTATGGGGTCGCACTTTTCCGCTAGCGCGCAAAGGATTTAACAATCACGATTGTCATAATAAACCCTAGACAGGAAATAGGGCTGGAGTGTGGATGACGTCATGCCCGGAAGAGATGGTCCTAAGAATTTGAGGATTTTGAAAAAGAGTTAGTTAAAAGTTGACATAAGACCATGGAGTCGAAGAGTTGAGTTCTCTACGGTTGCGGCAAAGAGTTGAGTTTTTCGGATCTCTACCGACAGAGATGGATTGAGATCTTAAACACCACGAGATGCGCCGAACGTTGGGGGTGGGGTTAGCATAGTATAATTACAAAAGACTTTTAAGAATTATGTCTCTCTCCTCTTGTCGATGAACTGAAGTCAAGAAATTAATCATATTTACCCAACCCCTCCGCTCGGGCAGGATATGACACAAGGTCAATTTTTTAAGCGGAGTTTTACAGGTTTGAATTCAGAGTTTTCCTTCTCCTAGACTAGTTGCCTCACCAAGGCTGAAGAACCTAGTCTGCGCAACTATTTATCCATAGCTGGAGGGAGAATAATTGGATTCATACCTTTTTCCAGTTTCTGCGACAATAACCATTACACCACGGGCACCTGAAATTAATAAACGCCTTCGTACCCGAACAACACAGTCCGCCTGTATTGTGTATTTGAATATGTATTTGTAGTACCGTTGTGATTGACATCATAATGATTATGGCTATACAACATAAGTGACCTATGCAAAGCAAAGTAAATAGCAACTTGTATACAAAAGTGTTGGCTCCGTTCGCGCTCACCCGGATTATTTTAATTTTCAAAGGAGATGAACTCATGACAATCGTATAACTTAGAAGGACAACAGCAACAACAGTAACACATCAACAGCAATAATAATAATAATAATAATAATAATAATAATAGATAGATAGATAGATAGATAGATAGATAGATAGATAGATAGATAAATAGTGTACTGAATGAGATAGATAGATAGATAGATAGATAGATAGATAGATAGATAGATAGATAGATAGAAAATGATCAATCACGTAATAAGCGAAGGCAGCCTGCTAGCACAGAAAGAGTATAAGACTAGACACGACTGGATAGGCAAGGCGATCCTCTGGGAATTGTGCAAGAAATTGAAGTTTGATCATACAAACAAATGGTATATGCACAACCCAAATCTGGTGAATGAGATACACAAAGTCCTCTGGGGTTTTGAGATACAAACGGATCACCTAATCTCGGCCAGACAACCAACAAAAAAGAGAGAACTCGTAGAATTGTGGACTTTGCTGTCCTAGCGGACCACATAGTAAAATTAAAAGAACGCAAAAAGAAGGATAAGTACCTCGACCTTGCTAGGGAATTGAAAAAACTGGAACATGAAAGTGACGTTTATACCAACTCGGTACAGCCATCAAAGGATTGGTACAAGGACTGGAGAACTTGGAAATAACTGAACGGGTGGAGACTGTCCAAACTACAGCATTGTTGAGATTGGCCAGAATACTGAGAAGAGTCCTGGAGACATGAGGAGACTTGCTGTCACTCAAACTCCAGGGGAAAACAATCAGTTAACGCTGATGAGAAAAACTCTCTTGGAATAAAATAATAAATAATGGACTTAGCCGGTCTGGCTGACCATAGGGTAAAACTGAAAGAGAGCGAGAAGAAATATAAGTACCAAGACCCTGTTAGAGAACTGTCAAAACTATGTAACATGAAAGTGACAGTGGTACCAACTGTAATTGGTGCACTCGGTACAGTCACCAAAAGATTAGAGCAGGGATTAGAGGAGTTGGAAATATGAGGACGAGTGGAGACCATCCAAATAACAACATTGTTGTAATCGGCCATAATACTGTGAAGAGTCCTGGAGACTTGAGGAGATTTGCTTTCACTCAGACTCTAGTGGAAAACTATCAACTAACGTTAGTGTGAAAAACTCTAATAATAATAATAATGTCCTGCCGCTAGCTCGGATATCCCTGACCCTCTCTCGCCACTTCTCCCTGTCGTTTACCGCCTCTGTCTGGTCTTCGGGGCTACTTCCCGTATCCTCACATAACTGCTGTATGTATGTTCGAGGTGGTCGTCCTGCTTTTGCTCGGCCATATGTGAGGGTCCATAAATAATGATTGTGGTTGTTTAGTTGCTACTTACACAGTTTTGCTTAGTCGAATAGCTTCCCTTACCTTAGAAAAAGTAATTAAAAAACAGTCTGCAACCTAGACAGAATCAAGAAGAAGAAGAAGAAGAAGAAGATAACAATAAAAAAATTCCTGTTTTTTGTTTTGTTTTGTCTTTTTACCTGTTAGCAAAAAAGTTTTCGTAAATAACAATCTAAAAACGGCAGTGTTTGCTCCGTTCGCGTTCACCCAGATTATTTAATTTATCAAAGGAGATGAACTGTGATCGAAATTCGCGCGTCAAATTAAATTCGACTGACATAGAAACACCAATAATACTAATACTACTAAGGATAACTATGTGTCAATACTACCCATAATTACCAGAGTACCTGGAGCAATTCCAAGATTTATTTTATTTTATTTATTTTGAATATAACATGTCTCAAAGATTAATGATTGTGGTCTGAAAGGTGAAACGTGGGCTACGTAATTAAAGAAAATGTTTTGACAAATAAAGTTACAAAGCCGTCTCAGACTTATTTGTGGAAACTCGTTCTCACCGCCCAGATCAGTACGCATGCGTCAAAAGCGATGCGAAAAACAAATGGCGCGCTTTTTTCCCTCACCGTGGGAATAAGAGAAACGTACATTATTCATAAAGATGGCTGACGAAAGTGGACTTGCTAATACCGGCGCCATTGTATATTTGAAAAAAAAAAGTTCCCTGACGCAAAAAAGTGAAAAAAGCACCCCCACAAAAATGTGTAGAATAAGGATAAAAAAAATAAATAAGAATAATAAAAATGGTCTCAAGGAGTAACATTAATAATAATAATAATAATAATAATAATAATAATAATATACAACGCTAGTGTGTGTGTAATTTTTTTTTTTTTAATTCCCCGATTTATTTTTCACTATTGTGTGCATTTTTTTATTCGTTTTCAATTTCACTCTCGAGTCGGCTTGAACAACGGTTGTTGTTTAATGGGATACCTGAATGTTGTCACGTGATCCTGATATTGGAAGGAAGCCATCAAACTCATTTTGTATTCTTGGCCATCTTGGTTGCAACGTTTCGACCGCTGAATTCTCTTCATGTGCCATTTATCCTACCAAACCAAATCATATCTATTTAATACATGGTATAAAGAGGATTTGGCATTAAATACCCACAATAGTTGATATACCATAAAACCCTACCGAACCAAATCATATCTATTTAATATATATGTATGAAGAGGATTTAGCATTAAATAACCCACAAGAGTTGATATGCCATAAAACCAAACTAAACCAAATCATATATATTTAATATATAAGTATAAAGTGGATTTGGCATTAAATAACCTACAATGGTTGATATACCATAAAACATTACCAAACCAAATCATATCTATTTAATATATATATATATATATATATATATATATAAAGAGGATTTGGCATTAAATAACCTACAATGATTGATATACCATAAAACCCAACCAAACCAATCAGAATGCAACGTTGAATCCTTATAATCGGTCTAGGATTGGGAAACTCAGAAATAAAATAGTAACATATAAAGGGCCTTCTTGAAAATAACGACATGGCGATTAATTTTCCTTCTTAAGTGACACAAAATTACATGAAAAATTAAGAATGGAAACATTATCAATACCACTAAAACAAATTACCAGAAAACAATTCCAGGGGATTTCAACATATCGTTGTAACAAAATAAACAAAAACATCTTTAAAAAAAAAACATCATCATCATCATCATGTTGTGCAACCAGCACGGATATCCCTGACCTTCTCTCGCCACTTCTCCCTATCATTCATCGCCCCTGGCAGGTCTTCAGGGCTACATCCCCTATCCTCACATAGTTGCTGTATGTATGTTCGAGCGGGTCGTCCTGCTTTTGCTTAGCCATATGTGGGGGTCCATAGGAGTATATCACTTATGAGCTCTTCCTTGCTTCTCCAGCAGTGTCCTGCATGTCTGGGTCGTCTAGTTTTCGTGATGGGAGGTTTGTGGCCGTGGGGTGTTGCCTCCAGGACTTGTTCAATATTGCTCGCAACATTCTTGTGTAATTGCCGTCTAGCTTCTTCTGCAGCCGTTTAGTTAGCATCCAATAGTGCATCCATATAACAGTATCGACACGACCGCTGCCTGGAAGAAACTGCGTTCCATTTCATCGGTCAGGTTTGATTTCCATATGATCGAAAGCTTATCGATAGCTGTCCATGCCTTCGTTAGCCGCGTGTCGATGTCTTTTTCGATTGATGAGACGCTGCTAACTAGGTAAGTGAATTTGTCTACTAGTTTCAGAGAGGTTCCGTCTAGTGTGGAAATGTCACCTAACTGCACAAAAAAGTGGAAAGATAAATACACAATGTACGTAATTTCCTAACCTCTTGTCATGAACCAACCCCAGTCAGTCTGCTTAAAAAATGACCTTGTGTTACATCATGCACGTGACGGTGGAACTGGATATATCAATATTCCCAGAGGCGCGCTTAGTATAACGGTTATTGCGGAAGGAAATGGATTCGGTGATCCGAGTTCAAGTGATGGACGAGATTGTTTGCGTTTCGCTATGAGCCAATGTCAATGAAAAAAGCACGACTCAATCTGTTCACTCTTTAGCTTAGCATAAATAATAGGGCAGAGTTGGTTATTTTACCCTGCTTAGGCAACAACTCGAAAAGAAAGAAAACTCCGAATTCGAACCAGCTGTACTCCGCAGGCAATTAACCTTAAGTCACATCTTGTCCGTGGTGGAGGGGTTGAGTTAATTCACATTCACTGAACAGATGTTTTTTTGTTTTTTTTAATTCTATGGCCAAAAAGGTTGGGTTTTAAAAAAAAAACAACAAAAAAAACAACAACAAAAAAACAAATGAAACAAACAAAACAAAAAACAAAAATGTTCTTTTTGTATTGTTTGTTTGTTTTTTGTAATGGACTGAACATTTTCGCTCTAATTCAAAAGATGATGTTATTTCATAAAATTGATAATTAATTTTATAAATCTGATTTTATAATTATTTATATATCTGATTTTATGATTTTTTATAAACCTTATTTTATAATTATTCATTAATATGATTTTATAATCATTTATAAATCTGATTTTATAATTATTTATAAATCTGATTTTATAATTTTTTTATAAATCTGATTTTATAATTATTTATATATCTGATTTTATAATTTTTTATAAACCTTATTTTATAATTATTCATTAATATGATTTTATAATTATTTATAAATCTGATTTTATAATTATTTATAAATCTGATTTTATAATTTTTTTAAAATCTGATTTTATAATTATTTATAAATCTGATTTTATAATTTTTTTAAAATCTGATTTTATAATTATTTATAAATCAGATTTTATAATTTTTAAAAAATCTGATTTTATAATTATCTATAAATCTGATTTTATAATTTTTTTAAAATCTGATTTTATAATTATTTATAAATCAGATTTTATAATTTTTAAAAAATCTGATTTTATAATTATCTATAAATCTGATTTTATAATTTTTTAAAAATCTGATTTTATAATTATCTGTAAATCGAATAAACTTTTTAGCAAACCAATGCTATTTGTGTCTGAGTTATAGCACTAAACTGTATCTGATGGCGAGGCACTAGTTCCTGTGATGAGTAGAATACCCTGTCATGGCCATTACTCCCAGGTCCACCATGACAAAGAGAAGTAAAACCTGTTAGAGGGGGTATCCTCGTGGTGTAATGGTTAAAGCGATGAACTGCGGAATCGTAGTACGCGAGTTCGTACTCCAGTCGCGCTATTACATTCACTCTCGGGCAAATACCCTTGGGAAAGGTATGAACCCACTTATCCCCCCAGCTATGGATTAAATAGTAGAACTAATGTTCTTCTATGTGAATAGCTTTGACATTAAATAACCTACAAAGGTTGATATGCCATTAAACAAAGAAACCAAACCAAACCTGTTAGAATCCCATCTGAGGATCAAATAGATATTTTTAAAAAATATTCATATTCAATAAAACAACAACACAAATGTAAATTTGAGCGCACAATGAACGCGATTCCCTAACCTCTTGGCATCAAATCAGTCTCGAGGAGCTGACATGCCGTTAAAACCAATCATTCTATCTGATACTATTTAATCAAATAAATAATTCGAATGAGTCTGTCTCGCTAAAAATCGAGCGTTACCGATTAATATTGAAAACCAATGTTTTAGTTGACCAGTTAATAATAAACTAACATTTGACTTTTGTCTGATATTCAAATCAATGCTTTTTGCTTCTGCTGCTGCTGCTGCTTCGGTGGTGGCGGTGGCGGCAAAATACCATTTGTAAATATAATTAATCTCTTGACTCGACTAAACGTCACTTAACGACAATGTTTGAGCGTCAAAATTTCCCATATTCATTACTAAAACATTTGTCAAGTGATTTCTTGTTCAGGGAACTCAGCGTCCCATTGGGCCGCTTAGATTCCGAGGCAGAAACCACAGAACTGATATAATCGTCAAATATTTATGTATGGTTTTCCAATGATTTTCAACCTGTGAATTAAAAACGATTATTGAAAAAACAAATAATTATAAAATCAGATTTATGAAATAACATTATCACTTTCATGAAATAACATTTTCGTTTGAATCAGAGCGAAAATTTCCTGTCCATCGCAAAAAAAGAAAAAAGAAAAATTTTTGTTTTTCGTTTTGATTGTTTTGGGTTTTTTTTTAAAGTTTTTTTGTTGTTTTTTTTTTTGGGTGGGGGGTGTTTTTGTTTTTTGTTTTATTTTTGTTTGTTCTTATTTTGTTTGTTTTTGTTTTTGTTTTTGTTTTTTTTTAGCTTGAGTTGCGCTTTTTTTCTCGTGGGGAGGGGTCCGCCGTGGTATTCACATCAATTTTTATTTGTATTTTCTTTCTTGCTTTCTTTCTTTCATTTTTCCTTTCTTTCTTTCTCTGTCTTCTTTTTCTTTTCTTTTCTTTTTCTGAATTGCTGTTGCTTTTTATCTCAACATACTGAAAGTGTCATTTCTTCAACAACGAAGAATAACATATAATTAAGATTGTAACTGACGTTCCCGGAGAAAACCGGATTATCCAGATCCGCTGCGTTACCAACAAAGCCATGAGACTAACTTACGGTAGAGCAACGCTATAAACACCAGTAGGTGCTTGTGGTTAATACCGTTGAAATTAGGGGACACATTGAGCTCAGTTCCAATCCTGAACGAGGCTGTTAACATTTCACATAGCACTGGGAAAGGTATCAATTCGACTATTTTCCCAACAGTTATGAATAGATAACGCAGACTGGGGCCTTTAGGTACTCTGGTTATCAATTGATTTACCACAAGAAAACCCGGCAAGCACTGCGCGCGACATACGGGAACACTGGAGAGCTTTTATAATCTTATTAGGTCTCAGCAGCAGTGTATACTGTCATCTCCCTGACTGGAGATCGATCTAGTGACCCCAAAATGAAGAGATGTAACCCTACCTGGGAGCAACATATCCACATCGCACACAAGCGTTGCCAAGTCCACCAGTCATGGTAAACGCCCGACAAATTTAACCTATGTCTTGTTGTTACATCTGTACTCATACAGAGGATTCGTCATCTCCAGGTGTTGTATCCTCATATGCATGCACATCTGTATGCAGAACACAACGACACAATAATAGACGATCGACACTTCTTTAGAAAATATATATACCTCTCACTTTATTTGAAAGGGTTGTGTGTGAGAGAGAGTTGGAGATCGAACAGAACTGCAACACATTGACCCCCACTCTTATGGCCATCAGCGTTTCTTTCCCGTTCTCCTGGGCTGCTCAACCGGACACCCGGGGGCCCAGCTTTCTGCTGGGTGCTGGCTTTCTCTACCACATCTTGTCTCCAAACTCTTCGATCTCCAAACTAACTAACTTCCTGTCTTCACCGAGTTATATAATAGTTCAATCGCCCACTCAATATCTCCCCATAACTGGCCATCGGAATGTGTCACTTCCGCCGTCTTTGAAATGGCATGTTTGATCTTCATCAAGCGGAAATGACTGTCATGCAGTTCACAGGTCACTCTCTTCCGGTGTATCAGTCTGTGACTGTACCGTGGGATTTTAACCCTGTCCCATATTGTCAGCCAAGCTCGCCCACGTCAATGGAATGGCATGTTTGGCAGAGTCGGAAATCAATATAAAACACAAGGCCACATCTTCTTATCTTGGAGATACTCATATCTCTTTGCATGATCGTAACCTCAAGGGGAATAAAATAGATAAGCATATTTTTTAAGTAGAGTGCAGGAGATCACGGTATACAGCTGATGAGACCTAATAAGGTCGACACAGCTGTCTAGTGTTCCCGTATGTCAAACATAGTACTTGCTGGGCTTTTTTGCTTATAAGTGGCACAAGGCCGTATGAATGGGGCACTCGATAAGACAAATTCACTCTTGAAGATTTGATTGTCTAGCTTGCAGACCATTACACCACCGAAATGCTTTTAGTAATTTACTAAACTTTTTGCTTCTATGTGGCGCAAGGCCTTACGAATGGGGCATCCAATGAGACTCTAAAAGACTTTTGAAGTTTTGCTAGTCCAGCTTGTTAACCATCACAGCACCCAAGGCACCCTTAGTAATTGACTAAACTTAAGCCAGAAGCTTAGTAATTTACTAAGGGCACAGGGCTGTATGAATGGGGCATCCAGTGACACTCGAAAAGACTCGAGAGGTTTTGCTGGTTCAGCTTGATAACCAGCTTGTTAAGGCGCCCTTAGTAATTTACTAAGCTTTTTGCTTCTATGTGGCACAGGGCTGTACGAATGGGGCTTCTAATGAGACTCGAAAAGACTCGAGAGGTTTTGCTGTTCCAGCTTGATAAGGCGCTCTTAGTAATTTAAGTTTTTTGCGTTGAAGTGGCACAAGGCTGTATGAATGGGGTTTCCAATGACACTCGAAAAGACTCATGAAGTTTTGCTAGTCAAGCTTGCTAACCAGCTTGCCAAGGCGCACTTATTAATTTCCTAACCTTTTTACTTTGAAGTGGCACAAGGCTGTATCAATGGGGCTTCCAATGAGACTCGAATCCACTCGTAAAGTTTTGCTAACCATTACACCATCCAAGCATGACTGGAGTTCGAAACCGCTTACTGTGATATCACAGTCCTGCCTCTATGCCACAGAGTATCCCTGGAGACCCATTTAGGAGAAGGTAAACTCTGAATTTAGGCATCTGCTTAAATATTGACTTTGTAATGTATTCTACTTGTGCGAAGGATTTAGGTAGATATACGAGGTGCATGCGATAAGTTTCCAGACTTTTTTTTCGTATGGCCATTTTTATAGTACACACATGAAACTCTAGTCCCCTTCGAAGTAATCTCCACCGGCTGCAATGCACTTGTTTTACCGTTCCAACAACTTGTGGAAGGTCCCATGGAACTCCTCTTGTGTGAGCATGTCAATGGCCTTCGTCACAGCCTCTTTCATCTCCTCAATTATCTCATAACGACACCCTGTGAGCTTAGGGAATAACCAAAAGTCACAGGGGACAAGGTTTGGACTATAGGGAGACTAAAGAACTGTCTTGATGCCCATCTTGCTCAAATAGTCTGTGACAAGGATAGAGTTGTGGACTGGTTCATTTTTCTGGTGGAAATGCCACTGACCCGATTTGAAGAGTGCTGGCCTCTTCCCAAGGAATCTCTTC
This sequence comes from Sepioteuthis lessoniana, assembly GCA_963585895.1. NCBI lineage: Eukaryota > Metazoa > Mollusca > Cephalopoda > Myopsida > Loliginidae > Sepioteuthis > Sepioteuthis lessoniana. The sequence continues at coordinate 6,375,405 of OY757937.1, forward strand.
CTGAACTCCCTTAAAACCTCAACATATTAATCCTAACCATAATCCTTTGGCCAATCAACTCTGGTGTATTGACTTCTTTACTCCTCCCACACCTCACATCATTCCTCACAGACTTCCTGCCTTCCTCGAATCTCTTATGCCACACAAAATCTGATGCTCGATTCCTGCAACATGGTTGAAAAGCAGTCTGAAGCATTCCATACGTTTCTGTAGCATTTTTCCAAATTTAGAACAGAATTTTATTGCATATCGTTCTTCTAAAGTGTCCTCTCGTCTAGATTGCATTTTTGAAATTCACCAGCTGTGACAATCAGACTTTAGTAGAATTATCAAGTGTTTACAACAATTTTAAATGCCTATACAAAAAATGTCTGGAAACTTATAGAATGCACCACGTATATAGAAACAGAATGAGATAGATAGATAGATAGATAGAAAAGAAAGAAATAGATAGATAGATAGATAGATAGATAGATAGATAGATATGAACAGACTGAGATAGATAGATAGATAGATAGATGGAAAGAAAGAAGAAGAAGAAGAAGAAGAAGAAGAAGAAGAAGAAGAAGAAGAAGAAGAAGAAGAAGAAGATAGATAGATAGAACCGCCTATTAGCCTACTTTTGATGGCAATAACCTCGTTTCAGAATTCCCATCTAACAACCAAATATTATTGTATTTATCTATTTAAAAAGCAAAAAAAAAACCTGCTATTCTACCTTTTATCCAAACTCAGAATTCATTAATCTATATATTTATGATCAAACAAAATCTATTCGACAATTATGGTCATTATTATTATTTGCTCTCAGCAATGCGATTGATGTTATTGTTTGGTTTGAGTAGGCAGTAGTGGGATTGTTAGAGAAGGTGTTAATTAAGTTGTTGACGATCAGTTAGACTTGGATGGTTCCATCAATGGACTGGTGGTTGTTGTTGGGGTCGGGGAGTAAAAATTAGGGCAGTCCGGGTTGGGTTAAGTGGGAATGAAGCCTATTCAAGTGCGAAAGTGTAAGGGAAACAATGATTTAAAAGGAAAAGGAATCAGAAAATATGAGTGGAAATAGATTGGATTATTGGGAAAAGAAAGAAAGAAAGAAAGAAAGAAAGAAAGAAAGAAAGAAAGAAGTTACGCAAAAAAAGGTTTAAAAAGGGTAAAGGAAAAACTAGATAAGAAAGAAAGAAAGAAAGAAAGAAAGAAAGAAAGAAAGAAAGAAAGAAAGGGGTGGATGAAGATTCTAATACAGAATTTTTTTTAAAAAAGAGTGTAGAAGAAAAACTACATTAGAAAGAAAGAAAGAAAGAAAGAAAGAAAGGAATGGGTGAAGATTCTAATACGGAAAAAAAAATTTTAAAAAGTGTGTAGAAGAAAAACTAGATTGGAAAGAAAGAAAGAAAGAAAGAAAACCGTATGTAAAAGAAAGAAAGAAAGAAATAGGAAACACAAGGGTCTGATGCAAGAACGAAAGAAAAATACACAAACGAAATAAAGAAAAAAGATGGAAAAAGCTACGTTGAAAAGAAAGAAGGAAAGAAAGAAAGAAAGAACATAAGGGACTGATGCAAAAACGAGCGGGCGAGAAAGAAAGAAAGAAGATGGAAAAAAGCTTGCTTGGAAAGAAAGAAAGAAAGAAAGAAAGAAAGAATTAATTTTGTTCCTGGTTTTAATGGCGGGAATTTTACATTCGACGCGTTGGAAAAAGATGAAAAATATTCTCAGAGATGTCCAATGGAAAAATTGGCATATATAATCTCTTGTAGGCCGTGTACCGAAGCATGGCCCGGAAGTAAGCAAGCTAGGAGGGTAGTAAGACCCAGCCAGGGAGTCGGGGGAGTTTATAAGTGAGGGGGTATCACAAATAGAGGGAAGAAAGGGAGCCAATGGAGGTACAAGTCGACTCCTTCGCAGATTTGGAGAGTTTCCAGTGCTAATTCCTGCTTCTCCGCCAGCCTGATTTCCCGGGGGGGCTCTCTGATTGGGTCCGTCCGATCGATATCAGGAAGACATCCACGAGGTATCGATCTGGCAAAGGTGTGGAGATAAATGGGAATGATTGAATAAGAAGGTCGGGAGGGATGTTGGTGTGTGCAAATATAAATACTAAGAAGGGCAGATAGAAGTTATTATTATTTATTTGGGCATTTGCAATGGTAACATCTGGTGGCTAATCATGTGACAACAAGTTTCCAGGACCTAACTCAGAATTCTTTCTGGTCATAATCTACTGTGGTCTAGGCAGCTTCATATCTTCCTCGAATGAGAAAATGTATCCATCTATATATATATATATATATATATGTATCGTCCTACGTGTCTACCCACACTGAAGAGTTCTGATAGAACGAAACAGTCTGTCTGTGGATGACAATATATATACGCTCCCCCATGGGGGTTGAGCACTCTGACGAAGGAATTTTCGGCTGCCGCTCGCATAATGCAAAGCTCTTCGAAAGAATTGAACACTCTGGTAACCGATAGGGTATAAAAATGTAAACAAACGGACGCTGCTGCTGCTGCTGTTGCTACATAATACCTTATAATTCCCTTAGCCAACGTGGTACGATTGTTGGCCGAGCGGTCTGATAGTAAGTCTAACGTAAAGTTGGACGGGTTTCGATCCCGGCTTCAAACGTCCTACATGTCTAGCCACTCTGAAGAGTTCTGAAAGAACGAAACAGTCTGCCTGTGGATGACAATATATATATATATATTGTCATCCACAGGCAGACTGTTTCGTGCAAACTAGCAAAGATATATATATATTTATATTTGCTAGTTGGCCAGTAGGAATGTGTTCATGTGAGGTTTTCTGGGGAGAACGTCGCGTATGAGTTTACCCCTACATCATCAGTAGTGTCTAGCATGTTCGTCTTACGTGAATAGTTTGTGAGATAGGAAGTAAGTGGCCACACAATGATTAATTTGCGTGGTTCTGCTTCCAGGAAGTTTTTCAAAACAGCAAGTAATATTCTTGTGTAGTTTCCATCTAATGTACATCAGTTCTGTGCAGACACCGGACGCCTTCTAGAGGTCATGACAGGAGCGATATACGAAAGGCGCGGATAGAAAGTAAGAGTGAAGAGACTTCGTGCTATCAGGACGACATGATGATGATGATGATGAATCTAATTATCTGTGCCAGTCGATTCATATCTATCTATCTATCCCGGTTGGTTCATATCTGCTGTTTTAGTTTGACCATATTAAGGGAAGTTTCCTGTTTAAAACTTCTATTAAACAAAAATCACTTTAAATGGGTTAAATATTAACAATTGGAGAAAAAAGAGCTGTTTTCGGTTTTCAGCACACAAACACACAAAAAAAAAAAAAAAACACAAAAAACACGCTTAGCTTAGATGTTTATTCAGAAGTATAGCGGCGAAATGGGATTTGAAAAATAACTGCATGTGTTATGAGAATATTACGTGAATCTCGTAATGCATTCGCGATCGAGTGTCGGTTTAACGAACTTCATTTTGAATTGTTCCACGGATTATTTCTTTTGTTCCATGACCACATGGAACTATTTTCTGTTATTTCTATTAGACGTTTTATCCATTTGGCTGTATTACGCCCTTTGATTCCTATTTGGATCAGAAACTGGTACAGGGTACCAGCTACGAAACTTCTTTCTCCTACTTCTACTTTCACAATCATACTGTACCCTTCCTTTTCTAGATTTTTTTTTAAAGATCTTCGTATTTGCTGGTTTTATACTCGTAGCTTTGATTCATCCGGCTTTCATATGGTATTAATAGTTCTACCACGACGATTTAAATGTTCGCCCTTGACAAAAGAACAATGCCCGGTTGCAGACCTTTGCTAGATATTGTTTTTTTGGTATTCGTGATGCCATCCTGGTAGGTCGGTAGATACCTCCTAATTTCCACTTGATCCAAGGTTTTGACCAAGTACAGCTCGATGCTTAATTGTTTGCTTAGGGTCAGCGTATATTCTCCTCCTCTCTGAAACAAATTTCTGGGTTGAAATGTTTGGTTCTGATTTTATATGATTCTTTATAAATTTGACCAAATCCACCAAACTCTGTTGTGTCTCCAGGTGTATCTCCCATTTCCAAGACCTGTCTTACCCATATTTACCAACCCCTCCGCTCGGGCATGATATGACACAAGGTCAATTTTTAAGCGGAGTTTAACAGGGTTGAATTCAGAGTTTTCTTTCTCCTAGACTTGTTGCCTCACCAAGGCTGAAGAACCTAGTCCGTCCTACTATTTACCCATAGCTGGAGGGAGAATAATTGGATTCATACCTTTCCCAAGGGTATTAGTGCTATGTGAAATGCAATCAGCCTGGTCCAGGATTTGAACTCGTGTCGCCGTATCCATTTCCCACGACGATAACCATTACACCATGGGCACCTCCATGCTCCAATGTTTGTGGTTTGTCATTACATAGAGGACAGGTAGGATCTCTTTCTTTCTATCTAAAAAGATTCTTTTTGGAAGCAAGCTGGTCGTACGTACAGCGTATTAGAAAACTCAACCTTAGAGGAGATAGCTACCATATGTCATTACAAGTAATAGACTTTTGCAAGGTCTCCTCAAAGTTTGTTCATTGGCCGTGTTGGAATAGCTGAATTCCTTTTAGGAATATTTTATTTTCAACCTCGCACCTTACATCCTGAATGACCAAATCCCGGCGTTTTTGTCGCAAGTTTTTGACCATTGTTGCATTTCATTAGTTCCAAAACCTTCTCTCCCAGTCTGAGTGTGACCTATGATTTCCTTGAAAACAAGATTGTCCATAGTACTTCTTATGGTGTCTGGACTTTATGTACCATATTCACAATTAACGCTAGATACAGCCATGTGTGAAATAGACATGGCATGTTGGTAACACATATACATCGAACATATAATGAACATAGGAATCTCGAAATTCGAAAACACATAACGACTTCTTGTTCAGGTACGAAACCTTTTTATTAACTTTGAGTTAAAGGTTTCGACATAAGGAGAGAGACACAATCTTCTACGCTGTCTTACTCGAGCGGCCACCATAGGGCGTAAGTTCGCCTCACGTCTGCAGCTCCAACAGTCGATCCTCCTCGTTTGGCGTCTAGTTTTCAACTCCCTAACTTTCTTTCAATTCTCCACAAACCTCTGCGCGTTTTCGGTGCGTGACGTCACTCGCACTCCGTCTCCCGTTTCGCCTCGGACTATTGTGACATCTGAGTGACACTTCCATCCGCCTGCGCGCGCCTGCGTTAACACCTGCCTCAATGTTGCACCTAACTAACCCATGTGCTGTGGGATTTAGTGATTTTATCACTTCCTCCTTTGAGTCATCCAGCATCATTTGGAGTCTAATTTTCCCGGGTTTGAATTCCTCCACAATTGATTTGAGTGGTAATTTTAATTTTGCTTGTCTGCAGTACAAAGCAACATCAGACAAAACTGACGGTAAACCCAACCATTTTCGAGTATATTTATTTATCTTAGCCTCCATTAACTCAACTGTACTTGTCGCAATTTCATATACGAGTTGCGGCTATAATAACAGTAGAATAAATTTATCCTGCAAGCATCAAACCTTGACTTTTCCTTGTAGAGAACTGCGAACAATCTTATGGAGACTTTCTTGTAATATTTTGGATGTTTCTTTCTCTTGATTAATATCTTTCAAGGACTCATCAAACCAACATCCCAAACTTTTTACCAGTTCTTCTGACACAGTGGGGATTTTTTGACCACCTACCATGAAATTTATATTTTGATTCACTTTTCCTTTCCTAAGCGAGAGACTTCTAGACCTTTGGGGTTTGGATTTCATCTTACACCTAATCATCAGCCTGTC
>OY757937.1:6386221-6391221 GCA_963585895.1 Sepioteuthis lessoniana
CAGGTCAACTCTGAACACGACGATGGCAGTACCTGTCAGGATCCCGTCTATGATTCATGTTTTAAAATCACTAGAAATAGTAACGAACAATGAAAACCATATATTTGCTTGCAAATAGGACTGACTTCGGCATATAATAGACATAAAACGAAACAACTAGCAAACCGATTATCAAGTGCTTTGTTTACTAGTTAGGGTGGAATCTCCGTGATGTCGTGGCTAAAGTACGAGACTGTAGCAATGCAGTAAGCGAGTTCAAATAGCAGTCGCCCAATTACATTCACTTTCAGACTAATGCCCTTGGGAAAGGTATAAAAAGTCTTTATCCCCCCCAGCTATGGGTTAATTAGTGCCACTATTGTTCTACAAAGATGGTTTTGGCATTGAATAACTTGTGAGGGTTTATGTGCCATTAAATATAAAAATCGAAACCGAAATATTCTAGTTGTCTTGATAATTTAGATAGATAGATAGATAGATAGGAATAGAGGGAGACCGACTGAAAGAAAGAAAGAAAGAAAGAAATAGAAAGAAAGAAAGAAAGAAAGAAATAGAAAGAAAGAAAGAAAGAAAGAAGACTTAGATAGAGAGATAGATAGATGGGAATAGAGTGAGACCAACAGAAAGAAAGAAAGAAAGAAAGAAAGAAAGAAAGAAAGAAAACTTAGATAGATTAAGAAAGAAAGAAAAAAGAAAGAAAGAAAGAAAGAAAGAAGACATAGATAGATAAGAATAGAGTGAGAAAGAAAGAAAGAAAGAAAGAAAGAAAGAAAGAAAATGGACATAGATAGATAGATAGATAGATAAGAATATCTTGAGACAGAAAAAGGCAGACAGATAAGGAAATCGTGAGATAGATAGATATGAATAGACTGAGGTTGATAGATAGATAGGTAGGTAGATAGATAGATAGATCTCTGTCAATGAGTAGTATTTTTTAAAATATTCGTAATTAGAATCATGAAGGATAAAACAAACCGAAATTATGACTAATATTGAGATGGTTGCTCTGTTTTAATTGCACAGCAACCTTTTTGAGTTATTTATTGCCACAGTTGGGGGGGTGGGGGTGATAAAAGGGTTTTCCCAAGGGTATTAGTTCAAAAGTGAGCGTAAAAGCCAACGTTGCGTTCGAAGTTGCTTAATCCATGGCAGCAGTCCAGCCCATTGGCCATTAGGCCATTGTGCGGCTTTATGAATGTTTTTGATACTTCTGTTATACAATCAATGTTCTGGCGTAGTGGTTAACGTGCTGTCCTACAGCGACGTAATAATTGAGTTCAAACTCCAGTTGCGTAATTATGTTCACTTTTGGGCTAATGCCCGTAGGAAAGGTATAAAACCCTTTATATCCACCCCCAAGGTATGTGCAAAATAGTTGCAATAATATTCTTCAAAGGAGATAGTTTAGCATTGAATAACCCTAGCCCAGTCGGCTGGGGCTGTAGAATACACCGACTGCTTCTCTGTAGAGTGGGGTTAAGACTCCCCCCAACCTGTGTCCCGATATGACACTAAGCAATCTTAAGTTCCAGCAATGCCGGAGCTTTAGGGAATGCGGAATACCTCTTTATTTGCATCACTCCCATGTCCACTCTGGCCCGGAATGGTTGCACCTCATGGGATCCTATCTATGAGTCAAATCGAATTAAACTGCGTACTTATGCTAAACTGAATTGCTAAAAATAGAACTGTTTTGACATTCAAACTGCGTACTTATGCTAAAGTGAATTGCTCGAAATAGAACTGTTTTGACATTTAAACTGCGTACTTATGCTAAACTGAATTGCTCAAAATAGAACTGTTTTGACATATAAACTGCGTACTTATGCTAAACTGAATTGCTCAAAATAGAACTGTTTTGACATTTAAACTGTGTACTTATGCTAAACTGAATTGTTTTAAATAGAAATAGAGCTTAGTTAATAAAGCAGCTGATACATAGAACCATGGTTCCCTGAAAAAGTACGCATGAGTCCGAATCTCACCGGGTGCTTTTTTATCATTCTAATTTTTAATTCACTATTTTCCTAGCTGTCACAACAGTGACGAGCCGAGGGGGCAACAATTTTTAGAAAAATTAATTAAGATTACAAAGACGAAGGATAATTCTCGCCAAATTTATTAATAATACCGATGGACAATGCAACTTAGCCATCTTTCATACATTTTGATTGAAAAAATGACCGAAATAATTAAAATGTATATTTACCTTGAGTTAATATTTTTTTTGTAGCAGTAAATAAACTAATATAAGATAAGACGGAAAATATTTTTGTTTAATTGCAGAATATTCTGACTTTATAAAATATACGTTGTTTTTTTTTCTTTTTTTGCTAATGAATTCCATAATTCTTTCATAAACGTTCTTTTATTCATTATATTTTAGTAAAGTCACACGCGCAAAAACAATTACCGATTCCGACTACGCCGATGACATAGTGATTCTGGCAAATACACCCAACCAAGCTGAAACCCTACTGCATAGTTTGGAACGAGCCGCCGCAGGCATTGGCCTCCATTTCAATGCACACAAAACGGAATACATGTGCTTTAATCAAGCAGGCGAGATTTCCACGCTAGACGGAAGCTCTCTGGAACTAGTAGACAAATTCACCTACCTAGGAAGCAGTGTCTCATCAACCGAAAAAGACATCGACACGCGACTAACGAAGGCATGGACAGCTATCGATAAGCTATCGATCATATGGAAGTCAGACCTGACCGATAAAATGAAACGCAGTTTCTTCCAAGCAGAGGTCGTATCGATACTGCAATATGGATGCACTACGGTTGAAGAAAAAGCTAGACGGCAATTACACAAGAATACTGCGAGCAATATTGAACAAGTCCTGGAGGCAACACCCCACAAAGCACCAACTATATCGCCACCTGCCTCCCATCACGAAAACTATCGAAGTTAGATGAACCAGGCATGCAGGACACTGCTGGAGAAGCAGGGGCGAGTTCATAAGTGATGTACTCCTATGGACCCCCACATATGGCCGAGCAAAAACAGGACGGCCAGCTCGAGCATACATACAGCAGCTCTGTGAGGATACAGGATGTAGCCCTGAAGGCCTGCCAGAAACGATGAACGATTGGGAGAAGTGGCGAGAGAGGGTCAGGGATATCCATGCTGGCAGCATGACATGATGATGATGATGATATAGAATGATTATATGTAATTGATGCTTTTCTGTGATTAGTTTTCTCCAACTACAAACAAAAAAACAAGGTAAGCATCCTTTAAACTTTTAATCATTTTTGCAAGGTGTTATATATATATATATATATATATAAGTCTGCAAATGAATTTTAGTGTGTAATTTTAGGGTTTTATTTCCTCGACGTGTGTTTCGGACGTCATCGTCCTTTTCAAGAGACTAATAATGAAAACACATTATTGCTCACTTCAATAGGACCACGACGTCCGAAATAAGTGTCGAGCAAATAAAATCCAAAAATACTACATACAAATTTATTTGAGGACCTATTCATTTTAGAATAAATCTTTTTCTCTACCAAAAAAAATTGTATATTTATATATATGCACTTATAGATACGAGGTGCATACGATAAGTTTCCAGACTTTTTTCGTATGGACACTATTATTGATAGTACACACATGAAACTCTAGTACCCTTTGCACTTGTTGTACCGTTCAAACAACTTCTGGATGGTCCCATGGAAGTCCTCTTGTGTGAGCGAGTCAATGACCTTCGTCACAGCCTCTTTCATCTCCTCAATTGTCTCATAACGACAGCCTCTGAGCTTAGGGAATAACCAAAAGTCACAAGGAGCAAGGTCTGGTCTATAGGAAAGCTGAGAAACTATCCAGATGCCCATCTTGGTCAAATAGTCTGTGACAAGAATGGAGTTGTCCTGGTGGAAATGCCACTGACCCGATTTGAAGAGTGCTGACCTCTCTCGACGGAATCTCTTCCTGAACTCTCTTAAAACCTCAACATAGTAACCCTAAACTTAATCCTTTGGCCAATCAACTCTGGTGTTCTGACTTCCTTACTTCTCCCACACCTCTCATCATTCCTCACAGATTCACTGATTTCGTTGAATTTCTTATGCCACTCAAAAACTGATGCTCGATTCATGCAAGAGGCTCTAAAAGCAGTCTGAAGCATTCCATACGTTTCTGCAGTACTTTTTCCAAGTTTAAAACAGAATTTTATTGCATATCAGTCTGCTAAAGTGTCAGATAGCATTTTTTAAATTCACCAGCTGTGACAATCAGGGTTTAGTAGGATTCCACTTGCTGCTGTAGCTGTTCATTTGAACCTGAAATCATAAAAATTGGTCAGTCATCTCATAATATGAATATACTGAATTCTCAAGAGTCTATGACAATTTTTAATGCCCATAATAAAAAATTCTGGAAACTTATCGTATGTACCTCGTAATACACACAAACGCACACAAATAGCTGGAAATATAAATGTTTTTGATAATTAAACCGTACTTACATTTAAACTGTGCTAATGCGAAACTAAATTGTTTGAAATGGAACTGTTTTTGACATTAAACCTGTACTAACACTAAACGGAATTGTTATATATAGAACTGTTTTGACATTTAACTGTGTGTAAACAAAATTAGCTGAATTAGAACTGTTTGAATAAAATTAGTAATTTGAAATAGAAATGTTTTTGACTATTAAACTGTGTACTCATGCTAGCGTGAATTATTTGAACCTGAACTGACTATTTGTATAAAAATGGATTTGGCGTTAAATAACCCACAAAGGTTGATATGCCATAAAACGCAACCAACCAACCAAACGCACACACTCATATACATTTTAATTCAATACAAGCATGTTTATTTTTAATTCACTAAAACACGCATATATATATATATATATATATATATATATATATATATATATATATATATATATATAAATATATATATATATACACACGTTTCTTTGTATTTAGAATATATATGAGTGTGTGAGCGTTTGTCTGTGTGTTATTTATAAG
>OY757937.1:6396221-6501221 GCA_963585895.1 Sepioteuthis lessoniana
GTTTGGTTTTCTCTGTTTAATGGCGCATCAACCTTTGTGGGTTATTTATTCCAAAACCAATCCTTGTAGAAGGGACGAAGATTAATTATCTGTTTGCCAGATTTCAATTGATGACCACGAAATTTAATTGTTAGTTTGGTTTTCTTTGTTTAATGGCACATCAACCTTTGTGGTTTATTTAATTCCAAAACTAATCCTTGTAGAAGGGACGAAGATTAATTATCTGTTTGCCAGATTTCAATTAATGACCACGAAATTTAATTGTTAGTTTGGTTTTCTTTGTTTAATGGCACATCAATCTTTGTGGGTTATTTAATTCCAAATCCAATCTAATTGACATTTTTATCGTTTAGGATATTTGATCAATGTAAATTCAAACTCGCCTTCTTTGAGGCTGCTGTCAAACTCTTTAGCCGTTACGCAACGGTAACTCCTGGAGATTTTATTCTTTTTTAAATTCTTTTTCATCGGTTTTTTTTTCCTCGTATAACTCGTGTTCGAAATGTAATAATGTTTGAGAAGAAGGCCGGACGATATCGCAGTCGAAATGTTGGGAGTAGAAAAACTAACATGGATTTTAACAGCATATCAATTTGTCTAAAAGTAATTTACTTTTGCTAAGGTATGATACAAATAGGGTACCCAAAGAGACTCGAACTCACTCGTGAAGGTTTGCAAGTCTAGTTTGCTAATGTAACATAATCAAGGAATGATTTTTTTATATTAATCATTTTTCGTTGATTATATTTTATCATTCAGTTTGGTTGGGCTTTGAATTATTCAGGTCGCTTTGTCCAGGTGCATAGTCAGTTGGTGCAGTTTTACGCTCGTGTGCAAAGGATATAACAATCACCATTTCTCATAATAAACCCCTAGATAGGAAATGGGGCTGGAATGTGAATGAATCTCTTCTGGGCATGACGTCATCCACACTGAAGATTTTGAAAAGACGTCAGTTGGGTATTCGACCGTTGAAGACAGAGTTGGGTTTTCTACCGTTTAGACATGCGGTTGAGTTTTTCGGATCTCGGCCGGCAGAGATGGATTGAGATCCGAAACATCACAAGATGCGCTGCGCGTTGGGGTGGGGTCAGCATAGAATGGTTAGCATAGGCTTTTCAGAATTGTGTCTCTCTACTTGTGTCGCCATGGACCGAACCCAGAAATTAATAAACCCGTTCGTATCTGAAACGAAAGAGTCAGTCTGTATTTTTATTACAGTCGTGATTGAGATCATTATGGCTATACAACACTAACCCTAACCCTGCTCGAGGTCCCCCTATCCTAAGAACTTAGTGGATCACGTTTATATTAACATACTTTCAGTTGTACTTTTTAAACAAATCCATTTGACCCGTAAATAACACTCTAACAGTTTTGCTCAGTCGGCTGAGGCTTTAGAATACACCGACTGCACCTTTACAGAGGAGTAAGACCCCTCCAACAAGTGTCCTGGATGTGACACTAAATAATCTGATAGTGAGGTTCCAGTAATGCTGAAGCTTTGGGGAATGTGGAGTACTCCTTCATTGCCATCATTTCCAGGTCCACTCTGGCCCAAAGTTGTAGTACCTGATAGGGTCCTCTCTGTTGGTCAAATAGAGATAAACTGTGTACTTATGCTAAACTGAATTACTTAAATTAGAACTGTTCTGATATTAAAACTTTTGCTAAACTGAATCGCTTGAAATAGAACTGTTTTGACTTGTAAACTGCGTACTTATTCTAAACTGAATTGTTTGAAATAGAAGTGTTTTGACATTTAACTGTGTGTAAACAAAAATACACTTATACTAAACTGAATTGTTTGAATTAGAACTGTTTGATTAAACTGAATAGCTTGAAATAGAAAAGTTAATTAAACTGTGTACTCATATGAAACTGAATTGTTTGGAATAGAACTGGTTTGATTTGGTTTGTTGGGTTTTATGGCATATCAACTTTTGTAGGTTATCTAATGCCTAATCCGTTTTTATGTAAATAATCAGTTCTATTTCAAACAATTCAGTTTAGCATGAGTACACAGTTTAATTGTCAAAAACATTTCTATTTCAAACTATTTAAGCAGTTATATTAACAATTCAGTTTAGTGTAAGTACAGTTTCAATGTCAAATACAGTTCAATTTTAAATAATTCAGTTTAGCATAAGCAGGCAGTTTAAATGTAAGTGCGATTTAATTGTCAAAAACATTTCTATTTCAAGCTATTCAGTTTACTCAAACAATTCAATTTAGCATAAGTATGCCGTTAGTTCTATTTAACCCATAGATAGGGCCCTATCAGGTGCTACCACTCCAGGCCAGAGTGGACCTTGCAGCGATGGTAATGTGTTGTATACTCATATGCAGATGCATGCAGACAAAATCATAACGACACAATAATAACGAGCGACACAGTTCTTTTAGAAAAATATACGTCTCCCTTTATTGAAAGGGTTCTGTGTGAGAGGGAGTTGGAGACTGAAAAGAACTGCAACATATTGACCCCCACTCTATCATAACCGCGTTTCTTTCCCGTTCTCCTGGGCTGCTCAAACGGGGACCTGGTGGCCCAGCCTCTCTGGGACATGTTCCTATATCCAGCATCTTCTCACCAACTGGTCTGATCTCCAAACTCTCAATCGAGGGTCCGAGGCCACTTCTACCGGGTGCTGGTTTCTTCTACCGCATCTTGTCTGCAGCTCATCTGGTCTCCAAACTGATTGAATTTCCGGTGCACTTAGTTATAAAATAGTTCACGCCCACCTTCTTCTTGTGGACGTCACAATTTCGCACTCACTCAACCTGTCCACGGTCAAGGCTTTAATATCCTGATAATTCCTCGACCGGATGCACCTGTTATTTACATAGGTGCATTTCCTATTTTGACAGCCCGGCCAGGTCGTAGGTCAATATACAACAAATGAAGGGATGCTCCGTATTCCCAAAGACCCCAGCATTACTGGGATCTCACCAGCAGACTTTTTAGTGTCATATACAGGACACTCATTGAGGGGTCTTACCTCTCTGCAGAGGTGCAGTCAGTGTATTCTACAGACCCAGCAGACTGGGCAAGAAATAAAAATGATTATTTGTATAAAGATGGATTCGGCTCACAAAGGTTGATATCCTACATAGGGATTTGGCATACAAACGTTGACATGCCATGAATGGATTTGGCATACAAACGTTGATATGCCATGAATGGATTTGGCATACAAACGTTGACATGCCGTAAATGGATTTGGCATACAAACGTTGATATGTCATGAATGGATTTGGCATACAAACGTTGATATGACATGAATGGATTTGGCATACAAACGATGATATGCCATAAATGGATTTGGCATACAAACGTTGATATGTCATAAATGGATTTGGCATACAAACGTTGATATGCCATGAATGGATTTGGCATACAAACGTTGATATGTCATTAATGGATTTGGCATACAAACGTTGATATGCCATGAATGGATTTGGCATACAAACGTTGATATGTCATGAATGGATTTGGCATACAAACGTTGATATGACATGAATGGATTTGGCATACAAACGTTGATATGCCATAAATGGATTTGGCATACAAACGTTGATACCCATGAATGGATTTGGCATACAAACGTTGATATGCCATGAATGGATTTGGCATACAAACTTTGATATGCCATAAATGGATATGCCATAAATGGATATGCCTTTAAACCCAAGTAAGCAAACAAACAATATCTCCTTTATTTCTTTTATCTAAAACGAGCAAAAGAGTTCCACCTTTTTTTTTTTTTGAAGGACTTTTCTCTTTGTTCTTTGAACACATATGGTTCTTGTGTAGTCTGGGACAGGAAATTAATTCCCTACTTGTGTACAATTATATATCATATTTTAATAGACTTGGTCTTTATCCGACTGAATATTCTATGTTAGGTTTCACTCTTTGGTGATAACCTAAAGCGTTATAAGACACGAGGTCTTATCTACGAGTCAACAACTCGTTCAAATCTTATGATCCGAAGCATATAAAGAATATTTTGGTTTCCTTCGTGGATGCCAAAGAATTTTTTGGTTTCCTTCGTGGACTCAAAGAATTTTTTGGTTTCCTACGTGGATGCCAAAGAATTTTTTGTTTTCCTTAGTGGATACACAGAATTTTTTGGTTTCCTACATTGATGCCAAAGAATATTTTGGTTTCCTTCGTGGACGCCAAAGAATTTTTTTGGTTTTCTTCGTGGATGCCAAATAATTTTTTGGTTTCCTTCGTGAATACCAAAGAATTTATTGGTTTCCTTCGTGAATGCCAAAGAATTTTTTGTTTCCTTCGTGGACACAAAGAATTTTTTGGTTTCCTTCGTGGATGCTAAAGAATTTCTTGTTTCCTTCGTCGATGCCAAAGAAGTTTTTGGTTTCCTTCGTGGATGCCAAAGAATATTTTGGTTTCCTTCGTGGACACAAAGAATTTTTTGGTTTCCTTCGTGGATGCCAAAGAATATTTTGGTTTCCTTCGTGGACACAAAGAATTTTTTGTTTTCCTACGTGGATGCCAAAGAATATTTTGGTTTCCTTCGTGGATGCCAAAGAATTTTTTGGTTTCCTTCGTGAATGCCAAAGAATTTTTTGGTTTCCTTCGTGGACGCAAAGAATTTTTTGGTTTCCTTCGTGGATGCTAAAGAATTTCTTGTTTCCTTCGTGGATGCCAAAGAATTTTTTGGTTTCGTTCGTGGATGCCAAAAAACTTTTTGGTTTCCTTCGTGGACACAAAGAATTTTTTAGTTTCCTACGTGGATGCCAAAGAATTTATTGGTTTCCTTCGTGAATGCCAAAGAATTTTTTGTTTCCTTCGTGGACACAAAGAATTTTTTGGTTTCCTTCGTGGATGCTAAAGAATTTCTTGTTTCCTTCGTCGATGCCAAAGAAGTTTTTGGTTTCCTTCGTGGATGCCAAAGAATATTTTGGTTTCCTTCGTGGACACAAAGAATTTTTTGGTTTCCTTCGTGGATGCCAAAGAATATTTTGGTTTCCTTCGTGGACACAAAGAATTTTTTGTTTTGCTACGTGGATGCCAAAGAATATTTTGGTTTCCTTCGTGGATGCCAAAGAATTTTTTGGTTTCCTTCGTGAATGCCAAAGAATTTTTTGGTTTCCTTCGTGGACACAAAGAATTTTTTGGTTTCCTTCGTGCATGCTAAAGAATTTCTTGTTTCCTTCGTGGATGCCAAAGAAGTTTTTGGTTTCGTTCGTGGATGCCAAAAAACTTTTTGGTTTCCTTCGTGGACACAAAGAATTTTTTAGTTTCCTACGTGGATGCCAAAGATTATTTTGGTTTCCTTCGTGGATGCCAAAGAATTTTTTGGTTTTCTTCGTGCATGCCAAAGAATTTTTTGGTTTCCTTCGTGAATGCCAAAGAGTTTTTTGGTTTCCTTCGTGGATGCTAAAGAATTTCTTGTTTCCTTCGTCGATGCCAAAGAATTTTTTGGTTTCCTTCGTGGATGCCAAAGAATTTTTTGGTTTCCTTCGTGGACACAAAGAATTTTTTGTTTTGCTACGTGGATGCCAAAGAATATTTTGGTTTCCTTCGTGGATGCCAAAGAATTTTTTAGTTTTCTTCGTGGATGCTAAAGAGTTTTTTGGTTTCCTTCGTGAATGCCAAAGAGTTTTTTGGTTTCCTTCGTGGATGCTAAAGAATTTCTTGTTTCCTTCATGGATGCCAAAGAAGTTTTTGGTTTCTTTCGTGGACACAAATAATTTTTTGTTTTCCTACGTGGATGCCAAAGAATATTTTGGTTTCCTTCGTGGATGCCAAAGAATTTTTTGGTTTCCTTCATGAATGCCAAAGAGTTTTTTGGTTTCCTTCGTGGACACAAAGAATTTTTTGGTTTCCTTCGTGGATGCTAAAGAATTTCTTGTTTCCTTCGTGGATGCCAAAAAATTTTTTGGTTTCATTCCTGAATGCCAAAGACATCATTGTGGAACATTACTGTTGCTATTTATCCCATAGCTTGGAGGATGATAATGGGGTTCACCCTTTCCCGGGTGAATACCCCATTTTAGAAATTTAAACCGATAAATTTATATGATTTATTTACGTAAGTACGAAAACGTAAATTAAATAAAAATGGGTAAAGTAAATCTATCGTCATTCAACCTCGAAAGAAGATTACTGGATTTATCGCAGGTAAATCCACTGGTTTTGTGACAGAGTAAGATTTGCCAACCCATATTGCATTCAAATCAATCAACAGCCTTGTAGAGGAAACCTTGTAATTATCAGAAGCAATTCCATCCGATTGCCTTAAGACATAAAATCTATTGAGGCAAACTTAGCTTTTTGATCAGATCGTTTCAGATAACGTCGTTCAACAAAACCAAATCACAATATCGACGTTCACGACCTTACGAGAAAGGATACACAACATTCATTCATCATAGGACTTACTTCGCGGTCAGGTCCACGCGCTTTGTACAAACTTTTTCTTACAGAAATATATTCTTAGCGTCCTCTTTCAAGGGCACTTCTCTTTCTTTGTTTATATTTCGGTGTTCGAAAAGTAATGATGTATTATCAAAGTGGATATAAAAACAAGTGTAATACTATCGTTAATATCTTGTTCTACCAACTGAGCAAAATAGTACTCTTGAACAAATGTATGTCAAATTTATTCAAATGTAAAGGTCTTCGAAAAGTTACGACGTGCTACCAGAGAGGTATAAAAGCCATTAAAATACATCGGTTGAAAGGCACCATCAGTTTTGTTTTTTAGTCGTCTTTTAAAAAAGTATGATTCTCTTTTAAAAATAATTTTTCATCAATTTTGAACCAAAAATTTGTATATATATATATATATTATAACAGTGTTGGTTGTCACTAAATCACTTTGTGGGTTTGTGTTGAACCAAGTGTAACATAATATGGAGTGTGCTCAATATCTAGGATACAGCTATTATATAATAATAATGAATATATATTATAATTATATATTTAATTCCATTGTGTGTGTACGTAAGTTTGTGTGCTTTTGAATGGTAATGTGTTTGTGCGTGTGCTGTCGCACATAAACCATTATATATATATATATATATATAACCTTCACGGAACTTCGAACTACGTCCTTTATTGAATCCACGGGTGTTGCCTATTCTGATTCCGTTAGCCATAACAGGGTACAAGTGTTAAGTATTCCTGTATTGTTACTCGCCTGCAGTCAGGATTGTACCTGCAACCTCCAGATGATTGTCTTCTCGGACGCTTAGGGAAGCAATGGCTACATCCGTTACACTATGTGTCCTGCTGGATTCAATAAAGGACGTAGTTCAAAGTTCCGTGAAGGTTCCCGAGTTCGACAAACACCTGAAGAAGGTCGGAGGACATATCGGCCGAAACGTTGTGGAAATAACAATAAAGATGAAGACAATAGTCCGAAAACCCTTAATGATAAAAATTAACAATCTTCGTCTCAGAAATTTCGACAACAAACACCTGAAGAAGGCTAGGGAACATATCGGCCGAAACGTTGTGGAATTAATAATAAAGATGAAGACAATAGTCCAAAAATCCTAAATGATAAAAAAAACCTGCTATTCTACCATTTATCCAAACTCAGAATTCATTAATACATAAATTTATGATCAAACAAAATCTATTCGTCAATCATTCTATTTGACCCTTAGATGTCAGGTGGACCGGAGAGCGATGGCTATGAAGGGGTACTCCACATTCCCCAAAGTTTCTGCATTACTGGAACCAGATTGTTTAATGTCATATCCAGGACACTCGTTGTAGTGGGGAGTATACTCCTTTGCAGAGATGCAGTCGGTGTATTCAAAAGCTCCAGCCGACTATGAGATAGACGGATAGATAGATAGGAACAGACTGAGATAGATAGATAGATAGATAGATAGATAGATAGATAGATAGATAGATAGATAGGAACAGACTGAGATAGATAGATAGATAGATAGATAGGAACAGGATGAGATAGATAGATAGATAGATAGAAACAAACTGAGGTAGATGGATAGATAGATAGAAACAAACTGAGATAGATAGATAGATAGATAGATAGATAGATAGATAGATAGATGTGTGGTTTGATTGATATAGATAGATAGTGAGGATTAACAGATAGATATAAAGTTATTGTGGATCAAATGAGATTGATAGATAAAATGATCTGACATGCGCACTGTAAGTAGAATGATAGGCCAAAATAGACGCATAGTTAAACTAAAAGCCTTTAGTCCCCACGGGCAATTATTATTAACACTACAAAATAATAACTATTTTCTGCTGTTTAGGATTACGTATTCATTATCTGAATCAAGATGAATTGGATTGGGAGGGAAAAACCATTACATTCGATGAATTAATAAACTGAGATTATTACATTTGATTATTCAAAGGGTTACCGTTATCATTACAAATATAATTATAAGCTTTTACTGCGTTTTATCAACATTATATTATTTCATTCTAAATGAGTTTTCACACGAGTGCTAACTGGTGACTTTCATTTGACTCCAAGTGACAGCAGACCTCCTCACTTCGCGGCAAAGAAGTTGATATCAATAATAGTTCTTAGTATTTTGCTGTGAGTTTTAACACCTGTATTAAATGGTGGTTTTCACAGAAGTCCAAGTGGCGGCAAGTTTTTTTTATCTCTCCCGGGAGTACTCCCTCTGGCGTAGTCACTAGAGTACTTGACTGCGGTCCAGAAGTAAGCTTGTTCGAAATCCAGTTGCGTTATTCTGTTCACTTTTTGACAAATACTCTTGAGAAAAGTATCAATCCCCTTATCCGTCCGTCTAGCTATGGGTTAAATAGTATCACCACTGTTTTTCAACGCAGATGGTTTCGGCATTGAACAATCCACGAAGGTTAATATGCCCTTTAAAAGAGAAACTAAACTCATTTCTTTAGGACTCTTGTGAATATCCTTGCTTATCTCTGGAGACCTGTATTCTGGAAACTTTCAGTTCTTCCATGGATTTAATATTTCCTTTTGTAGTTCCTGGGGCATATTCCAAGATCTTCGTCTATCGCTGATATTACTTTCACCGTCATATTTCACGACTTTTTAACTCTCCGGCAAGGTCTAGATATTTCTCGAGTTTTTGTTTACCATTTTCTTAGTTCTATTGGCCTAATGAACATAGTGTTCGCCAATGGTCCGAGAGAACGGAGCTCAATCCCAGGTCGAGTCATACCTAAGACTCCAAAAATGGTACTTGATGCTGCCTTGCTTAACACTCAGTATTAAAAGATTAGGATCAAGGGTAAAGTAGTGCAATCATGGGAATGGAATAGTGCCCTCCTCTACACCCCGGTGTAGTAAGCTATTGAAAAGGGAACCTTCAGGTCACCCTCCACTAAAGTTGCCAACTTTACTTTAATTATTATCTGCTGGAACTGCGTAAGGGTTTTATCTCAAAGTATCTAGGGATTTTGTGAGATTTTTTTTCTTTTACAGCTTCTGGTTTGAGAATGTACCATTTGTTAGGAGAGTCAAATATGAGCTTCTTGCAAAATTCCCAGTTGATCATCTTTCCCACCCAGTCATGTTTGCTTCTTTTTTTTCCAAGCTATTTTGCTTTGAGTTTCTGCTCATAATGATTTGATGGTTTTTCGCGATTTACTAATTTTTTTCAACCGGCCTTTTTTTCTTAATATTTGCTCCAAATTTTTCATACGCTGCGTACTGGGAACAACCAACTTGTTACACCACAATCCACGTTAGATTACCTTCTTGCATGAGTTTTATGATTCTCACGATTGTTCATAATTGCCTTTTCTTTTGTTAGAGCCATGTTTTCATTCAATTAGTTATGCTAAAACCGCTTGTTGTGGTCTACAAATAATAACTTTTTTGCTTAGATGTGGCACTAAGCCGTATGAGTGGGGCACCCAGACAGACTCGAAATCACTAGTGAAACTTTGTTCGTCTTAATTAAAGCGATTTACGAAGCTTTTTTGCTTAGATCTGGCACAAGGCCGCATAAATGAGACATCCAATGAGACTCGAATCACTAGTGAAACTTTGTTCGTCTTACTAACAATTAAAGTGATTTACTAAGCTTTTTTGCTTAGATCTGGCACAAGGCCGCATAAATAAGACATCCAATGAGACTCAAATCTCTAGTGAAACTTTGTTCGTCTTACTAACAATTAAAGTGATTTACTAAGCTTTTTTGCTTAGATCTGGCACAAGGCCGCATAAATGAGACATCCAATGAGACTCAAATCACTAGTGAAACTTTGTTCGTCTTACTAACAATTAAAGTGATTTACTAAGCTTTTTTGCTTAGATCTGGCACAAGGCCGCATAAATGAGACATCCAATGAGACTCAAATCACTCGTGAAACTTAGCTAGTCTAGATTGATAACCATTACAGTGATTTACGTAGGCGCCTCTGGTGGTGTAATGGTTAGCAAGCTCGACTAGCAAAACCTACACGAGTGAGTTCGATTCTCATTGGGTGCCCCATTTATGCGGCCTTGTGCTACATCTAAGCAAAAAGCTTAGTAAATTAAATTACAGTGATTTACGAAGCTTTTGCTGAGACGTGGCACAAGGCTGTATGAATGAGCCCCCTAATAAGACTCGAAATCACTCGTTAAACTTTGCCAGTCTAACTTGCTAATCATTACAGCGATTTACAAAGCTTTTTGCTCAGACGTGGCACTAAGCCGTATCAGTGGGGCACACAGACAGACTCAAAATCACTCGTCAAACTTTGTTCGTCTTGCTTGCTAACCTTACAGTGATTTACGAAGCTTTTAGCTTAGACGTGGCACAAAGCCCCTAATAGGACTCGAAATCACTCATGAAACTTTGCTAGTCTACCTTGCTAACAATTACACTATCCGAGGTGCCTAAGAAATGTCTTTTAACTAAACATCAAAGTTTCTTCTGGTATTTGTTTAATGAATGCAAATTACTATATTTGAACATTGGAAGCCCGATCGGTTAGAGCTGTAGATTACACAGACTGCATCTCTGTAGAGGGGTGAGACCCCACCCCCAACAAGTGTCCTAAATATATGACAAAAACAATCTGAAGGAAAGGCTTCAGGGGAATGTAGAGTACTTTTTCATTGTCATTACTCCCAGGTCCACTCTGACCAGGATGGGATCTGAAGGTTAAAT
Organism: Sepioteuthis lessoniana; assembly: GCA_963585895.1. Lineage (NCBI taxonomy): Eukaryota > Metazoa > Mollusca > Cephalopoda > Myopsida > Loliginidae > Sepioteuthis > Sepioteuthis lessoniana. The sequence goes on from OY757937.1 coordinate 6,407,346, forward strand.
AGAACTGTTTCCCAATGAAACTGTATGCAAACAAATTATTTATGCAAATTTAATTGTTAGAAATAGAATTATTTGATCATTTAACTTGGTGTAAATTAATGACTGATGTTTAATTGAATTGTTAGTGAAATGTATCAATATTTGGAACCATTTGACAGTTTGCAAACGAACAAATAATCTTGACTAGAATTATTAGTATTAAATAGCAATACTTGTAACCACTTCATTGTCTACAAACAAATGAATAATATTGAATAGAATCATTATTGTTGGATAAAAATAATTGAAACCATTTAACTGTGTAGAAACAATAACAATACGAGAGTTCAAATTAATTAGTTGTAACTCATTAAAAATTAAATTACCAACAAACTGTGTGCAAACAAATAACTGATGTTAAATAAGTAAAGTAAAGTTGTCTCCCTTTAGTCGAGGGTGACCCGAAGGCTCCCTTTTCGATAGCTTACTACACCAAGGTGTAGGAGAGGGCGCTACTCCTTTCCCTGGATTGCTCCACTTTACCCTTGATCCGTACCTTATAATGCTGAGTGTTAAGCAAGGAGGCATCAAGTACCATTTTTTGAGTCTTTGGTATGACGAGACCTGGGATTGAACCCAGGTCTCCCGGGCGATTGGCGAACACTCTAACCGCTAGGCCAATGTCCGGTCTAAATAGTTAAATAGTGAGTGTTATTTTCTTTATTGGGAATCTTTTTTGAGATGAGGCTTCTTAATCTGAGTATTAATTTCATTGCGGACTTTTTGTCGTCATCTAGGTAGTCCGCAATAAAATTAAGAAGCCTCATCTCAAAAAAGATTCCCAATAAAGACAATTACAAATTCGGTACGGATCCGACTATGGAAGACCAGAGAAGGAGAACAAATAATTGGATTTATAAGACCAAAAAATCCAACCTTCATCGCCCTTCGGGGCCCGTGGCGCAGCAGATAGAGGCGTTGAATCTCTACGGTTCCAGGTGAGCATTGTCAGAAAATAGCGATTTCAATTCCTACCCAAGCCGGCCAGAGGGTTACTTTGTCAAAAACGTAGTGCGATAGACAGCAACTATGGAAGGCAGTAATTACTGGGGTAACGGTTACAAGACTCAGCATTCCTATCCGAAGTCGCGGTTAATCACCTGAAGACGGCCTGGGGTGAAATTCGGCCGAAACGTTGTGAGAACAAAAAAACAACTACCAAGATGAGGACAAAAAGTCCGCAATAAGATTAATACTAACTGAAATACTTGAAACCATTTTATTGTATACAAAAAAGCAGTGAGTCCAGGCTTGTTTAAAAATGTCATCTACAAAATGTGTTTATAAAAAATTGAAATCTAGACCTGACTGATAAAATGAAACGCAGTTTCTTCCTGGCAGCGGTCGTATCGATACTGCCGTACGGATGCACTACGTGGACGCTAACTAAACGGCTGGAGAAGAAGCTTGACGGCAATTACACAAGAATGTTGAGAGCAATATTGAACAAGTCCTGGCGGCAACACCCCACAAGGAACCAATTATACAGCCACCTGCCTCCCATCACGAAAACTATCAAAGCTAGACGAACCAGACATGCAGGATACTGCTGGAGAAGCAGGGAGGAGTTCATAAGTGATGTACTCCTATGGACCCCCACATATGGCCGAGCAAAAGCTGGACGACCAGCTCGAACATACATTCAGCAGCTATGTGAGGATACGGGATGTAGCCCTGAAGACCTGCCAGAGGCGATGAACGATAGGGAGAAGTGGCGTGAGAGGGTCAGGGATATCCGTGCTAGCGGCATGACATGATGATGAAGATGATGATGATAAACAGAATTTGGGATTAAATAATCTACAATGGATGATATGCCATAAAAGCCTACCGAATCAAATCATATATGTATAAACAGGATTTGGCATTAAATAACCTACAATGGTTGATATGCCATAAAACCCAACGAAACCAATTCATATATATCTAATATATATGTATAAACAGAATTTGGGATTAAATAACCTACAATGGGTAATATGCCATAAAAGCCTACAGAATCAAATCATATATATCTGATATATATGTATAAACAGGATTTGGCATTAAATAACCTACAATAGTTGATATGCCATAAAACCCAATCAAACCAAATCATATATCTTTGATATAGATGTATAAACAGGATTTGGCATTCAATAACCTACAAAGTTTGATATGCCATAAAACCCAACCGAAACAAACCAATATTCGATTATTCTATGATAAAGCATGGCTTCGAAATATTTATACCATTAATGTGAATGATTTGATCTAATTTATTTAGATGTATTTTATGATGGCAGAATGCTTGGTTATTTCAGAAAAATATTTTGCGTCTTTTCCATCAAACTGTTAGACAAAAGAATCCTTTAAGTGTGTTAATTCCATAGTTTTTAAACTTTGTTCAACTATTTGTTTAAGTCTATATGTGCCCTTGGCTTTTGGCGTAAACTGCATAAAATGATCTTACTTGACCTCTAAGCGTGCTTCCTGAAATTTCTATACGCTGAAAACAAGTGCTTTTTAAGTTCTGCTACACCGGCCATACTCTAAATCATGAAGATCAAAGCCTCGTTCTGAATTAGCACTGAGTAAACCTGAAATCAAATAAGAGCAAATCGTTTTTTTGATTTAATGCCAACAGTTTGAAATAAACACATCATTTATTCTACTCAAATGGGTATGATTTGTTATCAACAAGCCTATAAAACAGCATCTCCAGCGAATGGTTCGTTGGTTAGTTCGTTAGTTCGTTGGCTTGTTCGTTTGTTCGTTAGTTCGTTTGCTCGTTCGTTCGTTCATTCGTTGGCTTGTTCGTTCGTTCGTTAGTTCGTTGGCTTGTTCGTTCGTTGGCTTGTTCGTTCGTTCGTTCGTTAGTTCGTTTGCTCGTTCGTTCGTTCATTCGTTGGCTTGTTCGTTCGTTCGTTAGTTCGTTTGTTCGTTCATTCGTTGGCTTGTTCGTTCGTTCGTTAGTTAGTTCGTTGGCTTGTTCGTTCGTTCGTTCGTTGGCTTGTTCGTTCGTTCGTTCGTTCGTTAGTTCGTTTGCTCGTTCGTTCGTTCATTCGTTGGCTTGTTCGTTCGTTCGTTAGTTCGTTTGCTCGTTCGTTCGTTCATTCGTTGGCTTGTTCGTTCGTTCGTTCGTTCGTTAGTTCGTTGGCTTGTTCGTTTTTCATTCGTTGGCTTGTTCGTTCGTTCGTTCGTTTTGTCGCATGTCAACATTCTTTATTCTATGTCATCTCTTGCAAGGACATCGTAAATATAGTACCAAAATATACTGTAACAAATATTTTAAACAGGATCGCTTCCAGTTCTACTCTGACCTGGATTCGTAGCACCTGATAGGGTCCTATCTATAGGTCAAATAGAACTGTTTCACATAGAAAGTGAGTGAAAACAAATGACTTTTGCTAAATTGAATTATTAGAAATAGAACTGTTTGATTATTTAACTACGTGTAAACAAATGATTGATGTTTAATTGAATTGTTAGTTATACATAGAAATATTTAGAAGTATTTACCTATGACTAAACAAAGGATCAATAGTAAATAGAATTATTCGTATTTGATCGAAATAATTGAAACTATTTAATCGTGTAAAAAAATGAAATCAGGCTCGTTTGATATTATCTACAAAATATGTTCAGAAATCATATATATTTAATATATATGTATAAAAATCTTTGGCATTACATAATCTACAGCGGTTGATTGCCATAAAACCCAACCAAACCAAATCATATATATTTAATATATATGTATAAAAAGATTTGGTATTACATAATATACAACGGTTAAAATGCAATAAAACTCAACTAAACCAAATCATATATATTTAATATATATGTAGAAAAAGATTTGGCATTACATAATCTACAACGGTTGACATGCCATAAAACACAACCAAACCAAATCATATATATTTAATATATATGTATAAACAGGATTTGGCATTAAATAACCTATAATAGTTGATATGCCATAAAACCAAAACAAACCAAAACAAAAGTTGCAATATCAGTGGTTCACAAGAATGTATTTACTCAATCCTTTCACCACTGGCAAGATGTGATACAAATCCAGAGTTTTCCTTCTCCTAGACTGGTTTCCCAACCAAAGCTAAAGAACTAAGCTTGCTCTATTTCTCATCAATAGAAGAGAACAACTAAATTCATATCTTTCCCAATAGGATTTGGACCCCTGTCATTGATCCAATTTCTTACACAATAATCGTTTCGCTAAGAACGCATCCAAAATATGTCTAGTAAATCAATATCATTTCATTAAAAAAGACGAAGAGGTTTAAAAGAAAAAAGAAAATCTATGAAGGAAAGAAAGAGAAAGTTAAAAGAGAAGGAAATAGCAGGGAAATAAGGAGAGGAAGAGAAAGTGGGAAAAAGTACAATGAGAAATAATGGGAAAAGAAGTAGGAAAAAAGACGAATAAGAAAAAGAAACTGAAAGCAGGAAAAGAGAAATGACTGAAAAAAGACAAAGAAGAAAAGAAAGGGACGGCAATGAGAAAGAAAGAGAAATTGTAGAAAAGAAGGCAGTTCAATAAGAAAAGAGTAGAGGAAGGAGAAAAAGAGAAAGTACGAAAAAGGACAGATAAAAAATTAGCCAAGGAGTGAAAGAGGATGGAAGGCGAAAGAGGGAAAGAGAAAATGAGAAGGTCAGAGAGAAAAAAACATATGTTGTATTGTCTTTTATGGAGTCATCAACGAGAAAATCAAACATTATTTACGAAATTCAATTAACGAAACGAAACACACTTCTTTATAAAAAAATATATCTCTCACACATTATTCTCGAAAGGGGCACACAGTTTATGTAAGTGTGAGAGATAGATGGAGAGACATATACTCAGAGAGGGGACTTATTTATGCCCCATATCCTCTTCCTGGAGCCAGGGGGTGCCGACACTTACACCCCTTTGCAAGCCGTATCGTCAGAGACGACACTAACACCTCTGATCGGCTGCATATCCCTGGCTCGACTCTCGATTCTGACTGGCCTGACTGTCTAAATCTGACTGCGTGGTTCTCATATCACGTGGTCTCCTTCGGGTTACACACCTGCTCGACCGGCTAACCCCGACGCACTGTCATCCCCATGTTTACTAATCACAACGTGACAGCTTGTCAAAGCACACGGGGTCACAAGGAACGAACCCAAAATCCATGTCAACAGTCATTATATAACAGTGGAAAATGAATGAAAGAAATAGAGAGAAGAAAATGAAAAAAAGGGAAATAACAGGAAAAGAAAGAGTGAAGAAGATGCAGAAATGAGAAAGAGAAACCGAGAAGAAGGAATGAGAAATAACAGGGAAAGAAGAAATGAAAAGGACTAAGAAGAGAGAAATAGAAAATGAGAACGAAAGGGAAATGATGGAAAAAAAAGGAGACATGAAAAAAAAAAGGAAAAAGAAGGAAGGAAAGAAATAGAAAGTCCGAAGAAAGAAAGAAAGAAAGAAAGAAAGAAAAAAGAAGTGAAATACGAAAAGATCGGAGTAAGGAATGAAAAAAGCACAAAGAGAAATAATTTGATAAGAAGGAGAGAAAAAGGGGAAAAGACGAAGAAGGAGAGAAAGGGGAAATGATCAGAATCACGAAGGAAAATAATAGGGAAAGTTCATTTTTTATTTTTATAATAAAGATATTATTTACCTTTTAAAAAGTGTACATTGCTCCAAACAATATACGAAGATCATTAAATGAGTTTCCGGACTTTTTTCGGATGGGCACTTTTATTGATAGTACACACATGAAACTTTAGTACTATTTACCAACCCCTCCGCTCGGGCAGGATATGATACAAGGTCAATTTTTAAGCGGAGTTTAACAGGTTTGAATTCAGAGTGTTCCTTCTCCTAGACTAGTAGCCTAACCAAGGCTGAAGAACCTAGTCTGTCCTACTATTTACCCATAGCTGGAGGGAAAATAATTGGATTCATACCTTCCCCAAGGGTATTAGTGCTATGTGAAATGCAATTAGTCTCGTCCAGGATTTGAACTCGTGTCGCCGTGTCCATTTCCTACGACGATAACGACTACACCACGGGCACACATGAAACTCTAGTCCCCTTCGAAGTAATCTCCTCCGGCTGCAATGCACTTGTTGTACGGTTCCAACAACTTCTGGAAGGTCCCATGGAAGTCCTCTTGTGTGAATGTGTCTATGACCTTCGTCACAGCCTCTTTCATCTCATAACGACAGCCTCTGAGCTTAGGGAATAACAAAAAGTCACATGGAGCAAGGTGTGGACTATGGGGAGGGCGAGGAACTGTCTTGATGCTCATCTTGGTCAAATAGTCTGTGACAAGGATGTAGTTGTGGACTGGTGCATTGTCACTAACCCGATTTGAAGAGTGCTGTCCTCTTCCGGCAGAATCTCTTCCTAAACTCCCTTAAAACCTCAACATAGTAACTCTAACCCTAACCCTTTGGCCAATCAACTGTGGTGTATTGATTTCCTTACTCCTCCCACACCTCTCATTCTCCCTCAGAGTTTCCCTGCCTTCCTTGAATCTCTTATGCCACTAAAAAACTGATGCTCGATTCATGCAATATGGTCGAAGGCAATCTGAAGCATTCCATACGTTTCTGTGGTATCATTTTTTCCAAGTTTAAAACGGAATTTTATTGCATATCGTTCTTCTAAAGTGTCCTCACCTTCAGATTGCATTTTTGAAATTCACCAGCTGTGACAATCAGACTTTAGTAGGGTGTATTCCAATTGCTGCTGTAGCTATTGATTTGAAGCTGAAATCATAAAAATTGGTTAGTCATTTCATAAGATATATATCAATAGCATACTGAATTTTCAAGAGTCTGCGACAATTTTAAATGCCTGTACAAAAAAGTCTGGAAACTTATTGAAAGCACCACGTATCACAGATCCCAACAGCCTTTGGTTTTATAAAAAGTAGACACAAAGACTGTGAATATCAACCAATAATACATTACTTTAAATTAAAGAACATTAACGCCTAAAGTGCAAAACTCAAAGGTACGATTATAATAACAGTCGTGTAATAATCTTCAGATGTCTAGATAAAATTGTAAATTAATTAGGGACACCCAGGTTAAAAATAGAAAGGTGTCGACAACGAGCTCTGATTGGCTGAAGAGAACTCAAATGATAACGTCATAAGGCAGTGGATGTGGGATAGGAAACTGGAAAAGAATATGTTGGCGGCCGGACGTGACGAGGTAAAAACAGTCATTTGGACACCGGAGACGTCGATAAGAAGACAGCTGAAAGTTGCGATTGCCATTTTGGGGGGAGCCCCTAAAAGGGGTCAAACAAGAACTTATAAACATGAAACCCATGAATAAGCAAGTTTAGAACTACAATAGAAATCGAGAAAATAATTCAAGGTCTGTGTCTATCTGATGATCTATCTATCTATCTATCCTCGTGAAATTTTGTTTCTCTTTGTCTTGTAAACGCAGTTAACTCAGTTTTCATACACTGTTTCTCTCTTCCCGTCGACTACGAAAAAGTGTTGTAGCGAATAAACTTTTGTATTAGCGAACCAAGACGGGGTTTTTGTGTGTTCGTCATTTTTTCTCACAGTGAGGTTATCGCAAGGTTCAACTGACACTTAAGTCGTAGCGCTACATGCATAAGCCCCCTCGCCACGTGGTGATTCGTCTATGAGTAGTAGTAGTAGTACAAACGTCTATTGAAAGCGTAACAGAAAAACTTCCATTTGAACACTGTAGCTTTACAAACTTCTATTTATGCTATGTAATGCTATGGCCGTCCATTTGGTGTTGCAACGCTACAAGTGGACGTAGGAGTAATGGACAGGAATGGATACTCACGATACCAGACCTCTAGAATTGGAACTTTAACATAAATGCAGTTTAGTGTCAAACCCATTACAACCGTCCATTTGGTGTTGCAACGCTACAAGTGGACCTAGGAGTAATGGACAGGAATGGATACTCACGATCCCAGACCTCTAGAATTGGAACCTTACCATCAAATTCAGTCGAGTGTCAGACCATTTACAACCGTCCATTTCGTGTTGCAATTCTACAAGTGGACCTAGGAGTAATGGACAGGAATGGATACTCACGATCCCAGACCTCTAGAAGTGGAAGCTCACTATCAAATGCAGTCGAGTGTCAGACCATTTACAACCGTCCATTTGGTGTTGTAACCCTACGACTGGACCTAGGAGTAATGGATAGAAATGGATACTCACGATACCAGACCTCCTGAATTGGAACTTTACCATCAAATGCAGTCGAGTGTCAGACCATTTACAACTGTCAATTTGGGGTTGCAACGCTACAAGTGGACATAGGAGTAATGGACAGGAATGGATACTCATGATCCCGTTCATGTGGTGTCGCCACGCCACAAAATAAGCTTAAAAGTAAAGATCTGTAAAACCTAATGTTGTGGTTTTCAGATAAGACCGGTGGAAGACCAACTCAAACAACGGGTGATAGGTGAACGTTATTGTATTAACAGAAAAAAGGAAGTCATGCAAAAGAAGTACAAGCCGTTCTCGGCTTGTTGTCTGTCTGTCAAATGTCTCGTAAGAAACGAGAAGTTGTCGTCTTCAAACGAGCTAAGCTCGGCGAAAATGTTTAGGTTGGACGAGTTCATCTTTGGGGTATGGTATGATATGTCCCCATAACACCTAAAATATTTTTGATATAAGTAAAAAGTAAAGCTGGTGACCTTATTTGAGAGCGACCCGAAGGCTCGTTTTCCAATGGCTACAACACTGAGGTGTAGGGAAAGGCGCTAAAAATTTCCCTGGATTGCTCCACTTTATCCTTGATCCTTATTTTATAATACTGAGTGTAAAGCAAGGAAGCATCACAATTTTTGAGTTTTTGGTATGACTCGGTTTGCGCGTTAACCCCGATGTCTCCCGAGCCATTGTTGAACATTTGGCTCACGAGGCCAATGGGCCGGTAATAATAATGATATTAAGGACTATGTCAAATGAAGAATTGATAAGACGCAACAAAATAGCAGATGTGGATTATGTTGTTATTGAGATAAAACGATCAAACGCATAATAAGCGAATGCAGCAAATTAACCCAGAAAGAGCATAAGTCGAGACACGACTGGGTGGGTATGGTAATCCATAAGGAATTGTGCAAGAAGTTTAGGTTTGACCATACGAATAAATGGTATATGCACAACCCAGAAAGCATTCTTGAAAATGAGACGCACAAAATTCTTTGGGATTTCGAGATACAAATGGATGACCTAATCTCAACCAGACGACCAGACCTAGTGATAGTCAACAAAAACAAAAGGGAACCTGCCGAATAGTGGACTCTATCGTTCCGGCTGACCACGGAGTAAAACTGGAAGAAAACGAGAAGAAAGATGGATAACAAGACCTTGCTAGAGAACTGAAAAACTATGGTACATGAAAGTGACGGTGATACCAATTGTAATTGGTGAATTTGGTACAGTCAGCCAAGGGATTGGTATAAAGACTGGAGGACTTGTAAATAAGGGGACGAGTGGAGACCATTCAAACTACAGCATTATTAAGATCGGCCAGAATTCTTAGAAGAGTCCTGGAGACTTGAGGAGATTTGCGGTCAGTTAAACCCCTGTGAGAAAACATCTGTTAACGCTGGTTAGAAAAGCTCTCAAAAGATTTTAAATAATAATAAATCGCCCTTTTTGGGATTGCTCATCTCCTTAAAATGTGACTGGAAAAATGTCACCCAAAAGTGGTAGCAAAAACATGAAATACGTATAATCCCTACCTTCCCTCCGGCTAGGTCTTGGGTAAATACTTGGCGAAGGATTGTAAAAAACAGAAAGTAAAACTGAGAATTAACAAAAAAAGAATAACTTGCCGAATAGTGAACTTTTCCAACTCGGGCGACAACAAAGTGGAAATCGAAAAAAAAAAACAACAAATACTTAGATTTGCCACAGAACTAAAATAGTTATGGAACGTGAAGGTGACAGTGATACCAATGGTAACTAGAGAATATGGAATGATCCCTAATCGCTTAGTAAGAGGGCTGGAGGAGATGGAAAACAGTGAATGTTGCAGTGATACCAAGGGTAACGTGGAACGATCCCCAAAGGCTAAGTAAGAGGGCTGGAAGAGATGGAAAACAGTGAAGGTAACAGTTACCAAGGGTAACGTGGAACGATCCCCAAAGACTTAGTAAGAGAGCTGGAGGAGATGGAAAACGGAGGACGAACCGAGACCATTCAAACAACACCAATGTTGTGGTCGGCCAGAATGCTGAAAAGAGTCCTGGAGATCGGAGGGGACTTGCTTTCACTCAGACGCCAGTGAAAGACCATCAGCTAACGCTCGCGGGGAAAACTCACAAAGAATAATCCAATAATAATGATGATAATTGATTATACGTAATAGGATAGCAAGAGTGGATTATTTGAAGATAGAGATAAAACGGTTTATCATATAATAAGCGAATGCAATAAGTTGACCATAGTCGAGGGTAACCCGAAGGCTCCCTTTTCGATAGCTACTACACCAAAGTGTAGGGGAGGGCACTACTCCTTCCCTGGATTGCTCTACCTTACCCTTGATCCGTACCTTATAATGATGAGTGTTAAGCAAGGAGGCATCAAGTACCATTTTTTGTCTTTGGTATGACTCGACCTGGGATTGAACCCAGGTCTCCCGGGCCATTGGCGAACACTCTAACCGCTAGGCCAATGTCCAATACAATAAACTAGTACAAAAGGAGTACAAGTGTAGACATGACTGGGTGGGAAATCAATTCCAAAGGGAACAGTGCAAGAGATATAAATTTTACTTTGTTGAGAAGTGGTATATACAAAAAGGAAAATCTGTGCCAGAATATAGGACGCATAAAATTCTCTGGGATTTTGAGATATAAACCGATCGCTAACTCAGATCAGAAAGTCAGACTTAGTATTTATCTACAAGATAAAAAGAATGAATCGTCTCGTGGATTTTGCTACACCAGTGGAGTACAGAGCGTAGCGAAAAGAAAGCAAAAAGATTAACAAATACTAGGATCTTGCTAGAGAGTTATAGAATATGAAGGTGACAGTGATAACAGTAATAGTTGGTGCACTAGGAACAGTCTCCAATGGTTTGGAAAAGAACATAGCTGGACGGGAAATCAGTGGAAGGTTCGATACCGTACGGACCTCAGTATTATTGAGAACGGCCTGGATACTGAGAAGAATCCTGGAGACTTGAGGAAACTTGCTGTTACTCAAACTCCATTGAAAGACTACCGGCTAACGTTGGTGTGAAAAACTCTCCAAAGAGAATAATAATAATAATAATAATAATAACTTGCCGAATAGTTGACTTTACCATCCCAGCAGAGCAGAGAGTGAAAAACTAAATAAACCGAATATGGAGGTGATGGTGATGCCAGTAATAACTGGTGCACTCGGAACGATCACCAAAGGCTTGGTAAAGGAGCAGGAAGGATTGAAAATCGGATGTCGAGCAGGGACTATCCAAACTACAATATTACTGAGATCAACCATAATACTGGGAAGAATTCTGTAAACCTGGGGTGACTTGCTGTCACTCATACTCCAGTAAAAGACTATCAGTTGACACTGGTGTAAAAATCTCACAAAGAATAGTAATAATAATAATAATACGTGAAGGTGATACTAAGTGTAAATATTGCGTTTGGAATGATCACTCAAGCATCTTACTAAAGGAGGCTGGATGAGTTAGAAATATGAAGACATGCCAAGACCATCTAAGCTGCAGCATTATTTCCAAGGTCGTCCAGAATACTGAGAAGTGTCCTGGAGACTTGACGACACTTGTGGTCGCTCAAACTCCAGTGAAACACCACCAGCTAACGTTAGCGTAAAAAACACGCAATAATAATAATAATAATAAGAAGAAGAAGAAGAAGAAGAAGAAGAAGAAGTTACTGAAAAGTGAACTTTGCTGTCCCGGCTGACTACGGAGTAAAATCGAAAGAAAACGAAAAGAAAGATAAATACCAGAAACTTGCCAGGGAACTGAAAAAAAACCTGTGAAACGGGTAAGTGAGGGTGATACGAGTTGTGATTGTCACTAAAGAATTGATATTGGAAGTGGAAGATTTGGAAATAAGAAGATGAGTGGAGACTATCCAAATTACAGCATGGTTGAGATCGACCAGTATACTGAGAGGAGTCCTGGACTCTTGAGGAGACTTGCTGTCACTCAGAGAAAAACCAACGGCTAACGCTGGTGTGGAAAACTAGAAAAAGAAGTTAAGTAGTAATAATAATAATAATAATCTCTGCCAGACGACCAGACCTAATAATGATGTATTTTGGCCTTCGACCCGGCCAAAAATGCCATGAAATGGGACGAAGTAAAAAAAATTCCCATGGTACACTCATAGACTGATGCACCGGAAGAGAGTGACCTGCGAACTGCATGACAGTTATTTCCGCTTGATGACGATTAAACATGCGATTTCAAAGATCAAGTAGGCGACTGAGTGGGCGTTGAACTATTATATAACTCAGTCAAGACAGAAGTCAAGAAAGTTGCAGTTAGAGATCGGACGGAGTTATAGACGAGATGTGGTAAGGAAAGCCACATCAGGCCGAAGGGGCTTTGGGGCTCTGATGAGTTAGAGTTGGAGATAAGTTGCTGACAAGAGGCAGCAAAGAAAGATCACCCAGCAGATTGGGCCTCTGGGCCTCCGGTTGAGCATCAGTAGAACAAGAAAGACACAACGCTGACGGCCATAAGTTTGGGGTCAAAATATTGCAGTTTCTGTTCAGTCCCCAACTCCCTCTCACACGCAAACCTTGAATAACCCTTTTCGAACCCTTACAATAAAGTGAGAGGTACATATATTTATAAAGAAGTCTTCCTGCGTCTTTATTGTTGGTGTCGTTTTGATACTGTAGATGACAATATAACAATAATAATCTACAAAGAAAAGAGAATTTGCAAAATTGTCGCCTTTGCTGTCCTGGCTGACAACAGAATAAAACTAAAAGAAAGTGAAAAGAAGGATAAGTACCTCAACCTTGCTAGGGAACTGAAAAAACTACGGAATACGAAGGTGACAATTATATCAATTGTAATTGGTGTATTTGGAACAGTAACTAAAGAATTATTAAAGGGACCGGAGGACTTGGAAGTTGGCGAACGTGTGGAGACCATCCAAATAACTGCATTATTGAGAAGGGCCAGAATACTGAGAAGAGTCCTGGAGACTTGAGGAGACTTGGGGAGACTTGCTGTCCCTCAAACTCCGGTGAAAGACTATTAGATAACGCTGATGTGAAAGACTCTAATAATAATAATAATAATCCACTGGGAAATGTGCAGGAAAATTCAATTCGACCATACAAACAAATGGTATATGCACAACCCAGCACCTGTCCTAGAAAATAACACACATAAGCTCTTATGGGATTTTGACATACACACGGATCACCTAATCTCGGCCAGAAGACCAGACCTTATAATAATCAACAAGAAAAATGAGAACTTGCAAAATTGTTGACTTTGCTGTCCCAGCTGACCACAGAATAAAACTGATAGAATGTTCAAAGAAGGATAAGTACCTCGACCTCGCTGGAGAATTGAAAAAGCTGTGGAACATGAAAGTGACGATTGTACCAATTGTGATTGGTGCTTTTGGCACAATAACTAAAAGATTATTAAATGGCCTGGAGGACATAGAAGTTGGCGGACGGGTAGAGACTATCCAAATGACAGCATTACTGAGAACGGCCAGAATACTGAGAAGAGTCCTGGAGACTTGAGGAGACTTGCTGTCCCTCAAACTCCAGGGAAAAACCATCAGCTAATACTGATGTGAAAAACTCTAAATAATAATGATAATAATAATAATAATAGTGGAGTCTTTAGCTTTGGAGTAAGGGTCTGTAAAGCCGGAAATACTTTTGATACACACGAATTTATTGTATCAGTGTGAGTAATCTTTTTTTATATATATCTTTCATCAATGCAAAGCTTTCCTTTCCACTCCTAACCATGACGCCATTTTGCGTTATATTGCGATGCGGAATGATACAACTAGTAAATGGGTGCAAACTGTCCAAATCCTCTGGACCTGTTTCCACCTGCGCACGCGCACAGATTCTCTTTGTTCCGCTGCTATTTTTAGTCGTCTGCTGAGTCTTTTGATCTGGAACGTTCGCCTGTCGAGTTTATCGATCCGACTGATGGTATTAATCCGCAGGGGAGGGGGAGAATGGATCGATTGCATGTTTTAGGCCACGTGACGATCCCGATTCACTGGATTGTGCTTGATGGATACTAAAGTGCAAAACAGATAGGTAATAAGGATATATATATATATATATATATATATATATATATATATATATATATATATGTTTAACTGATGAGTTACAGCAATAAACGAGAGATTGTGATTCTATCTCGCGCTGATACGTTAGCCTGAAGGCCAACTGCCTGAAAATGTAATATATTATCTCTAAAGGAATGAGAAACACCTTAGATTTCATCAAGACTTGGGGTCAGGATCACCTTGACCACTGCGTCTGCTTTTTATCTTAACCTCCACAATGTTGATTTAAAGAAATTGAATAAAAAGACACACGCGCATTAAAATATTTTATCATAGATATAATAGAAAAATGCATTATCATATGACATATATTATATCTTTTTCTTTTTTCTTTTCGTTTAGTTTTATGCCATATCAACCATTGTGGGTTATTTAATCCTTTTTATATATAATTTGATTATATGGTTCTAAACACATTTTGTAGATAACATTTTAAAATGAGACTGAGCTCCTTTTTTTTTTTTTTGCACACAGTTTAATATTTTCAAGTATTGCTAAGTATCGCTAAAATTTCAATTAAACATCAGTCATTTGTTTACACATAGTTAAATGTCATCATCATCATATCGTGCTGGCAGCACGGATATCCCTGACCCTCTCTCGCCACTCCTCCCTATCGTTCATCGCCCTAGGCAGGTCTTCAGGACAACAACCTGTATCCTCACATAGCTGCTGAATGTACGTTCGTGCTGGTCGTCCTGCTTTTGCGCGGCCGTGTGTGGGGATCCATAAGAGTACATCTCTTATGAGTTCATCTCTGCTTCTCCAGCAAAACAGTTTTATTTCAAACATTTCAGTTAAGTATGAGTACACTGTTTAAATGTGAAACAGTTCTATTTGACCCAAAGATAGGACCCTATCAAGTGCTACCACTCCGGGCCAGTATGGATCTGGGAATGATGGCAATGAAATACTCCTTCATTGCCATCACTCCCAGGTCCATTCTAGCCCGGAGTGGATTACGCTGACCACTGCGTCTGCTCTGCATTCCCCTAAGCTTAAGTATTACTGAAACCTCAACGTCTGATAGTTTAAAGTCATACCCAGGACACTCGAAGGGGAAATATTACCCCTCCGCTGAGATGCAATACAGTCGGTGTATTCTGCTACTCTAGCCGACTGAACCAATATACTATAACATATTATGTGCATATTATATATATATATATATAGTCATCCATAGACAGACTGTATCACAACTTTTTAGTGCGCCTAGACATGCAGGACACATCAAACTGGGATCCAAACCCGCCTAACTTTTCGCTAGACGTGGTATCTAATCGCTCAGCCCTTTTCGACGACATACTTCAGCTGGACTCGCAAAAATATGCGGCCTCCGCCAGGCGCAAGCATTTTATTTTCCATTTAATTTTTTTAAGTTCTAAAATATTAAATGAGGATTAATTAAACTAAACGAGAATGCATATAAAAAGATTATACTTATTTTTATTCTAATTAATTTTTATAAAAAATTATTCATCAGATTTCTTTTATCTGTTTTAGAATTTGCCAAGTCGGCTGGGGCTGTAGAATACACCGACCAATTCTCTGCCGAGGGGTAAGACCCCCTCCCCAATCAGTGTCCTGATGTTATATAATAGCCGAGGGATTTCGTTTCATGTCTTTGAGTTTAGTTAGGCTGAGAGCCTTTCGGCTCAGCACATGGGTTAGTTAGGTGCAACATTGAGGCAGGTGTTAACGCGGGTGTGCGCGGGCGGATGGAGGTGTTACTCAGATGTCATAATAGTCTGAGTCGAAACGGGTTGACAGGATGCGGGTGACGTCACACACCGGAAGCGCGCTGAGGTTTGTGTGAGAATCTGAAGAAAGTTAGGGAGTTGAGATTAGACACTGGACGAAGACGGTCGACTTTTGGAGCTCGCAGACGCGAGGAGAACTTGCGCCCTATGGGGGCCGCTCGAGATAGGGGCCAAATGAATAAGACAGCATAGAAGAGTGTGTCTCTCCTCCTTACGTCGAAACCTTTAACTCAAAGTTAATAAAAAGGTTTCATACCTGAATAAGAAGTCGTTACGTGTTTTCGAATTTCGAGATTCCGATGTTCTCTCGTTATCAACATTATATGTCCATTTCGCGCATAGCGTTAATTGTGAATATGGTACACTGATATAACACTAAACAATGTGATGGTGAGGTTCCAGTTATGTTGGACCTTATGGGGATGTGGAGTACCTGCTTCATTACCATCGTTACTAGGTCCACTCTGGCCAGAAGTGGTAGCACCTGATAGTGTCTTATCCATTGGTCAAATATAAATGTTTTGCATGGGTCAAATATCTATGGGTCAAATAGAACAAAACCGTGTACTTAGGCTAAACTGAACTGTTTGAAATAGAACTGCTTCTAAATAGAACTAAACTGTGTACTTATGCTAAACTGAACTGTTTGAAATAGAACTGCTTCTAAATAGAATTAAACTGTGTACTTATGCTAAGCAGTATTGTTTGAAATTGAACTGCTTTGACTTTTAACTGTTTGTAAAGAAAAACTATTCTTATACTAAACTGAATTGTTTGAAATCTGATTCGGTGTTAAATGATCCAAAAAGGGTTGATAGGCCGTAAAACAAGAGAACCAACCAGCCGCTTGAGAAAGGCGATCAGAAGGCTCCCTTTTCAATAGCTACTACACCGAGGTGTAGGGGGAGGTCGCTGCTCCTTTCCCTAGATTGCTCCACTTTACCCTTGATACGTGCTTTATATTGCCGAGTGTTAAGCAAGGAGATATCAAGTACCATTTTTAAAGTCTTTGGTATGACGCGACCTAGGATTGTACGCAGGTCTCCTGGACCATTGGCGAACACTCTACCCACTAGAACGATGAGCCGGTTTCGGGGAATAGATAACACCAAGTAATTATTTATTAAACCTGTTTTTGGAAAACCCTGTATGCAAATAAGCCACAACAGAAAATAGATAATTATCTATAGTTGATATATCAAGTATAGATCATTATCAACTTTTACATTTTTTTTCCTTTATCATCTATCATTTTTATTATCTATTTTTCATTTTCTATTATTTTTTCATTCTCTATAATTTTTTCGTTTTCTATAATTTTTTCGTTTTCTTTTATTTTTTTATTTTCTATTAATTTTTCATTTTCTATTATTTTTTCATTATCTATTATTATTTCATTTTCTATAATTTTTTCATTTTCTATAATTTTTTCATTTTCTATAATTTTTTCGTTTTCTAATACTTTTTCATTATCTATTATTATTTCATTTTCTATAATTTTTTCATTTTCTATTATTTTTCATTTTCTATTATTTTTTCATTTTCTATAATTTTTTCGTTTTCTATTATTTTTTCGTTTTCTATTATTTTTTCATTATCTATTATCATTTCATTTTCTAAAATTCTTTTATTTTCTATTATTTTTCATTTTCTATTATTTTTTCATTTTCTATAAATTTTTCATTTTCTATAATTTTTTCGTTTTCTATTATTTTTTCATTATCTATTATTATTTCATTTTCTATAATTTTTTCATTTTCTATAATTTTTTCATTTTCTATAATTTTTTCGTTTTCTATTATTTTTTCATTTTCTATTATTATTTCATTTCCTATAATTTTTTCATTTTCTATTATTTTTTCTTACCTATTATTTTTCAATTATCAAGAATTATTTATCATTATTTTTCATTATCTCTATTTTTTTCCATTACCTCTTATTGTTTTATTATCTATTTTTCCATTATCTATTATATATTTTCATCATTATATTTTCATTATTTATTTTTTCATTATTTGTTATTTTTTCATTATCTATGATTTTTTTCTTTATGTATATAGTTATATTAATATAATAATTATATTAATATTATCATTTTTTCACAATTCTTTTCCTTTTCTGTTATTTTTTATTTTTCTTCTTTTCTCTCATCATCTCTTTTTTTCATTCTATTTCTGCAAACTTGGCCATCCCAATATCATCTGCAAGTTAAAAGTGACATTTTCTATTGGGTTACATGTTACCAGTAGCAAAGCAACAATCACTTGTCATATACAGCCGTTTTGATTTCAGAATTTTCTTTCTACTAGATTGCTTGCCTCGCCAAGGCTGAAGAACCCAGTCCGCCCTGGAGGGAGAATAATTGGATTCATACCTTTCCCAAGGGTATTAGTGCTATGTGAAATGCAATCAGCCGCGTCCGGGATTTGAACTCATGTCGCCGTATCTATTTCCCAAGACGATAACCATTACACAACGCGCACCTCCACCAATTGTTTTACCAATTGTTTGCTGTTTTATTTCTGAGGCGCCCTCACTGGGAGAATGCCGACGGGGCTGAAGGTATTTGGGGATTTTGTCAGACGCGTGTGGGCTGTGGCCCTGCGTTCTGACCCACTTTTAAAAAGCCCTTGTGCCGTACTTGTCTGGTGGTAGGACGGAGAACAAATAAAGTTCCGTTGTATCACAACTCATCAGTGTGGCTAGAAACGTGAGATGCTTCAAGTTGGGATCGAAACCCAGCTGACTTTACGAATATCTTACGACACAACCATCAGCAAACCCAGCGTAAGCAAGGATATTTGAACGTGTATTTATTATTTTTCTTTTGTTTCAATTCATCAGAAAAGATTTGTATTACGCGAGTTGCAATTGGTAATTCCTACGCGAGAGTGCTCAACTTCCCGGGTGGTGAGCATTTATAAAAGTAATTAAAATCTCATTTTTTACAATCGTCCCATTAGAATAATTTCCATACGTCATCAATAGAATAGAGACACAATCATTAAATGAAACTTTCGTTTATGAAATAAAGTTAATCTAATGAGTGTGCGCTCTTTTCTATAAATAATACGTGGAACTTGTAGTTATTAAACGGTAATGAAAAAATGAGATTTTAATTACTTCTAGTTTTTATACTGCCCTGCAGCCCTGTATTTGAGCACTTTCTGATTCATCAAATTTTTTCGCCAATGTCCCGGTAGATCGGGTTTAATCCTAGGTCGAGTCATACCAAAGACTGAAAAAATGCAACTTGATGCTGCCTTGCTTAATACTATTTTAAGGTACGGATCAACGGTAAAATGGAACAATCCAAGGAAAGGAGTAGCACCCTCTCTCTACACCTCGGTATAGTAGCCATTGAAAAGGGAGCCTTCAACTTGTCCCCGACTACGGCCGCTAACTTAACTTTTTACATACATATATATATATATATGTGTGTGTGTGTGTGTGTGTGTGTGTGTGTGTTCATTTGACTCGGCGCTAATACTCTTGTGAAAAGCATGAATCCAACGTTTCTCTCGGCAGCTATCGGTAAATAAGTAACACAGGTTTCTTTAGCTTTGGTTAGGCAACCAGTCAAGGAGAAGGAAAAATATGAATACTAACCTGTACAATTCGGCTGAAAAATGGATTTTCTGTCTTATCTTGCACGTGTCGAGTTTGGGTTGGTTAAATACATACTAAATGATTCACGAAGCAAAAAGAAATATTGTCACAATCATCAGACTGGACAGAAAATTGCTAAAATTAGACCACACACACACACACATATATATATATACCTCTTTCTTTTAAGTTCTGGCCCAGTCGGTTAGGACTGTAGAATACACTGACTGTTTCTTTGCAGAGGGGTAAGACCCCCTCTAACTAGTGTCCTGATATATGACACTAAATAATCTGATGGTGAGACTTCAGTAATACAGGAGCTTTGAGGAATGCGGAGTACCCCTTCATTGCCATCACTCCCAAGGCAACTCTGGCCCGGAGTGGTAGCACCTGATTGGGTCCTATCTATGGGTCAAATAGAACTGTTTCACATCAAACTGTGTACTTCGATATTTAAACTGAGAACAAACAAATGACCCTAAAAAAATTAAATTGTGGATTAAATTACCATGTGAACACCTCCGCACGACATACGGAAACACTGGTCATGGTAATTCAATTCACAATATAAATCCTCTACTTAGAAAAAGAAAATGTACAAAAATTAAATTGGTTGAAATAGAACTGTTTGATCATTTAACTGTGTTTAAAAAATGACTAATGTTTAATTAGATCCTTGGTGTTAAATGGCAATACTTAAAAACATTTAATTGTATGCAAACAAATGGTATTATTCGTATTAGATCGAAATAAGTGAAACCATTTAACTATGTGCAAAAAAATTAGCTTAGGTAATTATTAGCTATGTGCAAAAAAATTATTAGCTATGTGCAAAAAAATTAGCTTAGGTAATTATTCGTATTAGATCGAAATAAGTGAAACCATTTAACTATGTGCAAAAAAATTAGCTTAAGGTCGTTTAAAAATGTTATCCACAAAATGTGTTTAGAAATCATATATTTGATATATATGTATAAAGAGGATTTGACATTAAATAACCTACAATGGTTGATATGCCATAAAACCCAACCCAACCAAATCCTGTATATTTAATGTATATGTATGAAGAGGATTTGGCATTAAATAACCTACAATGGTTGATATGCCCTAAAATACAACTCAACCAAATTCTATGAATCTAATATATATGTATGAAGAGGATTTGGCATTAAATAACCTACAATGGTTAATATACCATTAAACCAAACCAATCTTCTAAACCAAATTTGTATTCAACCAGTTCTTTCTCTTAACACTCAACGTTACCGGAATACTCGACTTTATATCATCACAAAGCTCGACCAAATAACTACCGAGGCGTAGTGGATATTGTGTTGGAGAGCACCTTCCTAGTCATCGAGTTTGAACACTTATCGCTCAACAGCGTTGACTTTTGGATTTATATCTTTGTGTGTGTTTCTGTGTCGAATTGATAAAAAAAAAAGTTTGAAGAAAATGTATCAAAATGCCTCGACGCTAGTATAGCGCGTCAGTTCGGTTTCTTTGTTTTAATGGCACATCCTACTTCGTAGGTTATTTAATGCCAAGCCATCCTTTCAGAAGTATAGTAGTGGTACTATTTAACCAATAAGTGAGTTACTACCTTTTCCAAGGATAGTCGAGGCTGACCCGAAAGCTCCCTTTTCAATAGCTACAACACCAAGGTGTAGGAGAGGGCGCTACTCCTTTCCCTGTATTGCTCCACTTTACCATTGATACATACCTTATATTGCTGAGTGTTAAGCAAGGCGGTATCAAGTATCATTTTTAAAGTATGACGCGACCCAGGATTGAACTCAGCTCTCCCGGACCACTGCCGAACACTCTACGCACTAAACCAATTGAGCCGGTTAGTCCGAAAATGAACGTAATCGTTCGACTGCTGTTCGAATTTGCTTCCTACGCTCTGGGAATTCAGCAGGTTAGCCACTTCTTGACGGGGGTGTCCTCGTGGGGTAAGGGTTAAAGCACTGGACTGTGGAATCGCAGTAAACGAGTTGGAACTCTAGTTGCGCTATTATGCTCACATTCGTATAAATACCCTTAGGATTGATATGGATCTCCACATGCTCTTCAGCTATGGGTTAAGCAGTACAAATAAGGATGGATCTCCCCATCGTTTTCAGCTCTGGGTTAAGTAGTACTAATAAGTGTTATGTTTTGACCTTCGACCCGGCCCAAAAAATGCTATTCCAAGGTGATGCACCGGAAGGAAGTGACACATTCTAATGGCAGTTAGGAGAGGAAATTGTGTGGGCGGAAATTGGCTTATGAAATGGGACAAGGTAATTCCCATGGTACACTACAGAGTGATGCACCGGAAGAGAGTGACCTCTGAACTGCATGACAGTTATTTCCGCTTGATGACGATTAAACATTCGATTTCAAAGATCGAGTGGGCGTCGAACGATTATATAACACCAGTTGAGTTCGACGAGCCAGTGGCAGTTGAGTTGAAGATCGGACGGAGTTATAGACGAAATGTGGTAGGGAAAGCCACATCAGGCCGAAGGGGCCTTTGGGCCCTTATGAGTGGGCCCTAGAACGAGAACGAGAAAGACACAGAACGAGAAAGACACAACGTGATGGTCATAACAGTGGGGTCAAGATATTACAGTTTATATTCGATCTCCAGCTCCCTCTCACATGCAACCCTTGAACAACCCTTTCGAACCCTTGCATAAAGTGAGAGGTAAAATATTGTTAAAGAAGTCTTCCTGCGTCTTCCTTCTTGCGTCTTTGTCATTATGTCTGTCTTAATTATTTTGTCGTTGTGATGCTGTTGATGAGTATATAACAATAAGGATGGATCTCCCCATCGTTTTCAGCTCTGGGTTAAGTAGTACTAATGAGGATGCCTTTGACATTAAATAAACCACGAAAGTTGATATGCCGTTATAAACACAGATAAATCGAAACTTAATTATTTACTTAATACGTTGAGCAAAATCGATGTTTGTTTTTATGGACTTTTTTTTTCATTTTAATTTTTCCGTTTCGAACTTTGAAAACGAACTGACGAGAAGTAAATGTTGTATTAGAATTCTTATACGCAGCGCTCTCTATTACATTGCCGTTAAAAATACTGACTTTGTGACAAATGAAAATAGTCCCATCTCCCTACCACCGTGAATATCGGTAAACCACTTTATTTGAAGCAATGATATTCGGTTTACAAATATTTTCTATTTGTGAAAGGGAGTAATATTTGTGCAGCTGAAGGCAAGTCGATTGAACCCGATGACCTTTTCTTGTGAGGGCCAAGTTTTCGCCTATTGCAGTTTTCAGAGTCAGCCAAGAAGGCTCGACAAACGTCACTCTAAACAGACGACTCTGTTGGTGGAGACGATGGTGAAGATGATAAATGAGAACAGAAGATTATGTGGGGGTCTGTTTTACTTAGGGTGGAACAAAGGAATATGACCCAAAGTAATATATGATCTCGCACAGATCAACAGTGTGTAGTTGATTGAGTGAGTTCACAAATATCGTGTATGATTACATATTAACATGTGCCTGTGTATGCTTCTAATATCATTATATATAATATTACATATACGATATTTGTTTTGCTAAAATATATATTTAACATCTAAAAATATATATAATATATAGAGATGAGTTATTGTTGTGGTATCTCCCAATTTCGATACACAATGGACTCTTCCAATAAAGATATAAAATTTGAGTGAAATCCACCCGGCGAGTTGGTAGCAATGCTGTTGCCCAATTGTACCAATCCAGGCGATGGGGTAAAATTAGGCTTGCCGTAGTAACAGCGGCACGGATCTTGTCAGGTGTGTCATGTCTCTGGATACGGTAGTCATCCGAGGCTGCTAAACGCAGGTGCCAGGGAGGCCTAGTATTCACATCACGTGGCGAAGACTGACATTCCTCGAACCGTGGGGAGGGATGTCTCCGCTGGTTCTAACCTTCCTTGGAGGGGCTAGCTTTATCACCTGGCACGTGAGGCGCCGACGAGGCCCGAGGCATTTCTGGAGCCGCCGAGCGGGTCTGGGCAACAGTCATGCGCCCTGATCCGCCTTAACAAAGGCCTTCTGCCGTACTCGCCAATATTATTTGTTTTATTGTAGTATATAATCTTTATTCTTCTCTCAAAACACGTATTTGTCTTATTTATTTTATGCCCTTTTCCGAGGAAACAACAGTTATAAATAATTTCCGTTTTTGTAAGATATAATTTATTAGGAATAATTTAACAATAAATAAATGTCAATCAATAGTATATTCGCCATTATTTTTAGATTACATCTTGTCATTTATCACGTGGCTTCTTGGTTTGCTTGTTTCGAGCCCAAAGAGTTTTTTGCAAAAGCGTTTTCACCAGATCTTCATGGGAAATGTTTAAGTCATTCAGAACATTTCGAGAATGAAAAAAAGTAAAATCACTTTGCGCAAGGTCTGGTGAATATGGTGGATGGGGTAGAACAGACCATCCCAAATGCAATATTTTTCCAGCTTAATTCTTGCGTTAGCATGGAGAAGAACAACGTTTCTCCTATTACCGAGTGCAAGGCGTTTTCTTTAAAGATTTTTATGATCAGTTTTTCTATCTTTTTCAAATTGCAACACATTGTGAATTTTTGGGTAAAACATATTGATCGAGATCTGATAAGCGTCTTGGTTTGAATTTTATCTCTCAGTGACGTCTCGCAAGAGGGATATTTTGAAATCCAAATTTGGATTTAGCCATAAACACTAGATATTTGCTTTGTAGTTTCTGTAGCGTTTTTGTTATTCTTAAACTTCACCAACTTTATATATCGCATATGCAATTTCAGTTCCTTCATTTTTAGGAGCGTGAAATGATAGATTAAATTATGAAGTACCCTATCTCACTCCAGAAATAATGTAACATACCCATGATACGGATATGTGAAACGTACATAGAATGTTCATAAGATATATACATAGAACATAGGAATCCAGAAACACGAAAAACACGTACGACTTCTTAGTTCAGGTACGAAACTTTTTATTACCTTTGAGTTTAAAGGTTTTTCGACATAAGGACAGAGATACCATCTTTCTATACTGACTTTCCATCTCCCCCAAACGACGAGCGACACCTGCCAAAAGGCCACAGCGAGCAAGCGAAAGTCACCCTTCTTCGGACGGCAAGACACAACTAACTGGCTTGTTTCAAAATCCCCCAAATCCTCCGGGCCCGCTTCCGGTGCATGACGTCATTCACATCCCCTGGTCAAATATTCTATCTGGAATTTTTATTTTGACATCTCTGAATGACACATCCTCCCTGCGCGCGTGTGAACACCTGCGCTCATGTTTGCACCTAACTAACCCATGCACCGAGCAGAAAGGTTCTCAGCCTAACTAAACCCAAAAGCAAGATATATAAAACGAAATCCCTAGGCCATTATATTACAATAAGAATGACCGATTAAGGCAATCTTTCATCAGGTAATCTTTGTTTGCATATTTAAAAAAATTGGAAGTTTGAATTGCGTAATTACAACTTGAGTCAAAAATAACTTGCTTTGATTTGAGTCATAAATAATTTCCGTTTAAAATGGAATTACTTATGACTCAACCCATTATATATTATATTTATATTGTTATATAGAAAAAATAAGTAGACCCCAACTTTTTTTATCAAAAGTTTTTTTCTAGACCAAAGATAAGAGTAATTTTATACATATTTCAAATGGAATACAGTCAAAGCATATTGATTTCTTTAAAAAAATTACTGAAATTTTAGGGAAAAAAAACGGTAATATCTGTGGAATTAAAATGAAATTACATAGATATATATGAGGAGTATAATTCATTTTGGACACTTATAAATATCTATATTTTCATTAGAGAATTTACAACTTATGCTTTAGAGTATAGTAATAAATAATACCTAATAATATCTGTTTTCAGTACATAAAATTCCACTAGAAATAATAACATTCTGGTATATGTGGTATACAAAAGAATTAAATTTCTATTTTAAAAAAAAATGTCTGGTGTACGATCATCTGTCAGCGATATGGCATGAGTATACGTTTATAAGTGGATATTTACATGTGTAATTGTGTGTGTGTTTTAGGGAAAGAGAGAGTGGGTGTAAGAAAGCTTGTCACTCAGAGGTTTTATCTCTATGCTCGAGAGAATGTGGGAAAAGAGAAATAATGGTTTGGTTTCTTCGTTTTAATGACATATCAACCTTTGTAGGTTATTTAATGCCAAAGCCATTCTCCTAGAAGAACAGTAGTGGTACTATTTAACCCATAGCCGGGAGAATAAGGGGGTTCATACCTTTCCAAAGGGTATTTGCCTGAAAGTGAATGTAATAGCGAGACTGGAGTACGAACTCGCTTACTACGATTCCGCAGTCCATCGTTTTAACCATTACACCACGAGGACACCCCCACAGAAACAATAATATATTCTAAAAACTGATTCTAGTTTTAAATTTGACTAGATATAAATTTGTTTTTGAGGATATGGTTTGGTTTGGTTTGGTTTGTTGGGTTTTATGGCATATCAACGTTTGTAGGTTATTCAACGCCAAATCCATTTTTAAGTAAATAGTTTGTTCTATTTCAAACAATTCAGTTTAGCATGAGTACACAGTTTAATTGTCAAAAACATTTCTATTTCAAACTATTCAAGCAGTTATATGTAACAATTCAGTTAAGTGTAAATACAGTTTTAATGTCGAAAAACAGTTCAGCACTAGTACGCAGTTCCAATGTCAAAACAGTTCTATTTTTAAAAATTCAGTTTAGCATAAATGCGCAATTTAAATACAAAAATCAGTATAGTGAAAGAAGTATGGTTTAGTTCTATTTAACCCATAGATAGGACCCATATCAGGTGCTACCACTCCGGACCAGAGTAGACTGGGAGCAATGGCAATGAAGGGGTACTCCGCATTCCCCAAAGCTCCAGCATTGCTGGAACCTCACCATCAGATTTTTTAGTGTCATAAACAGGACATTCATTGGGGTTGGGGTCTTACTCCTCTGCAGAGAAGCAGTCGGTGTATTCTACAGCCTTAGCCGATTCGGCAATTGAGGATATATATATATATATATATATATATATATATATATGTGTGTGTGTGTGTGTGTGTGTGTGTGTGTGTGTACGAGAGTCGTTTGAAAAGTTCCAAAGCTCACTAAGAAAGAAGAGCTATAGTAGAATTTTTTTATGGCATTAGTATTCTTAAAAAAAACGAGAAAAACCAATTCAAATTTCTGTTTTAATTTTTGTACAGGTGAGGTCCATACAAGTGTGAGAGTTATGCGACAAATCTAAAATCTAAGTGAGGCTTAGAACTTTTCGAATGACCCTCGTATATAACGTACATATACTCATACACATTCACACACACACACACACACACACACACATATATATATATATATATATGCCAATTTTGGAAAGGCATTTCATTTTTATTTATAACCGTAGGTCAAATTCTTTGACCACTCCTTATTTTTCACCCTTTGCCTTTTCATTAAAGCAGACTATATTTTGGATATATATCACTTAGCAAATCTTACTTTCCTGGTGATTCTGATCTTTCACAAATCAATAAGTATTAACCCTTTTAGGTTTTTCTTTCATTTTTTTTTTGGTGGAAATGAAATTTTTTTTAAATCCTCAAATTACTTTGACGTTTCTTTTACTTACACTGCAATTGTGTTATGGATATTTTAAAGCAAATTTTTCTGTACTAATTACTCCAACCGATAAAATGAAACGCAGTTTCTTCCAGGCAGCTGTCGTATCGATACTGCTGTATGGATGCACTACATGGACGCTAACAAAACGGTTGGAGAAGAAGCTAGACGGCAATTACACAAGAATGCTGCGAGCAATCTTGAACAAGTTCTGGCAGCAACACCCCACAAGACACCAACTATACGGCCACCTGCCTCCAATCACGATAAATATCCAAGTTAGACGAGCCAGACATGCAGGACACTGCTGGAGAAGTAGGGACCAGCTCATAAGTGATGTACTCCTATGGACCCCCGCATATGGCAGGGCAAAAGCAGGACAACCAGCACGAACATACATTCAGCAGCTATGTGAGGATACGGGATGTAGCCCTGAAGACCTGCCAGAGGCGATGAACGATAGGGAGGGGTGGCGAGAGAGGGTCAGGGATATCCGTGCTAGTGGCACGACATGATGATGATATATATACACTGTTTTTAGTTTTGTACTTATTCTATAATCCTGACGATGTGGAAAAAAAACAGATGATACTATTGGTATATACATATTTACCAACCCCTCCGCCCCGGCAGGATATGACACAAGGTCAATTTTTAAGCGGAGTTTAACAGGTTTGAATTCAGAGTTTTCCTTCTCCTAACCTATTTGCCTCGCCAAGGTTGAAGAACCTAGTCAGCCCTACTATTTACCCATAACTGGAGGGAGAATAATTTTCCAAAGATATTAGTACTATGTGAAATGCAATCAGTCTCAACCAGGATTTGAACTCGTGTCGCAGTGTCTATTTCCTATAACGATAACCATTACATCACGGGCACCTATTGGTATATAACAAATATCACACAAACTTATTATTGGGAAAAAAACTCCATAAAAAAAGAAAAGACTAAAAACATTCATACTGCTTGAAAACAATCAACCAATACCGCAATGCCAAGCCAAAAGAAAAAACAACGACAGAAGACCTTAAGCTCACACACCTACAACTTGTTCTGATGATCCAGTCAGGTGAAAAATTGGTAGATTACTTCTGGTTTGTAGGTATTCGTATATATATATATATATATATATAGTCATTCACAGACAGACCTGTTTCGTTCTATCAGAACTTTTCAGTGGATCGAAAACCGGTTGACTCAAACGTCAATCCAAGATTCTACCACTCAGCCTCTTGCAAACTAGCTCAAGTGACGGAAATTTAAACCCTTATGTATCGCATTTGTTTTTGTTGACATTTATTCGCTTAACGGCTACCGAGAGCTCGATTCACATGAAAAGCCTTGCATTACGCTTGTGGCAACCATTTACTTCCCTCGCTAGAGAGCTCAACCATACAGGGGTAGGGGAGCATATATTGTCCTTGACGGCAATTGCACAAGAATGCTGCGAGCTGTATTGAAAAAGTCCTAGGGGCAACACCCCACAAAACAGCAGCAGCACGGCCACCTACCTACCACCCATTACGAAAACTATCCAAGTTAGACGAACCAGACATGCAGGACACTGTTGGAGAAGTAAGGACGTACTCATAAGCGATATACTCTGGTGGACACCCTTATATGGATGAGTAAAGGCTGGACGAACAGCAACAACCAATCTACAACGGCTCTGTGTAGATACAGGATGTAGCCTGGAGGACCTACCGTTAGCGATGGACGATAGAGACCGGGGGGGAGAGAGGGTCAGGAAAATCAGTGCAAGCAGCAAGAAATTTTATATATATATGTGTGTGTGTGTGTGTGGTTAGGTAGCAGTCGTTCATTTAAGTATGTTTCATTAAATAATAAAGGCAAATTGTGTCAGTATAATTTATGTAATAAATAATTTTTGTTAATAACCAATTCCAAACAATGTAGAGTTGAATAACCTCCATATATATATATATATATATATATATATATATCATCATATCGCGCTGGTAGCACGGATATCCCTGACCCTCTCTCGCCATTCCTCCCTATCGTTCATCGCCCTAGGTCGGTCTTCAGGACAACATCCCGTATCCTCACATAGCTGCTGAATGTATGTTCGTGCTGATCGTCCTGCTTTTGCACGGCCATGTGTGGGGGTCCATAAGAGTACATCTCTTATTAGCTCGTCCCTGCTTCTCCAGCAGTGTCCTGCATGTCTGGTTCGTAAATATATATATATATATATATATATACCATTAAGGTTTTTCGGACTATTGACTTCATCTTTATTGTTATTTCCACAACGTTTCGGCCGATGATTGTCCAGCAGGACACATGGCGTAACGGATTATTTAAATTCAATATTCTATTTTTGAATATCTCATTTGTCTTGATTGGAATTATTCCCTATTCCGGATTTACTGGATTGAATAGTATCTTACATATATATATATATATACTCTCCTACCCCCGTAGGTTGAGTTCTCTAGCGAATTGAAGTAATCGCGTTGCCATTAGCGTTTATAGCAAGGCTCTTCATATATGAATTGAGGTCTCGGTAGCCGTTAAGGGGATGTATGTAAACAATAGTAATTGTGATTCATAACCGTTTAAAATTTACTTCGCTGCTAATGGTTCCTCGTGGCTGATGGGTAGAGTCTTGGATTGGCGTATGAGTCAACCGGGTTTCGATCCCAGCTACAGGAAGCTAATATGCCTAGCCACACTGATGAGTTCTGATAGACCGGAACAGATCTGTCTGTGGAGGTGCCCGTGGTGTAGTCGTTATCGTCGTTGGAAATGGACACGGCGACACGAGTTCAAATCCTGGACGAGACTGATTGCATTTCACATAGCATTAATACCCTTGGGGAAGGTATGAATCCAATTATTCTCCCTCCAGCTATGGGTAAATAGTTGGACAGACTAGGTTATTCAACCCTGGGTAGGCAACTAGTCTAGGAGAAGGAAAACTCTGAATTCAAACCTGTTAAACTCCGCTTAAAAATTGACCTTGTGTCATATCCTGCCCGAGCGGAGGGGTTGGTAAATAGGATCTGTCTGTGGATAACTATATATATATATATATATATATATATATAGCTTTAGAAAAAGAACAAACAGTGAAAAAGAAAACTGAATCCAATTCTAATGAAACATCAACGACTTCGACGCACATAGGAAGTGATAATTTTCTTTAATCATTGTTGTGAAAGTTCTCCTTAGAGTGAAAAGTCAGGTTTCTGAATGGAATATTTCCCCAAAATTGATTTGACATCCAAATTTGTGATTATTCCTTTGTTAATATTCGTTTTAAAAATGGTCAAATCGTGGAATACAATGTTAATAGACTGTCAGTTCAGGCAACCGGCTCATTGGCCTAGAAGGTAGATTGTTCGCCAATGATCCGGGAGACCTGGTTTCAATCCCAGGTCGCGTGATACCAAAGACTTTAAAAATGGTACTTGATACCGCCTTGCTTAACACTCAGCAATATAAGGTATGTATCGAGGGTAAAGTGGAGCAATCCAGGGAAAGGAGTAGCGCCCTCTCCTACACCTCGGTGTAGTAGCTATTGAAAAGGGAGCTTTCTGGTCGCCCTCGACTAAAGGGAGACAACTTTACTTTTATTCATCAAAATTTATACTTTCTTCAAAAATTAGCACAAAACTAGAAATTATAATATAAAATGGTCCCCAACCATAGTCAGGTTATTAGATTCGGAAATGATATCAGTTTTTCTGAAACTCACACACACACACACAGAGACACAGATACAGACACACATACATACACACAAACACACACACACACACACACACACATATATATATATATATATGTATGTGTATGTCTGTGTGTGTGTGTATAAAAGTTGGCCCACTGTTGTCGAGGACGATGGAAGGCCCCCTTTTCAATAGCTACAACACTGAGGTGTTAGGGAGGGTGTTACTCCTCGACTAGGTTGCTCCACTTACCCTTGGTTCATACATAATGCTGATTGTTAAGCAAGAGGGCATCAAATACCATTTTTTGAGTCTTTTGTATGACTCGGCCAGAGATTGAACCCCGGTCTCATGGACTCTAACCATTACGCCAACAGGCCAGTCTACAATGTACTAGGAAATGGACTCGGATACTCGAGTTCAAATCTTGAACGTGACATTTTAGTTCGTAAAAGGCATGAATCCACCCACGCCCTGTAATCAGAAGGTAGGGGGGCAAACCTGGCTCTTAACATTTGATACATCGATCAGTCAAGTAGAAGGTAAACTGAGAATTCAAAATTGAGTTTGCATTGCATTCTACCCACGGAAGTGTGATAGAACCAATATATATATATATATATATATATATATATGTGTGTGTGTGTGTGTGTGTGTGTGTGTGTGTGTGTGTGTGTGCTTAAGAACCTCTTGCTAGGCAGGCATTTTGCACCTGTCTTTTTGGGGTCGTCGCCATAACAATCGAGATAGCGGTGAAGCTTAGGCAGCAAAACATTTATCAAGCGAGTAATATCGATTGGTATCGATTTCACCGAGATTGAACAGTCATGTGAAAAGAAAAATTAAAAAGAAAAGGCATAGTTAGTTTTGAGACACATTTAATAACGATAGATAGATAGATAGATTTGTTTTAGTTTGGTTTGGTTTCATGGCATATCAACCATTGTAGGTTATATAATTTCAATTCTGCTTTATACATATATATTAGTTATAGATTATTTGTAAACATGAATCAAGAAAGTTAAATGATTCCAGGGATTGCGATGTGTCACTGACTCTTCATTTAAACATCTGTCGTTTATTTACACACTGTTAAATGATCGAACTCTTCTATTTCAAACAATTCATTTTAGCATAAGTCATTTGTTTGCACTCGGTGTAAATGTCGAACAGTTCTATTTGACCCACAGATAGAACCCTTCCAAGTGCTACCACTCCGGGACAGAGTGAATCTGAGAGCAATGCCAGTAAATGGGTACTTCACATTCCCCAAAGTTCCAGCATTACTAGAGCCTTACTATCAAATTGTTTGGGCTGAGATAGACGTATGTGTGTTTGCAAATATATATATATATATATATATATATATAGGTATTCTTCAATCCAGTAAATCCGGATTAGGGAACAATTCCCTCAGGACAATTAAATTATTCAACTTTCGAATATCTTAATCTTCCTGGTGAAGAGTTCAATGTAAATATTCCTTCAAGAAAAAAAAATTCGGTCACATAAGGATTATAAATTTATTTCCATCCTGCTAAGAGCATTAATAGTAGATGTAACTTGTGTCTAGAAGAAAAGATACAAATTATGTTATACCCTGCTCCAGATGAATTATTAAATCAAAGATGTGATTTAATAGCTAGATGTACGTTGTGCATTCAATATGTTTCCAGACTTTTTGTACAAGCAATTAAAATTGTCGTATTCAGTATGTTATTGCTATACATCTTATGAGATGACTGACCAATTTTTATGATTTCAGCTTCAAATGAACAGCTACATCAGCAATTGGAATACACCCTACTAAAGCCTGATTGTCACAGCTGGGGAATTTCAAAAATGCAATCTGACCGTGAGGGCACTTTAGAAGAACGATATGCAATAAAATTCTGTTTTAAACTTGGAAAAAATGCCACAGAAACATATGGAATGCTTCAGACTGCTTTTCGACCATATTGCATGAATCGAGCCTTAGTTTTTGAGTGGCATAAGAGATTCAAGGAAGGCAGGGAGTCTGTGAGGGATGATGAGAGGTGTGGGAGGAGTAAGGAAGTCAGATTTGATTGGCCAAAGGGTTAGGGTTAGGGTTACTATGTCGAGATTTTAAGGGAATTCAGGAAGAGTTAACATCGTAAGAGGCCAGCACTCTTCAAATCGGGTCAGTAGCATTTCAAGCAGGACAATACACCAGTCCACACCTCCATCCTTGTCACAGACTATTTGATCAAGGTGGGCATCAAGACAGTTCCTCAGCCTCCCTATAGTCTTTCCTTGCTCCCTGTGACTTTTGGTTATTCCCTAAGCTCAGAGGCTGTCGTTATGAGACAATTGAGGAGATGAAAGAGGCTGTGACGAAGGTCATTGACATGCTCACACAATAGGACTTCCATGGGGCCCTCCGGAAGTTGTTGGAACGGTATAAAAGTGCATTGCAGCCGGAGGAGATTACTTCCATGGGGACTAGAGTTTCATGTGTGTACTATCAATAAAAGTGCCCATACGAAAAAAATCTGGAAACTTATTTAATGATCCTCGTAACATGGAAATAAATTTAAATTATAGCCGAAAATCTAAGATAGTTGTTAATCAACTATGAAAATATTATTGAATTGGGATTGATAATGTAAGATCATTAAAAGATCTCACCATGTAAGGAGAGGTTTATGTACGTTTCAAAAAGAAAAAAAGGGGAGTAATTGACGTTAGGAAATTTGGAGTTTAAGATATGTATTACTGTAATTAATTAAATTGTGGTTTTTGCTTTTCATGTTTATTTGAAATAATTTAGTTTTCTTGTAATTCCTTATTTTATTGTTAAACCTAAAGAGTTTCTTTAAAATGAAGTTTAAATAATTGTAAAAATTAAATTAAAACTTACGTCTCCTCGTTATTTTGTTATTGTCTCAACCGGAGACCGGAAATAATCTTTAATGGGAGAAGTCTCCTTCCCTCCGCCTTCCTTCCCGTGACCACCCCATTCTTGCTGTATTCATTATCTCCATATCGGATCTGAAGAAGTCCTGTTGATTTTTTTTAAATTTAAGTTAGTGTTTCATATCAATGCTCTTAGCAGGATGGAAATAAATCTATAATCCAAATGTGACCGAATTTTGGGGTTTTTTTTAAGGTGTACACACATATATATA
Source organism: Sepioteuthis lessoniana (assembly GCA_963585895.1). Taxonomy (NCBI): domain Eukaryota; kingdom Metazoa; phylum Mollusca; class Cephalopoda; order Myopsida; family Loliginidae; genus Sepioteuthis; species Sepioteuthis lessoniana. Next base: position 6,441,567 of record OY757937.1, read on the forward strand.
TACAGGCACGCACGCACAAACACACACACACACACACACACACATATATATATATATATATATATATATATATTGACACACACGCATGCACCCTTACACACATAGATAGATAGATAGATAAGAAGCAGTCTGAGATGGATAGATAGATAGATGAACATAATGAGATAGATAGATAGATAGATAGATAGATAATGAGGAAACTGAGATAGATAGATAGATAGATAGATAGATAGACGTTGAGCAAGGTTATTGAGGACATATGACATCAAGAAAAAGAAATATAACGAACAAAAACAGTATTTTTTCTATTGAGTTTACATGTTAAACTTAGAAACGCAAAGGAAGTCCCCTTCATACACTGAACTGCGGCTTCGAAGTAAAAAAAATAGTAAAAACTTTATTGAATAAACCAAACTGAACCTCGAGGAAGGACTTTTGGATGACCTCGGAAGCGACTGCTCGTCTTGATCATATGATGTTTACGCATGTTGAATAGGATGATGTCGATGGTGGCGGTGACCAGTCTACCTCACGACAATGACCTTGACATATTAGTCCGGAGGATTGGAATCAAGATAACGAAGAGGCTACGTGGACTGAATGTAAAGGAAATGTTTCCTGCTGCATAAACCACTGACTTCTCTTGTCTACCTCTTCTTCTATCCAGCTCTCAGATTAGCCACTGCTTCTAGCACTATAGGTTTGCTGCGTGCTATGCCTCCTATCCTCCTTAATAACAGGACAACTCGTAAAAACCTCCCAATGCTTTGCACAAATAAAAGTCTAAAGAAAATAGACTCAGTGAGTCGCCAGCCCCGTCGACTAGGGCTGTAGAATACACCGACTGCATCTTTGCAGAGAGGTAAGATCCCCCTAATGAGGGTCCTGGATATGACACTAAGCAATCTGATGGTGAGGATCCAGTAATGCTGGAGCTTTGGGAAATGCGGAGTACCCCTTCATTGCCATCCCTCCTAGGTTCACTCTGACCCGGAGTGGTAACACCTGATCGGGTCTTATCCATAGATCAAATATAACTGTTTGACATTTAAACTCTGTGCAAACAAATGACTAATGCGAAATTGAACAATTTGAAATAAAACTGTTTGATTATTTAACTATGTTTAAACAAATGATGGATGTTTAATTAAATTTGGAGTGATACATAACAATACTTGAAACCATTTAACTATGTGCAAACAAATGATTTATATTGAATAGAATTATTAGTGTTAGATAACAATACTTGAAACCATTTAACTATGTGCAAACAAATGATTTATATTGAATAGAATTATTAGTATTAGATAACAATACTTGAAACCATTTAACTGTGAGCAAACAAATGATTTATATTGAATAGAATTATTAGTGTTAAATAGCAATATGTGAAAGCATTTAACTGTGTAGGAAAAATAGCAATACTAATGTGCAAACAAATTAGTTTTTACTCATAGAAAATGAAATTACCGACATATCATGTGTTCAAACAAATGAGTAATAATAAATAGAATTATTCCTATTAGATAGAAATACTTGAAACAATTAAACTGTGGGCATAGAATTATCTCAAGTTCGTTTAAAGATGTTATTGACAAAATGTATTTACAAATCATATATATTTAATATATATGCATAGACAGGGTTTGGCATTTATAACCTACAATGGTTGATATGCATAAAACCCTACCTCACCAAATCATATATATTTAATATATATATGCATGAACAGGATTTGGCATTAAATAATCTACAATGGTTGGTCTGCCATATAAACCAACTGACTCACCATCAACGAGACGCTCATGGCGTAATGGTTATAGAATTAGGAAACAGTGAACTGAGTTCAAATTCTGAACATAGTTCTAATAGCCACAGGAAAGTACAACTGTACACCCTCCAGCTATCGGTAAATTGTGGGCAGTCTGGTCTCTTTAACAATGGTATGAGAACCGTTCAAGGAAAAAAAATCTGAATTGAAACTTGTTAAACTCCGCTTAAAACTATTCTTACGTCTTACCCTGCTCGTATGGAGGGGTTTATTTAAATAAATACATATAAAATAAAACGTGAATTTATATATACGATCCAGCACAATGATTTTGTGAATTTAAAAATAATATCACTGCTGCTAGCAACATAAGTGGGACAGAAAGTTCGTCTTCATCATCGTGAGGTCCACACACAGCCACCTATCTTTCCCCTTCTTCATCTGACCAGGAAACGGTGATTGGTGGAATGTACCACGACCATAGCATGCCCCTCTATCATATTATATCATATTTACCAACTCCTCCACTCGAGCTATGTCCTGTTCTAGAAAATATTTGTGGCTCATCGGCATAATAATTAATGTTCGCCAATGGTCCGGGAGACCGGGGTTCAATCCCTGGTCGAGTCATGCCAAAATCTCAAAAAACGGTACTTGATGTCTCCTTGCATTATAAGGGTGCAGATCAAGATGTGTAATCCAGGGAAAGGAGTAGCACCCTGCTATACACCTTTGTGTAATAGCTATTGAAAAGGAAGCCTTCGGGTCACCCTCGTCTACGATCGGCCAATTTACAATTGGCCTTAATTCGCCTGAAAGAGAAGCGAAAACGTTAAAATTTGGCGTATGCTGCGTAACATCACAATAGATTCTCTCTTCTCAAAATTTGTTAGAGTGAGAAATATCAACTCTTAACCAGTCTATTACGTTTATATTATATTTGATCTATTATTAAAAATTCATATTCATTGCTTTGATTAGTTTATAAGAGAAGTGCCCAAGAGGACGAAGTAGTGGCATTTATCTAACTTCAATTGCTTGATTTCCCCATTGAGAAAATTGCACGAAGACGTTTTCTCATTCTGTACAAGTTCTGAACTCTAGACGAACAGACATATAATACACGGTTTTAAAATAAGAATGAAAACCGAAAACGAAAGTGAAAGTAGACAAATGCTAAGAAAACATTCATCATAAATGCAAGGAAATTTATTCGTGACAGAAAAGTAAAAAAATATCTACGTTTAAGTAAGTAAAACTTCACGAAATAATGTTGCAAATAAGATAAATCACTTAGTTGTGATTAAATTAAAACTTTTAGAGAAAGATGCAAAATTAAAGTCTTTTTAAACTTTTAAAGTTTTATCATGAGAAAATATCTGTACCATAGGACCAACGTTTTGTGCTGTAAAGAAAGAAGTCTACAGAAAAAGAAATTCTCAAACTCGAAGGTGAGGGAAGAAAATATAGCAGTCGTTTATTATTCAGCTATGATCGTTGCAACTCGAAAAGTTCATTTTAGCCGCGTCCTTCTTCTCCCTTCCTCTAGGTGGTGACGGGGTGTGGGCGAGAGCTGGCTATTGACACACGCCTGTCATAGCAGACTGGATAGGACGGGTCGGGGCCTTGGAACCTTTGACTCGCCTGTTTTGAAAGCTGCCTTCAACTCTGCCAAAATCTTGTTTTCTTATATAGAGATTTTGGAGAACAAATCGAAGATCCGCGAAAGTTCGATGTCACCAGTGAAACACATGATAATACATCAGTTATTATTTTAAAATCACGTCTAACTTTGCAAGTCATTCTGCCCGCACGCGCTAGTCTCGTGGCACCTTCACTGATTGACGACAGCGCCCGTCCGTAATATTACATATTGATGATAAATAACGGAAACTGACTCAATAAAATTCTTAAATATGGACGAGGAGGTTAAAACTCCAATCCACATCTATCAATCTATTTATATATCCATCTATCAACCTGTCTCATCTTGTTTATATATATATATATATATATACATATATATATCATCATCATCATTATGTCATGCCGTTAGCACGGATATCCCTGATCCTCTCTCGCCACACCTGTCTATCGTTCATCGCCTCTGGCAGGACTTCAGGGCTACATCCCGTATCCTCACATAGCTGCTGAATGTATGTTCGAGCTGGTCGTCCTGCTTTTGCCAGGCCGTATTTGGGGGTCCATAGAAGTACATCACTTATGAGCTCGTCCTTGCTTCTCCAGCAGTGTCCTGCATGTCTAGTTCGTCAAACATGGATAGTTTTCGTGATGGGAGGCAGGTGGCTGTATAGTTGATGCTTTGTGGGGTTTTGCCGCCAGGACTTGTTAAATATTGCTCGCTGCATTCTTGTGTAATTGCCATCTAGCTTCTTTTCCAGCCGTTTAGTTAGCGTCCAAGTAGTGCATCCATTCAGCAGTATCGATGCGACCGCTGCCCGGAAGAAACTGCGTTTCATTTTATCGGTCAGGTCTGATTTTTATATGATCGATAGCCTATCGTAAGCTGTCCATGCCGCGTGTCGATGTATATATATGTATATATAAAGGAAAATAAAAAATTCCCTTATTTGGTGTCATTATAAATTTATTTCTGGTCGTGATGACCATCATCAGAAGTAGTAAAAAGAAAACTTTTATTTTGATTAAATAATTTTTTTTCAAATCCCATTTTCGCTGGAAGGAATATAAGAACTTACATTCCTTCCAGCGAAAATGGGATTTGAAAAAAAATTAATTATTCAATAAAAATTATTTTTTAAGTAAAATATTTTTTAATGTATACTTTTTAAATATTTTTTAATCATGAAAATTTTTTTACGGTGGAGATATTATATCTATTATTATTTTGTATTTATACAACGTTTATAAAATTCTATTTAAAAAAACGCTTCTCCTAATTTAGATACAACTGAAAATTAGAAAACTTAATTCCGGAAAAAGAATGCAATTAAATTTAACAGATAAAGTAGACGTATATGTTGTGTAATAATATAATAAAATAAAGATAAAAAAGAAATATAACATACAAGAATTAGATTAATATAGCCTTATATCAAGTAGGAATTATCCAGGTACTACATTGTTTTTTGTTTTTTTTTCACACCGTTTTTTTCTATATGTAAATAAAAATTGAGGAAGCGAATATTTAATTTTTTTATATTATAAATTATTAGTTACACAATAACTATTGCATATAAATTCTGTGCTTATTACGATTAACTTAACATTCAATATGTTAATGTCTTCCTAATTTAAATAACATGAATTTTTACGATGATTTTAATTATTAGGATTAGTTTTTGTAAATTAATATCAGCATTGAACCATTATTTCCGGATAACACGAATCATATCATTTAATATTGATAAAACTTAATAGTTTCAATGGAAGTATAAATGCAGATTTTATCAATAATTTTAAATGAATACTAACTAACCACTAACTTTTCAAGAATTAGTTTTTTCTTAATTTTCAGTAGTATTCAAATTTGGGCTAACGGTTTTTTTTAATAGAATTTTGTAAATATTGAATAAATAAGGTGCTTATCATATTTACCAACCCTTCTGCTCAGGCAGGATATGACACAATGTCAATTTTTAAGCGAAGTTTAACGGGTTTGAATTCAGAGTTTTTCCTTATCCTAGACTAGTTGCCTCAACAAGGCTGAAGAACCTAGTCTGCCCTACTATTTACCCACAGCTGGAGGGAGAATAATTGAATTCATACCTTTCCCAAGGGTATTAGTGCTATGTGAAATGCAATCAGTCTCGACTAGGATTTGAACTCGTGTCACCGGGTCCATTTCCTACGACGATAACCATTACACCACGGGCACCTCCATAATAAAATATCTATTGCATATAAATCCTTTGCTTATTACGATTAACTTAACGTTCAATATGTTAATGTCTTCCTAATTTAAATAACATGAGTTTTTACGATGAGTTTAATTATTTGGATCAGTTTTTGTAAATTAATATCAGCATTGAATCATTATTTCCTGATAACACGAATCATATCTTTTAATATTGATAAAACTTAATAGTTTCAACGAAAGTATGAATGCAGATTTTATCTATAATGTTAACTAAGCCGCACACAACTATCATTTTTTTCCAGAATTATTCTTTTTTTTATTTTCAATAGTATTTAAATTTGGGATAACGTTTTTTTTTTATAGAATTTTGTAAATATTGAATAAATAAAACATAATAATAGATATATTTCCACCGTAAAAAGATTCTTGATTAAAGAAAAGCATAAAAATATATTGAAAAATTATTTTACTCAAAAAATTATTTTGATTAAAAGATTGAATTTTTTTCAAATCCCATTCTCACTTGAAGCAATATAAAAACGCCTAAATAAAAGTTTGCTTTCTACAAAATCTGATGAGGGTCATCACGACCAGAAATAAATTTATAATGACACCAAAGAAGTGATTTTTTTCCTTTTATTTTTATATAAAAAGATATTTTTAGCACCGCAAGTTGAGTGTTGATGTATTTTTAATCCCAAATTTATTATATGCCGATAACTTTGCGTTCTCAGGTTGGATACTCCTACCCCTTGGATTCCCACCTCGGATTATCTATATATATGTGGTGTAACAGAAATACTTTCAACATTTCAAACTTTTACATGTGTGGTGCAAGAAAATTTGGCAAGTGACAATGGTAGCTCCTCTCACAAATAATGCATCAGTTCTTTTTTCTGATGCGGTCAGTTACGATCAGAAATTTGAACCAGTGCTCTGGCAACACACAGATGACAATTTGAAATATGAAAGGTACTTCTACGATATATATATATATATATATATAAAGAAAGAAAGAGACAGAGACAGAGAAAGATGGAACAACTATTTTCACTTACTCAAGTTTACTTTCACCATACAGGTGACAGTTCAAAATGTGGGATGTATTTCTGTCGTACTATATATATATATATATATATATGTGTGTGTGTGTGTGTGTGTGTGTGTGTGTGTGTGTGTGTGTGTGTAGAAAAACTGATAACAGCGATCCAAGTAGAAGTAATAATTTATTGAGGGAACGACACTATAGCGTTTCGGTTCTACTGAACCATCATCAGGACCATGAGGGGTGATATTTACAATTTTAAGTTAACGATGGATGTTTAGAAATGTGAAATACAGAAACCTAGGGGAAAATATGTATAATAAGAAAACGTTGGCCGATTAACTGGCGAATCAGCGTTTGGTGTTTTAAATTACGTCATTTGACTTATTAGGAATATTGTATAGAATTTATGTACGTTTGTTTAACGAGAAAGATTTGAAGTCAGAAGGGAGAAAAGAAAGAAAAGAAAGAAAAACAGAAAGTATGAAATTTATGAGATATACGGAAAATATTAAGGATGGAATATGTTGTAGCTATTTAAAATGTATTTGCTTAAGTAAGGAGAAATATAATCATATTTACCCAACCCCTCCGCTCGGGCAGGATATGACACAAGGTCAATTTTTTAAGCGAAGTTTAACAGGTTTGAATTCAGAGTTTTCCTTCTCCTAGACTAGTTGCCTCATCAAGGCTGAAGAACCTAGTGTGCCCTACTATTTACCCATAGATGGAGGGAGAATAATTGGATTCATACCTTTCGCAAGGGTATTAGTGCTATGTGAAATGCAATCAGTCTCGTCCAGGATTTGAACTCGTGTCGCCGTGTCCATTTCCTGCGACGATAACAATTACACCGCGGGCGAAATATTATAAAAGCCAGGATGAGTGTTAAGGGAATTAAGGAATGAGATAGCAGCGGCTTCGAAAATTCGTTTAAGATTTTTATTATGGATGTAAGTGAGCATCTTAGCAGAGTTGAAGTTAAAGTTATGATTATGTTGAGAAATGTATAGAAATAATGCATTGTTTGAGTTGCCAATTCTTATGTCTCTTTTGTGCTCTTTCAAGCGAACATGAAGTTTCCTAGATGTTTCGCCGATGTATTTAAGTTTACAATCCTTACAAGGGATGCAATAAACCCCGGCGATTTGATTGAACATAATATACATTTTTCGTCTACATATTTTTCTTAAATCCTTTCGAATTGCCGTATTGATCTTGTGATATTCGGCGGTAATCGATTGATAAATCTTCCATAATTAGTTATTTCCCAAGTACTTTCTGTCTAACTTTGGGCCATCATCAGGGGAGGATGTATCACAAAGTTATGTAACATTTGTATGTACATTACACCTTTTGTAATGGTTAAAGCGATGGACTGCAGAATCGAGTTCTTACTCCAGTCGCGCTATTACGTTCACTTTCGGGCAAATACCTTGGGAAAGGTATGTACCCCTTGTCCTCTCAGCTATGGGTCAAATAGTACCACTACTGTTCTTCTAGGAGAACGGCTTTGGCATTAAATATCCTACAAAAGTTGATATGCCATGAAACAAAAAGAAGCCAAACCAAACCAAACCAATTACACCTTTGTAAGAATGAGAGTCTGTACTGTTATATTGTGTAGCGTTTACTTTTCGAATTTGTTTCTATAAGACATTTAAGTACATTAGCACTGGTTTCAAAAGTATTTATATTAAGTTTGGTTTGGTTTGGTTGGTTTCATGGCATATCAACCTTTGTAGGTTATTTAACGCCAAATCCATTTTTATGTAAATAATCTGTTCTATTGAAAACAGTTCAGTTTAGCATAAGTACACAGTTTAATTGTCAAAAACATTTCCATTTCTAACTATTCAAGCAGTTATATGTAATAATTCAGTTAAGTGTAAACACAGTTTTAATGTCGAAAAACAGTTCTATTTGAAATAATTCAGTTAAGCATAAGCACGCAGTTTAAGTGTAAGTACGGTTTAATTGTCAAAAACGTTTCTATTTTAAGCTATTCAGTTTACTCAATCCAGTTTAGCATAAGTATGCTGTTAGTTCTATTTAACCCATAGATAGGACCCAGTCAGGTGCTACCACTCCAGGCCAGAGTGGACCTGGGAGCGATGGCAATGAAGGGGTACTCCGCATTCCTCAAAGCTCCAGCACTGCTGGAACCTCGCCATCAGATTGTTTAGTGTCATATCCTGGACACTCGTTAGTGGGGTCTTACCCCTCTGCAGAGGGGCAGTCAGTGTATTCTACAGCACCAGCTGACTGGGCAATACACAGAGTTAAATGTCAGACAGTTTTATTTCAGATAATTCAGTTCAGCATAAGTACACAGTTTAGACGTCAAAAACAGTTCTATTTCGAGCAATTCAGTTCAGCATAAGTACGCAGTTCCAATGTCAAAACAGTTCTATTTTAAACAATTCAGTTTAGCATAAATACGCAGTTTAAATGCAAAAATCAGTATAGTGAAAGAAGCAAGGTTTTGTTCTATTTAACCCATAGATAGGACCCTTATCAGGTGCTACCACTCCGGGCCAGAGTGAACCTGGGACCGATGGCAATGAAGGGGTACTCCGCATTCCCCAAAGCTCCAGCACTGCTGGAACCACACCATCAGATTGTTTAGTGTCATATCCTGGACACTCGTTGGGGGGGTCTTACCCCTCTGCAGAGAAGCAGTCAGTGTATTTTACAGCCCCAGCCGACTGGGCAATATTAAGTTTGGGTTGTATGTTCCTAATATGTAGTGCCTCGAGAATCTGTAGTTTTTGCTTGTTATTCTTATGTTGTAATATTGTCGTGTTATTGTTTTAGAATTTTCCGTAATTCTGTTGTTGGGCATGAATGTTTTTTAAATGCAGTGCTATGGAACTTGTATATATAACGTTGAGATAGATAGATAGATAGATATAAAGAAGAAAAGAAATAGATGTAATTTACTAAGCATTTTACTTAGATGTGGCACAAGGCCATATGAAAGAGGCACCCAATGAGACTCGAACTCACTCGTGTAGGTTTGCTAGTCGAGCTTGCTAACCATTACACCACCAGAGGCGCCCAAAGAAAAGAAATAGATAGATAGATGGATAGATAGATAGATGAGGATTGAAGTTTTTAAACCCCTCTTCATTATTAAAGAATTTTATATTGTCATTTTCCTTTATATTTCATCTTGTAGATATTTTCTACTGATAAAACTTTTAAACTTAAAATTTTAATCTTGTATCTTTCTTCCAAAAGTTTTAATTCAATCGCCACTATCATCAAGTTACACTGAGAGTAAAGAATTCCCCGAATCTGTCAGTCTGTTTGCCTGTCTCTATCACAGCTCGTAGCAGGTTTTCAAGGTTGCTTCCCGTGTCTGAGCTGATGTAATTAAGTCATCGCTGGTCAAAATTGCCACGTCTATGTACAAGATTCCATCAGAGAAAGTCGTTCACGAGTTCGTCTTCACTTTTCCAGTTGTGCTCTCTCACTCTCTCTCTCTCTCTCTATATATATATATATATATATATATGCATGTATATGTATATATGTATGTGTATATTCATCATAAGTGATGTACCCCTATGGACCCCCACATATAGGGGGTTATAGTACCCTCCATATACACGAAACCAAGCGCTGTAAGATTTTTGTCTTCTTTCCAAAACCAAAAATTAATCTTCAGGGAAAGTTTTCTGAGTGAGGAAGATATTAAATAGGACAGCACAGCTTCTCGCCATATCACGAGATACTTCGACCAATGTAAAACTCTCTGGAATAAGAGTGCTAAATGCCATGGGAACTATCTTATTAGGAATTAACTTTTGCGTCATTGTACGTTTCTATCTTGCTCGAAAAAGCTTCAGTGGGGATCCTGTCAAAACACACTTCGTAAATGAAAGTAAATTTACTAAAAGAAAAACGTAAATATGGCAAGATGAAAAAGCAAATAAAAACATCTGTAAAATATGTAAAGAGATCAGACACAGGGTAAAACGCAGAGGGAATCGTCTGAAGTTTGAATGCATTACATTAAAACATTTGATAGAAATATGCAATATAAAAGTATGATCAGGGGAAAAATATTTATCAAATTAAGACACAATGAAACGAACTATAACGGATAGACCCTTACAAAATAAGAATGATTGATTGAGGTGGTTAAAAAGACACACACACACACACACACACACACACACACACACGAACACTCTCTCACACACGCACACTCACACACACACTCTCTCTCTCTCTCTCTCACACACACACACGCACATATATATATATATATATATATATGTATGTATGTATGTATGTGTGTATGTGAAATTAATATATATATCGAGAGAGAGGGAGATAGAAAGAGAGAGAGAAAGGGAGAGAGAGAGAGAGAGAAATGGAGAGAGAGAGAGAAATGGCGAGAGAGAGACAGAGAGAGACAGAGAGAGAAAGGGAGAGAGACATTCTGTTCATAACTTTTTAATTCTACACACATCGGTCTCATTCTGTTCAACATTTTTCTAAGTCTGTGTCTCTCTGTCTCCGTGTAAACACACGCACACACACACACACACACACACACACATATATATATATATATATATATATATATATATATATATATATATATAATGATTTCAGTCGTAAGATTTGGACATAGCGAAGCGAGTTAAAATATTAGACGAAGCCATTTGCATTTTACTTAATGCTAATTTGGTTGACAATGTATGCATTCAATTATTCTCTCTTCAGCTAGGGGTAAATAATAAAGCAAACTGGGCTCTTCAACCTTAGTTTAGCGACTAGCCAGGGAGAAGGAAAACTCTGAATTCAAACCTTTTAAACTTCATTTACAAATTGAGCTTGTGTTACTTCCTACTTGTGCGGAGACATTGGGCATATATATATATATATATATATATATATAGGTAAGACGAATAATTATTATTTTACATCTGGGTGGAAGGGGGTTAAGAGATTAAGGAGTTACCTCCTCGTTTTATTGAATTTCCGCTTTTTTACCTTTTTATTTTATTTTCAAATTTCGTCAGTTATAATTACGGTAATTTAACTTTTTTATTTATTTGTTTAATTTATTTTCTTTTCATGTTAAGTTCGATAATTAACTTTTAAGAGAAATATTAATGCTTATATTAATTTCGATACCATTTAATTAGCTACCTATTTTTTCCTAGTGTGTATACTGGATACGTTTTTTTTTTTTTCGGTTTCACTATTTATCCATTGGATCTGAAGAGGTCCTGTTATATTTTTCTTCGTGTTTTTGGTTTACACCAGAAACTGAAAAACAGGATGGAAATAAATTTATAATCCTAAATTAACCGGTCTTTGGTTTTTTCTTAAAGAGATATATATATATATATATATATATATAATTTTGCTCATATAAAAGTAGCTAGCTATATCATTCCACACACACACACACATATATATATATATATATATATATATGGAATGATATTGCTAGCTAATTTTATATGAACAAAATTATATATATGTACATATCAAAATCAACTTTAAAAGCGTATGCATTCTTTAAAAAGGCCCTTTTTTAGGTCTCATCTCGTCAGGGGATTCTGAGACGCAGGCAAATAAAAATTACAACGAAAAATGCAAAGGGGAGAAAGAAACGACAAAAAAAAAACGTCAACTAAGGGAAATAGAGTGATAAACCCTCTTGTTCTCTCCGAAGGAATCAGGAGAGGTTGTAATAAAAAAAAAGGTCCCTATTTAGGATGGGTACGCTTTTTAAATCAGTTTTAAATTCTTTTCGTACCAGAGAACCTTTAGATAGATAGATAGATAACCAAAATTAGATAGATAGAGAACCTTTAGATAGATAGATAGATAGATAGATAACCAAAATTAGATAGATAGATAACCTTTAGATAGATAGATAACGAAAATTAGATAGATAGATAGATAGATAGATAGATAGAATATTTCGCTTTGTTCATATATATTTATTGCATATTGTTCATAACTACCAGTCAAGTATCTGATATACAAGAATAGGCTGAAAGGTTAATAGGCTGAAAAGTTCGTATGATGACGTTTTTGACCAATGGGATCCAAGTAATGGAGAAAGAAGTCTGTGTACGGCAAGAAGCACAATGTTGAATAATAAATCTCATTTGGTTATATTCCATATCTATCTACCTATCAAATCTATTCAGTGTTCATTTATCTATCAACCATTCGATCGTTTGATCAAATGATAAATATACAATGTAATATTTATAAGATAACGATTATTGCGAAGCGTAGCTCAGTCTTATAGAAATCCAAATGAATTAAAAATTAAAATATTATGAAGAAATGTTATAAGAAATATTATGTAGATCCTTTTCCAGCCGATGAAATAACTTTCTCGGTTCCTTCGTACATGCCCGTATCCAATGATAGCAATCTAATTTCGTTGTCAGAATTTCTGATACGAAGTTTGATGATTTTCATCATTCAGTGCTTTCGGATTATTATCTTCATCTTTATTGTTATATCCACAATGTTCCGGTCGATGTGTGCTCCGACCTTTTTCAGGTGTTTCTTATTAAATTCGGGAGCCTACACGGAATTTCAAACCACGTCTTTTATTTACTCCACGTGGCTCTAATTCTGTTAACCACATCCGTGGTGTAGTCGTTATCGTGGTAGGAAATGGACACGGCGACACGAGTTCAAATCCGGGACAAGACTGATTGCATTTCACATTGCACTAATACCCTTGGGAAATGTATGAATCCAATTGTTCTCCCTCCAGCTATGGGTAAATGGTAGGGCAGACTAGGTTCTTCAGCCTTGGGGAGGCAACTAGTCTAGAAGGGAAACTCTGAATTCAAACCTGTTAAACTTCGCTTAAAAAATGACCTTGTGTCATATCCTGCCCGAGCGGAGGGGTTTGGTAAATTTGCACATCCGGGTATAGTTGCTAAGTATTCCTTTATTGTTAATCGCCTGCAATCAGGATTGAACCTGCAACCTCCTGATGATTGTCACTAAGAAGCTCAGGAGTTGGTTCCCTTAATTTCTAAGTGACAATCATCAGGAAGTTGCAGGTTCAATCCTGATTGCAGGCGAGTAACAATACAGGAATACTTAACACTTGTACCCAGTTGTGGTTAACGGACTCAGAGCAAGCGACCCACGTGGATTAAATAATGGACGTGGTTCGAAGTTCCGAGTAGGCTCCCAAGTTTGATAAGAAATACCTGAAGAAGGTCGGGGAACACATCGGCTGAAACGTTGTGGATATAACAATAAAGATGAAGACAATAGTCCGAAAACACTGAATGATAAAATTTAACTAATTTATTGGACTAGAGTGTTCGCCAATGGTCCACCAATGGTCTCCTCATACCAAAGATTTTTAAAATGGTACCTGATACCTCCAAGCTTAACACTCAGCAATATAAGGTACGTATTAGGGGTAAAGTGGAGCAATCCAGGGAAAGGAGTCACACCCTCCCCTACACTTCGGATAGATATTGAAAAGGAGGCTTTCTGCCCCCCTCGACAAAAGGGAGACAACTTTACTTTACTTATAATGTATGTATGCATCTATCTATCTATCTATCTATCTATAAATAAAGTCTCCCGTAGCGTTGTGGTTAACATGCTAGACTCCAACAACATAGTAAGCGAGTTCAAACTCCAGTCGTGCTATTACGTTCACTTTCAGACAAATACCCTCGGGAAAGGTACGAAATCCTTTATCCTTCCAGCTATGGGTTAAATAGCATCACTTCTACAAGGATGGCTTTGGCATTAAATAACCTTCGAAGGTTGATATGCCATTAAATAAGAAACTCGTCGAAACCTACTTGTTAATCAATATGTCTATCACATTCCTTCTGGTATTCTATTTAGCAATGAGATTCTGTTTATTTTAATTTCTCTATTGTTATCCATGGATAGACGAAAATATACGACATTACGGAGGGATAATTGAATTTGAATAGATAGATAGATAGATAGATTGATTGATCATTTCAGTTTTATTTTAACACCATTGATAAAGTAAATAAAATACTCTCGAGCAAATATTTACCAAGGGAATAGAAATAAATTAAATTGAAGAAGAAGAAGAAGAAGAAGAAGAAGAAGAAGAAGAAGAAGAAGAAGAAGAAGAAGAAGAAAAAGAAGAAGAAGAAGAAGACGGCGAAACGGTGAGAAAGAAAGAAAGAAAGAAAGAAAGAAAGAAGAAGAAGAAGAAGAAGAAGAAGAAGAAGAAGAAGAAGAAGAAGAAGAAGGCGAATCGATGAGAAAGAAAGAAAGAAAGAAAGAAAGAAAGAAAGAAAGAAAGAAAGATGGTTGGATGAAAAAGAAAGAAAGAAAGAAATGAAAATATGAACGTGAAATTATGAACACGAAATAAATAAAGAAACCAAATACGATTGCGAAACAAATTCTCGGGGAGAAGAAAGAAAGAAAGAAAGAAAGAAAGAGGAATGAAGCCAAAGAAAATGATTGAATTTAAAGAAAAACCAAAATAAAAGAAAAAAGAAAGATACATGGGCTGACAGAAAGAAAGAAAGAAAGAAAGAAAGAGGAATGACACCGAAGGAAATGATTAAATTTAAAGGGAAACCAAAAGAAAAAGAAAGAAAGAAAAAAAGAAAGAAGCAACGACAAAAATTCTAAATTAAAGAAGAAAGAAAAAAAAATGAAGTATGGTGAAAGAAAGAAAGAAACTAACAAACAAATTGACAAACAAACAAACAGACAAACAAACAAACAATAAAACAAACAAACAAACAAACAAAGAAAATGCTAATAATGGCCGAAACTGCACGCTTGACCTCGTTTACCCTCTTTTCTCTACGAGAATCACTTAATGTCAATTTACGGAACATAAAAATCTCTAATGTCGATTAGAATCAAAACTTGAATATAAAAAATATGAAACCTCATAATTAATAATCTCTTCAGGCTCATCCAATAAAAAAAAATATCACGCAATGACAAATTAATTCTTCGTAGAAATTGGTAATTCTTTGCAACCAATGAGTCTAAACAAGATTATCTCCCTTGAAAATATTTCCCATTTCTCGAAAGTAGTAATTGTTATTTTTATCATTCACTGGAGTCTAAATGACGACAATTCTCCTCGTGTTTCCAGGACTCTTCTCAGTATTCTGGTCAATCTTAACAATATTGGAGTTTAGATGGTCTCGATTCGTCCAACGAATCTCAACTTTTCCAGTTCCTTTTCCAAGCCTTTGGAGACCGTTCCAAGTGCGTTAATTACAATTGGTGTGACTGTCAGCCACATGTTGCACAGGAAGAAGAAAGAAAGAAATTCTAAATTAATAAAGAAAGAGAAACGAAAGAAGAGATATTAAAGATGGTGAAAGAAAGAAAGAAAAAGAAAGAAAGAAAGTGACGTAATGTAACATATTGACCTTCCACCTAGCCGTCAATCGAGAAACAGGTGCACCCGGTCGAAGATATCACCTTGACATGTGGACGGGTTGAATTCGATGCAGATGCGACGCCCATGAGAAGCAGATGGATGTCAAACAATTATATAACCCGATGCCACAGACAGTTCGAGTTAGTTGGAGTCAGTTGGAGTTCGAGTTGCAGTTCGAGGCAGTGAGAACCAACTCCAAGCAGAGGGCTTGGGACCTCAGAGCCCCCGGTTGAGCAGTCCAGCAGAATGAGAAAGAAGTGCTGCTATAGTCAGAGGAACTTGGGGTCAATATGTTGCAGTCTGTTCCGTCTCCAACTCACCTCTCACACACAACCCTTTTGCAACCCTTTCGAATAAAGTGTGAGAGGTATATTTTCTAAAGAAGTGTATTCGTTCGTCATTATTGTTGATTTTGTTTCCGCATGTATATGTATACGTATAGTCGTATCATGGCTATACAACAGTAAGAAGTTCTCAGGCGAAATCCAGGGGGTGTCCCCGTGGTGTAATGGTTAAAGCGATGGTCTGCGAAATCGTAGCACGCGAGTTCGAACTCCAGTCGCGCTATTACGTTCACTTTCGGACAAATACCCTTGGGAAAGGTATGAACCCCCTTATCCTCCCCGCCATGGGTTAAATAGCACCATCACTGTTCTTCTAGAAGGATGGCTTTGGCATTAAATAACCCACGAAGGTTGATATGCCATTAAACCAATCAGGCGAAATCCAAGTATTTGTCTTTTTTTTTAATTTTTACTCTGTGATCCACCGGGACGGAAACATTCACTCTCCGGCAAGTTCTCTTTTTTCTTACTCTTTTTCTTTTCTTATTCCTTTTTTTTCTTTTTTTTTTTTCTTCTGCTAATTATCATTAGGCCTAGTTGTCTAGCCTGGATGAGGCTATTTATTTTAAACTCAAAACAACAGAGAATTTTATACGTCTTATTCACCAGGACAGATTCTGGTTTGTGTGTACATACAATTTGCTAGTATGGTTAAATTTCAGTTTTTTGCATTGTTCCCTGTGGATCACCTTCCCTACCCAGTCGAGTCTAGTCTCATATTTCATTTACGTTAGTTTCTACACCCCTTACTCTACGCTTGCTGTTATGTTGCGTATAATCGATTTGGTCCCTATGCCGTGGTTTTGTGCTGCTTTTAGAAGAGATTCAGTTTCTCTTTTGAGATTTCCTTTTCTTAGCCATGTCCAGGTCTTCCCGTATGAAATTTCGTCAATTTGTAGCTTGAAATAATTACGCAATTGTTTTTCTTCCCACTTCTGTTTCTTAGTTTTTGTTGAGCTATTTGTTGTCCTTATGTTGTCAGTGTCGTTACTGGCCACAATAATTAGTCATTATTATTATTATTATTATTTTCTATAAAGTAATTATAATTTGTTTGTAATGCCACATAGGACTTCAATACTTTGCACAGATCTATATCAATACAATATTAATATACTGATCAAACTTGCTTCAATGTTTTATCTGATCGTCCCCCAAAATGCCTTCGTAATTCTTTTTTTTTTTTTTTTTTTCATTATTTCTAAAATCAGCAAATTCAATCAAACATTTTCTACCCTATTCCTGCTTTGAATCTGTCGAAGCAATTTGGCTCTAAAAATATATCATCCAATAAGCAAAAAAAATTGATAGACATTAACTTTGAAATCTTCCTTGACAGTAAATTCTTAGTTTGAAGAGAAATACTTTAAAAATGTCCACCCTAAACAGTAATTCCTTTATTTTGAAAGTTTCCATTAAATCACCTACTATTTATCCATAGGTGGAGAGAAAGTAATTGAATTAATACCTTTCCAAAGAGTGTAAATGCTATCAGCCTCATCCAGGATTTGAACTCGTGTCGCTGTGTCCATTTACTCCTGAGTACAATATAATATATAAGAGTATAATATCTTTAAAACATCATTTGACCTTATTTAAAATATCTATTACCATCCAACCAACTCTCGATGAAATAGACAAATTATACCTGTCACTATTAAATTTAATATCAAAGCCAACCTGCAAATCGTATTCTTCATTTAACCCTTTTTTTTTTTTTTCTCAGTTGTTGATTACTTTATATTCACATTTAATGTTTTCCAATCGTATATGCCGTACTTTAGATTTTTTATGTCAAATTTTAATTTCCAAACAGGACAATTAATTCCGATCCATTTTTATTATTTCTTTTGATTATGGTCGGACAAGTAGATTGATATCATCAACAAATAGTTTTATTTCGGATTATATATCATTCGGAAAAATCATTTATGAATATTAAAAAACAACAACAAGGGTCTTAAAACGGATCTCCAAGCAACATCAGAACGTACAGGGTGAAACGATAAAATTGTCGTCCTAAAGAAAACAACACTACAGCTTTATTTTAAAACTTTTATTGAAAAAATCAATTCAGCTAACTTGATTATGTAGTAGAGCTGACATCTACAGGGTGGAGCGATAAAATTGATGTCCTAAAGAAAACAACACTACAGCTTTATTTTAAAACCTTTATTGAAAAAATCAATTCAGGTAACTTGATTATCTAGTAAAGCTGACATCACTTCAATGTAGCCGCCTTCAGCCTCAATCACCGCCTCGATACGAATCCGGAACTGGAATCATGGCTTTTCCACAAGCGCCGGCGGGAGCTCGGCGAATACTCGGCGGATGGTGGCAATCAGGCTGGCCTTGGTGTTGTGGGAGGTCATGTTGGTGATGTTCTTGACGTATGACCAAACGAAGTAGTCCAGCGGGTTTAGATCGGGGGAAGAGGGAGGCCTGACGGACTTGATTAGCCTGAGGTTCTTTGTCTTCTCAGTCAAGATCTAGCTTGTCTGGCGCTTGTAGGACCTAGACTTCAAGTCTTCCTTCACACATGCATTCACAGTTGTGTGCGAGATGTCTAAGTCTCTGACAATCAGCCGAATAGGCCGCTGGGGAGTTTCATCAATGATTGCCCGGACCTTTTCGATGAACTCCTTGGTCTGGGTCTTCCTGGCGGTGTCCTTCCGCTCCAACACCTGCGAAGGGTCGCCCGATGCGTGGATCTGTGCCCTCAAGCGTTGAACCGTCTGGATTTGCATTTTGAGGGTGCTGGCAATGGTCCTGTTGTCATAACTTGGATCGGTGGAGAGCATAAGTTGTACAGCGGCGCATCTCCGATCTCGCTTGTTGAACATTGTATCACTTTTAGACATGATAGAAGGCTCTTATCGCTCTTGAGATTTGTAACAACTGGCCAACTAGTAGATGGTCTGCAACAAAAAAAAAAAAGAAAACCGGTTTTCATTAAACGGAAATGAAATCCTGTCGTCTTTTCTAGGGCGACAATTTTATCGTTCCACCCTGTATGTATATATGATTTAGTTTGGTTTTATGGCATATCAACCATTGTAGGTTATTTAATGCGAAATCCTCTTAAAACATAGATATCAAATACATATGATTTGGTTTGGTTGGGTTTCATGGCATATCAACCATTGTAGGTTATTTAAGACTCTTTACATATATATATATATATATATATATATATATATATATATATATATATTTAATACTCTTATATACATATATATTTAATACTCTTTATATATATATATATATATATATATATATATATATATAAGATTTGGGAACACATTTTGTTGATAACTTTTTCATACAAACCCGAGCTCATTTTTTTCTTGCACACAGTTATATGGTTTTCAGTATTTCAATCGATTATAAACAATTCTGTATACAATTAATCATTTGTTTGCACACAGTTAAATGGTTTCAAGTATTGCTATGTAACAGTAGAAATTTAAAATCAGTCATTTGTTTACACTCATTTATAAAGATTCACGTGGTATGTAAGAGATTATTTTGTCCGTATTTCCATTTTAAAATTACGGAGAACAAATTCATTTCCCCATGAGTAGTGCTATTGTTTTTACACAGTCAAATAGTTTCAATTATTGCTATCTAACGGTATTTGTCGGCAGTCCCGCCCACCAGACGAGCGTACCACAAGGCCTTTTTAAGGTGGGTCCGGGTGCATTCCCAAAAATGACTCGGGCCTCGTCGGCATTTCCCTAAAAAGGGCGTCTCAGGCGCCAGACGATAAACCTAACCCGCCCGAGCAGGGTTAAAGCCTTGGGGGACGGCCCCCTGAAGCTCGAGATATGTCCAGAAGACGGAACACACCCAACCAGATCTACGCCGTTGACACCACGGCCGGCCGAAGTGTAACCCATCTACTGGATCCAGTTGATTGAAATCAATTATTGCTATCGAACACTCATAATTCCAGTCGACATTACTCATTTGTTTGTACACAGTTAAATGATTCCAAGTATTGTTATGTATCACCAACAATTCTATTGAACACCAGTCATTTGTTTACACACAGTAAAATAATCAAACAGTTCTATTTCTAACAATTCAATGTAAGATAAGTCGTTTGTTTGGACTCAATTGAAAAAAGTCAAATAGTTCGATTTGACCAGAGATAGGACCCTATTAGGTGCCCGTGGTGTAATGGTTATCGTCGCAGGATATGGACACGGCGACACGAGTTCAAATCCTGGACCTGACTGATTGCATTTCACATAGCACTAATACCCTTGGGAAAGGTATGAATCCAATTATTCTCCCTCCAGCTATGGGTAAATAGTAGAGCAGACTAGGTTCTTCAGCCTTGGTGAGGCAACTAGTCTAGGAAAAGGAAAACTCTGAATTCAAACCTGTTAAACTCCGCTTAAAAATTGACCTTGTGTCATCTCCTGCCCGAGCGGAGGGGTTGGTAAATATGATTAGGTGCAACCACTCCGGACCAGAGTGAACCTGGGAGCAATGGCAATAAAGGGGTACTTCATATTCCCCAGAGCTTCACTAACTGGAACCTCACCAACCTGGTAGCTTAATATCATATCCAGGACATTCTTTGAGGGAGTCTTACCCCTCATCATAGATGTAGTCGGTGTATTCTACAGCCCCAGTCGACTGGGTTGTTCATTGTTAAATCTGTCCAAAAATTACTAACAATATTTACTTGTTTTTTTGTTTTTTTGTTGTTGTTGTTTTTTCCAGAAATATCTATGCTTTTCATTTTCATCAGTAAATAATAATAAGATACTGAATTAATTGCATTGGTAAGTAATGGGACTGACTTTTTGGGGGGGGGGGTTCAAATTAGCAGACATGATTGAAAATCATCTAATGAGTACCAACTTTTGACATGTGTAAAAACATAAATCTCAATTGATTTTCTTGGTTTATAAATGTTTTCGACTGACCCATTCATTTCATGGGTAGAGTGTTCACCAATGGCCCGGGAGACCGAGGTTCAATCCCAGATTGGGTTATACCAAAGACTCAAAAAAATGATATTTGATACATACTTGCTTAACACTTAGCATTATAACGTAGATATCACGGGAAAAGTAGAGCAATCCAAGGAAAGGAGTAGGGCCCTCCCCTTCACCTCAGTGTAGTAGCTCTTGAAAATGAAGCCTTCGGGTCGGCTTCGACTACTGTCGCTAACTTTACTTTTACAGCTCAATAATGTTTTAACTCTGTGGGTTTTAACTCTGTGGGTTATTTAATGCCAAATCCCGTTTATATTTATACATATATATATATATATATATATTCCCGTAAAAACTCCTGGAAACGACACCCCATTGAAATCAGCTCTTCTTGCATGCTTGGTTTGGTTTCTTTGTTTAATGGCATATCAACTTTCATGGGTTAATTTAATGCCAAAGCCATCCTTGCAGAAGAACAGTCGTCGCACTATTCAACCTATGGCGAGGGAGGGGCAAGGAGTTCATGCCTTACCTAAGGGTATTAATCTGAAAATGAATATAATAATGTGACTAAAGTTCGAACTCGCTTACTAAGAGGTGGTAGTTCAGTATATTTGCCTGTACACCACGGTATCTCCTCCAGCGCCATGTCATTCAGGTTTTGAACTCAGGTCACCCTGTCCATTTTTGAAAGAAAAAGACTAAACCCGAAAAGAAAGTGGCGAAAGAAAGAAAATGGTGAAAGAAAGAAAGTGGCGAAAGAAAGTGGCGAAAGAAAGAAAGAAAGAAAGTGGCAAAAGAAAGTAGAGAAAGAAAGAAAGAAAGAAAGTAGCGAAAGAAAGAAAGCAAGAAAGTGGCGAAAGAAAGAAAGAAAGAAAGAAAGAAAGAAAGAAAGAAAGAAAGCGACAAAAGAAGGAAAGAAAGTGGCGGAAGAAAGAAAGAAAGTGGCAAAAGAAAGAAAGAAAGAAAGAAAGAAAGTGGCGAAAGAAAGAAAGAAAGAAAGAAAGAAAGTGGCAAAAGAAAGAAAGTGGAGAAAGAAAGAAAGAAAGAAAGAAAGAAAGAAAGAAAGAAAGAAAGAAAGTGGCGGAAGAAAGAAAGAAAGAAAGAAAGTGTCGAAAGAAAGTGGCAAAAGAAAGAAAGTGGCAAAAGAAAGAAAGTGGCGAAAGAAAGCGGCAAAAGAAAGAAAGAAAGACAGAAAGAAAGTAGCGAAAGAAAGAAAGAAAGAAAGAAAGAAAGTAGCGGAAGAAAGAAGGAAAGAAAGAAAGAAAGAAAGCGGCAAAAGAAAGAAAGAAAGAAAATGGCAAAAAAAGTGGCGAAAGAAAGAAAGAAAGAAAAAAAGAAAGAAAGAAAATGGCAAAAGAAAGAAAGAAAGTGGCGAAAGAAAGCGGCAAAAAAACAAAGAAAGAAAGTTGTGAAAGAAAGAAAGAACGTGATGAAAGAAAGTGGTGAAAGAATGAAAGAAAGAAAATTGAAAACGTGTAAAAGAAAGAAAGTGGCGAAAGAAAGTGGCGAAAGAAAGAAAGTGGCGAAAGAAAGAAAGAAAGAAAGAAAATTGAAAACGTGTAAAAGAAAGAAAGAAAGAAAGAAAGAAAGTGGCGAAAGAAAGAAAGTGGCGAAAGAAAGAAAGTGGCGAAAGAAAGAAAGTGGCGAAAGAAAGAAAAATGAAAACGTGTAAAAGAAAGAAAGAAAGAAAGAAAGAAAGAAAGAAAGAAATAACTAAAATAGACTTTCTAAATCAGATTAAATGTCGATTACCTTCCGGTTGTGAGTAGAATGTAGCATCACTCTATCTACATTGATAAAAGTTTCTCAGACATATCGAAAGAAAAATTGGGGCCTTTGCAACAAAAAGCGTCAAGACAACAAAATATAAAAATAAAATAGTCTGCAAAATTGGAAAATCAAAAGAAAAAAAAAGATTATATAGAAAAGCCAAAACAAAGTGGCGATGTAAAATCCTGCGCAGATTATACCACATTTCGACAGATTCGCGCACAACTGCTGAATAGAGAAGATTAAAAACAGCAAAGCAAAACGAAAAGAAATGATGTATTTCATCTCTTCCAATAATCAAATCCTTAATTGTTTCAATCACGTTTTCCTTTTAATTTTGTCGTATTTTTTTCTTTTTCTTTAGCTCCTCCAATTTCCGGAATAGACGTTTGCCCAAGAACTGTTCAGACATAACCAGCCTCGGGCAAATCCATGAAACTAAACTGAAAACAGTACTTCTAACCTCCTACGCATCTATCTATCTATCTATCTATCTATCTATCTATCTATCTATCTATCTCCCCTCTCCTTTTCTCCCCCTCTCTCTCTCTTTTCCCCTTTTTATACATATATATATATATATATTTGTATATATATATATATATATATATATATATATATATATGAATGTTCACACAGGTTTCTTCATATCTTTGTCTTTTATTCCCAATCTATTTAACTATCTATCTGTCTGTCTCTCTATCTCTCTATCTCTCTCTCTCTCTTTCCTCTCTTTCTTCTCATTATATATATATATGTTCACTTAGGTTTCTTCATATCATTGTCATTTATTCCCTATTCATCAATCTATCTAATTTGTCCTTTTCTCCCGTCTCTCTCTGTCTCTCTCACTCTCTCTTTCCTCACTTATATATATATATATATAGATATAATGTTATCACCCTTTTTTTCATATCTCTGTCTTTTATTCCCTATCTATCTACCTATCTGATTTCCCCTTTTCTCCCGTCTCTCTCTGTCACTCTCTCTCTCTCTCTCTCTTTCCTCACTTTTAGATAGATAGATAGATATAATGTTATCACCCTTTTTTTCATATCTCTGTCTTTTATTCCCTATCTATCTATCTATCTATCTATCTTGGCCCGTTCATATCTCAGATTTTATTATCAACCTATCAGTATGTCGGTTTCAGTCAAGTTCTTGTTCCATGTGTCTATCGAGCTCACAGATCGTTGTTCTTCTATCTGTCTTGGTCTGATCCTTATTTTTGTTAAATATCTATCAATATATATATATATATACTCTTTCTACTTTTCCCCGTTTTAGATCGATTAATTTTTCAGACCATTTGAAGTGGTTTCTTTCCTTTACAAACAATATGGGCAGATCCCGCCTAAACTACAAATGCCGGACAAGTTTCAGGAAAATCGATCCATAGTTAAATATAGGTGACAAAACATAGCTGACAGCCGTACATATATATCTTAATCTCTTCATTGTGGAGATAAAAAAAATAATCACGAGATTATGTCATATGATTAAACTCTAGTTTGGCGCCAGTTGATGCAACTGATGTTTAACATTAGATACTTGGCACAGTTCTATGGTGTTGTCCCCGATAACTGCTATATTATTGTTATTATGATATACTGCTCTTCAAGTGTGAGAGGGAAAGTAAAGCCACAACTTCCCTTAAGAAAAAGACGTACCTTTTTTATACATTTTACTTCATTCAGTCAATGAGACCATGGAAATATGTCGAAATGAGTGACGATCACTGACTACTCAGGCGGAGATTCGCCGGTTTTTCTTTGCTGCGAGATTAAATTGTTCTTCTCGAACCACTTATAGTCTCCTGTCTTCTGTCACCAGATACAAATTCCCCGACTTGGAAAACTGAGATTCTTTTATAGTGTTCTCAGAAGAACAATACCTAACTTCAGTCTGTGTGGGCAATACGCTTGATCCACTCTTGCGATCACTTCGATGACAGAGAGAGACAGAGTTTCGGTGATTTGGCCAACCCTATGTTGATAGACGTTTTGAGCCGAGGTTGTCAGGCATAATAGATTGTTATCTTGTATTATATCACATTCAAGCTAAATAATCAAACTTTTAATTTTGCCAGTTACGGGTGGGAAGAGAAATTAGTTGACAATTATTATCCATTCGAAATATCATTATTAAAATATTATTATCAATTCAAAACATTATTTACTCCTTTAAAGTTTTTCACATCAGTGTGAGCTGATGGTTTTTCACTGGAGTCCGAGTCTCCTCAAGTCTCCATATATAGAGAGTAAGAGAGAGAGAGAGGGGGAGGGGGACGAGGAAGAGAGGATAAATGCTTAACAACATTATGTACGCTTTTCTTTAAAGAGTACATAATGTTGATATTTAAATATGTACTCTTTTCTTGACTTATATATGTAAACATATATATATAATATATATATATACATACATAAACTTTAATAAAAGAGTACATAATGTTGATATTTAAATATGTACTCTTTTCTTGACTTATATATGTAAACATATATATATAATATATATATATACATACATAAACTTTAATAAAAGAGTACATAATGTTGATATTTAAATATGTACTCTTTTCTTGACTTATATATGTAAACATATATATATAATATATATATATACATACATAAACTTTAATAAAAGAGTACATAATGTTGATATTTAAATATGTACTCTTTTCTTGACTTATATATGTAAACATATATATATAATATATATATATACATACATAAACTTTAATAAAAGAGTACATAATGTTGATATTTAAATATGTACTCTTTTCTTGACTTATATATGTAAACATATATATATAATATATATATATACATACATAAACTTTAATAAAAGAGTACATAATGTTGATATTTAAATATGTACTCTTTTCTTGACTTATATATGTAAACATATATATATAATATATATATATACATACATAAACTTTAATAAAAGAGTACATAATGTTGATATTTAAATATGTACTCTTTTCTTGACTTATATATGTAAACATATATATATAATATATATATATACATACATAAACTTTAATAAAAGAGTACATAATGTTGATATTTAAATATGTACTCTTTTCTTGACTTATATATGTAAACATATATATATAATATATATATATACATACATAAACTTTAATAAAAGAGTACATAATGTTGATATTTAAATATGTACTCTTTTCTTGACTTATATATGTAAACATATATATATAATATATATATATACATACATAAACTTTAATAAAAGAGTACATAATGTTGATATTTAAATATGTACTCTTTTCTTGACTTATATATGTAAATATATATATATAATATATATATATAAATACATACATAAACTTTAATAAAAGAGTACATAATGTTGATATTTAAATATGTACTCTTTTCTTGACTTATATATATAAATATATATATATAATATATATATATACATACATAAACTTTAATAAAAGAGTACATAATGTTGATATTTAAATATGTACTCTTTTCTTGACTTATATATATAAATATATATATATAATATATATATATACATACATAAACTTTAATAAAAGAGTACATAATGTTGATATTTAAATATGTACTCTTTTCTTGACTTATATATGTAAATATATATATATAATATATATATATACATGTACATATATATATATATATGTACTCTTTTCTTGACTTATATATGTAAATATATATATATAATATATATATATACATACATAAACTTTAATAAAAGAGTACAT
The DNA here is from genome assembly GCA_963585895.1 of Sepioteuthis lessoniana. Taxonomy (NCBI): domain Eukaryota; kingdom Metazoa; phylum Mollusca; class Cephalopoda; order Myopsida; family Loliginidae; genus Sepioteuthis; species Sepioteuthis lessoniana. Next base: position 6,468,468 of record OY757937.1, read on the forward strand.
AATGTTGATATTTAGATATGTACTCTTTTCTTAACTTATATATATATATATATATATATATATATACATGTACATATATATATATATATATATATATATATATATATGTACTCTTTTCTTGACTTATATATGTAAATATATATATATGATATATATATATACATACATAAACTTTAATAAAAGAGTACATAATGTTGATATTTAAATATGTACTCTTTTCTTAAAGTTTATATATATATATATATATATATATATATATACTCTTATTTGTTAAGATTTCGTGCGGATCACACAATCGTCAGGTGAAAATAGAAGCAACTTACAATCAACCGTATGTAAAGTTGTTCTTTTTTACGAGCCTGTGTGTCACGGGAACTAACATCCTGCCACGTGACAAATTTATTCAAATCTTAGATTCAGTTGATTAGCCATTTTTTTCTACGATATCCGTCGGACGATTGAATGGTACGCCTGAAAATTTAAGTAACAAACATAAAGAGTGTATGTTATATATATATATAGATGGAAATATGATCTTTTCCAATAAAATTCCTCCTAGGGTGAGGCCGTCTCAGTACTACTATATGGTTGTACCACCTGGAATTTAATGAGATGAATGGAGAAAAAGCTAATTAGTAACTACAAAAGAATATTACAAGCTGTTTTGAACAAATTCTTGAAGCAGCTTCCAACAAAACAGAAGCCTCCTATCTCACGAACCATCAAAGTGGGACGGACAAGACATGCTTCGGACTGCTGGAGTAGTAAGGACGAACTCATGAGCGATGAGAGAGTAAATTATATATATATATATATATATATATATTGATAAAAAGTAAAGTTGGCGAGCGTAGTCGACGGCAACCCGAACGCTCTCTTTTTCAAGAGCTACTTCCTTGGATTGCTCCACTTTATACTTGACCCGTACCTTAAAATGCACAGTGTTAAGCAAGGAGGCATCAAGTACCATTTTTGAGTCTTTGGTATGACATGGGATTGAACCGCGGCCTCCTGGACCATAGGCGAGCACTCTACCTATTAAACCAATGGATCGGTTATTGGCGAACAGTCTACCCACTTGTTCAGTTCGTTTTGCATATTGATAGACGATCAAGCAACATGGGAGCCATATCAGTTTATAATGGGAACTTTGCCTTGCAAGTTTTTTCGTCTCCCACATGGACAATGTTTGACACAAGAACGCGCTGACAATAGGAACAGACCAGCAAGGCGTCACCCACGAGTTTGAAGCTGCCCTTTTCTAGAGTTTTTTTTTTTTTTTTTGTAGTTGGTATTTTGTCACTAATGCTTCTTCACTACTCAGCGCACCCATGTGAACTATGTTTCACCAATGACCACGTTTATCGGCAAGAAATTCTTAAAAGCGTGGATTTCAAAACACTTTATCACGGTAGACCTCTCCCTCTCTTCCTTCCGCTTAGGCATTTGATAATTTGTTGAGAATGTGGTGGAGACAGTGTATATGAAACTGTTGAGTTAATTTCCGTATATCCGTATAGAACATTTGCCAGGACACAAGTTTGATTAATGAAGATAATGATGATCTCATTGTTGGTCCAAGCTCTTTTGGACAGCTTGCCATATATATATATATATACATATATAACGAAAAGATAGAACGAAACAGATCTGTCTGTGGATGACTATATATTCATATATATAATGCAAGGCTCTTCATAGGAATCGAGCTCTCGGTAGCCATTAAATGGATATAGGTAAACCAAAACAATTGTGATATATATATCTTGCACTTCTTTCCTCGTGGCTTAGTGGTAGAATCTTGGGATGACGCTTGAGTCAACCGCGTTTCGATTCCAGCTTCGGGAATCTAGTCTGTCTAGCCACACTAAAGAGTTCTGATAGAACGAAACAGGTATGTCTGTGGATGACAATATATAACTAGAAAATAATTTTTTTGAATCTAATTGTCAAATGAACACTATTGTTGTTCTTGATTATTCTGAATTGAATGATAAGAATGCGAAATTTAATTCATTCTGATATTTGAAAAACTTAAAATCCTTACTGATCTCAACAATCTTGAATAATCGAAACAGATTGTTCAAGTACTTATTAGCTGTATCTTCTGTATTGTATACATTGTTTCTCAAATTCTTTTGATTTGCCTTGCTTTGGTTTTATGGTATGTCAACCATAGTTGGTTTTTTAATATCAAATGCTGTTCTTACATATAGATTAGATGTATGATTTGTAAACACATTTTGTTGACATACACAGTTAAATGATCAAACAGTTCTATTTGTAACAATTCAATTTAGCATCAGTCAACAAAGTCAAATGGTTCCAAGTATTGTTATGTATCACAAACAATTCAATTTAACATCAATCATTTGTTTACACGCAGTTAAATGATCATATAGTTCTATTTCTATTAATTTAATTTAGTAAAAGTCATTTTTTTGTACTCACTTTAAATGTAAAACAGTTCTATTTGATTCATTGATTGGATGCTGCGACTCCGGTGATGGATAAACCAGACAGCAATGGCAATGAAGTGTTGCTCCGCATCCCCCAAAGCTCCAGCATTACTGGAGCCTTACCATCTGATTGTTTAGTTTCACATCTAGGATGCTCGTCAGTGGAGGGGGTATTAACCCTCTGCAGGGAGGCAGTTGGTTTAGTCTACAGCCCCAGCCAACTGGGCTACCGAAATCTTTTGATCCTCTCCAAAAAGTCCAATAAAAATTTTAGAAATATTCAGTCGTTTCTTGGTTAAGTGATCACCTCTATAAAATAGCGAGAATTTAGATATAAGTTTGCATCAACTGTTTTAATCTTATTTTAGTATGAATGCAAGTAAGTTGGCGGTTAAGTCAGAATTTTTATATATCCCAAACATTTCTGTTAATTTCAGTAGGTCAAAGATTAAAGAAATGTCTACCTTTGAACTTCCGACTAAATGCCGTAAACATCTGTTCGAATCTACATGCACTTCTGTGAAGTGCCATGTTCAGGGATCGCTTGATGTTCATTCTGTCGGCTGAATGTTGATCGTCTGCTTTTGTGTCAAATCTGCAAAGATGGCCGACATTCTTATTTAGCCAGGATCAGCTTATATTAACAATTGTTTGTAAAGCAAAGAAATCAATGACCAAGCTCTAAAAAATCTGTCTCTCTGTCTGTCTGTCTTATTCCGAGCAGGATATGACACAAGGTCAATTTTTAAGCGGAGTTTAACAGGTTTGAATTCAGAGTTTTCCTTCTCCTTCACAAAGGTTGACGAACCCAGTCTGCGCTAATATTTACCCACAGCTGAAGGGAGAATAATTGGATTCATACCTTTCCCAAGGGTATTAGTGCTATGTGAAATGCAATCAGTCTCGTCCAGGATTTGAATTCGTGTCGCCGTGTCCATTTCCTACTACGATAACCATTACACCACGGGCACCTCCTAAAAAGATAGATAATAAATAACACAAAAGACATTTTATTTGATAATTGAAAATTCTGGTTCAAAAAAATATATCCGAGGTCATCATTATCGCGAGAAATGCCTTGTGGGAAAAATATATTTGAAATTTTTTAATAGTTTTTAACAGTTGATATGCCACAAAAGTAGCGTCACATTTACATGAGATATTGAAAGGGTGACACTGTTAAGTGCCATGACTTAGAGTTCCACGTACAAATACCAACTTGGATTGTTTACTTTTATGGTAATTTTGAACAGGGAGCATGTGTTAAAAAAAAGGCGAGAGGCAGCTGGGAAAGAAAACTATTACAGAAATAACGGTATATCCTTTTCTTCGGCTTCGTTTTCTCTTGCTCTGTAAAATTTGGTGGCTGGGTGTGGATGTAATTCACTCAGTGAACATTGATAGGTACATAGATAAAAATAGGAAAAGAAGAAAAGAGATAGACAGATAGAGTGATAGATAGATAGAAGAAAAGAAATATATAGATATGAATAGACTGATAGATAAATATGTGTATATATATATATATATATATATATATATATATATATATATATATATACTTACTAATTTACTATCTACCAGCATTCACGGTGACAAAGAAAAAGAAAATGTTGTATAGCAATATAATAAATATGCTTATATACACATATACATGTTCATGCAGAATATATACAGACGCAATGATAACAGACGAGCGAAGGTTCCTTTAAAATAATATGTACCTCTCACTTTATTGTAAGGGTTCGAAAAGATTATTCAAGGTTTTACTGTGAGAGGGAGTTGGAGACCGAACGGAACTGCAATATATTGACTCCCAACTCTTATGGCCGTCAGCGTTGTGTCTTTCTCGTTCTCCAGGGCTGCTCAACCGGAGGCCTAAGGGCTCAGCTTTCTGCTGATTGCTGGCTTTCTCTACTGCATCTTATCAGCAACTTCTCTGGTCCCCAAACTTCATCGGGGTTCCCGAGGGCCCCTTCGGCCGGGTGTGGCTTTCCATACCACACCTCGTCTCTAATTCCAACTCCTGACTTCTGGTCTTAACTGAGTTATATATTAGTTCAACGCCCACTCATTCGCCCACTCAATCCTTGGAATGGCATGTTTGATCGTCATCAAGCGGAAATAACTGTCATGCAGTTCACAGGTCACTCTCTTCCGGAGCATCACTCTGTAGCGGCACAGAGGGACCTTCACCTTGTCCTATATTATCAGCCGAGCTCACCTGCGTGATTTCTTTCGATTAATGGCCATTGGGATGTGTCACTTCCGCTATCTTTAGAATGGCATGTTTGCCCGGGCCGAAGGTCAAAATATAACAAAAAAACCCTGCCAGAATTCAGAGATAACAAATCTCGAATCACTGCCAAGGGAAAAAAGAAAAAGATTATTGGGAGAAAAAAAGAAAAGGCCAACTTCGTCACACCAGTTGAAAAAAATCAAGAGATATGCAATCAGTTGGTCAAAAGAACAAAAACCCACTGCAAAATGCTGCAATGCTACAATTACAAAAAGTGCTCAATAATAAATAGGGCCAATTACAAAAATTAAATCGCGAGTCGGGACTATCCTACAACAGTATCGCCTAAAACGGCTCCTCAGGGTACCTAGTACCGATGCGAGGTACCCTGAGGAGCCGTTTTAGGCGAAACTGTAGTAGGATAGTCCTGACTCGCGATTTAATTTTTATATACATAATGTATATATAGAGAGATATATATACTCCCCTACACCCGTAGGGTTGAGTTCTCTGGTGAATGAAGTAATCGTGTCGCCATTAGCGTTTATTACAAGTCTCTTCATATAGGAATTGAGGTCTTGGTAGCCGTTGAACTGATGTATGTAAACAATAGTAATTGTGATTCATAACCGTTTAAAATTTACTTCGCTGCTGCTGGCTCCTCGTGGCTGAGGGGTTAGAAGTTTGGATTATCGTTTGAATCAACCGGGTTTCGATCCCAGCTACGGGAAGCTAATATGTCTAGCCGCACTGATGAGTTCTGATAGAACGAAACAGATCTGTCTGTGGATGACTATAGAGGTAATGTATATCACTCTGTGCATCGTAATCTGTGTCTATTTCAGTCTATTCCAATCTGACAATCAATTTTAGTATATTCCAATCTACGTCCGTCTATCTATTTATCTATCTATCGATCTCAGTCTTATAGACAGTTGTGACATGCCCCAATATTTTATCTCAAACGAAAAGCAATCTTTCCAAATAATTATCTCATGAAGCTTGAGCAAAGTGAAACGTCATGAATATATAAACATTTCACCAAATTAGTTTTCATATCTTGATCCTTCTACATTTTCTTGGATATTTCATCTATATATATATATATATATAGTTTGTGGGTCATGGTAATCTTTCGATGGCTGTTTTTATTCTGATCTACAGAAGCCAGCCTTGATGAGCAACAGTAGTTCCCCGATCGAACTATTCGATCCTGGCCGTTGAACCGTAGGGTACATACGCCCAGGACCTGGTTAGGTATTGCGTTGAGACGTCAGAGGGTTTATCCGCTTGCCTTTACGTCCACCATGCTGCTTCCCATGACTTTCAAAAACATTTTTTCTTTCTTCTTTTTGTCATTATTAAGTTTTAACTAAGTTTAAGTCAACAATTATAATTTTTTAAGTTCATTAAAGTACTTATTTATGCTTCTGAGTATTCCAATAGGCATTCTATTTTACGTTAGCTGAGGTTTTTAGGTTCTAATAAAGTCCGGTAGTGTTAGCTTTTTTTTGACCAGGTTCAATTTTAATTTGGAATTACAGTAAAATTGTCTTTGCATTTAAGACAGATAGTATGCAGCAGTGATTTTACAAAGAAAAAAATTAGATAAAATCATTCATGCAATTTAAATGACAATATAGTAAAAGGTCAATATACGAGGTGCATTCAATAAGTTTCCAGACTATTTTTTGTACAGGCGTTTAAAATTGTCTTAGACTCTTGAAAATTCAGTATGTTATTACTATACATATTATGAGATGACGGACCATTTTTTATGATTTCAGCTTCGAATGAACAACTACAGCAGCAATTGGAATACACCCTAGTAAAACCTGATTGTCACAGCTGGGGAATTTCAAAAATGCAATCCGACACTTTAGAAGAACGATATGCAATAAAATTGTGTATTAAACTTGGAAAAAAATGCCGCAGAAACGTATGGAATGCTTCAAACTGCTTTTCGATGATATTGCATGAATCGAGCATCAGTTTTTGAGTAGCATAAGAGATTCAAGGAAGCCAGGGAGTCTGTGAGGGATGATGAGAGGTGTGGGAGGAGTAAGGAAGTCAATAGACCAGAGTTGATTGGCCAAAGGGTCAGGGTTAGGGTTACTATGTGGAGGTTTTAAGGGAGTTCAGGAAGAGATTCCTTGGGAAGAGGCCAGAACTATTGAAATCGAGTCAGTGGCATTTCTAGCAGGACAATGCACCAGTCCTCAACTCCATCCTTGTCACAGACTATTTGACCAAGATGGGCATCAAGACAGTTTATCACCGTCCCTATAGTCCAGACCTTGTTCCCTGTGACTTTTGGTTATTCCCTAAGCTCAGAGGTTGTCATTATGAGACAATTGAGGAGATGAAAGAGGCTGTGACTAAGATCATTGACGCGCTGACACAAGAGGACTTCCATGAGGCCTTCGAGAAGTTGTTGGAACGGTACAACAAGTGCATTGCAGCCAGGGGGGATTACTTCGAAGGGAAGTGTGTACTATCAATAAAAGTCCCCATACGAAAAAAAATTGGAAACTTATTTAATGATCCTCGTATTACTAACCAGTTTTTGAACTCTTGGAGTGGATGCACTTAGTATTTCCAAAGTCCGTTTAACATGGTCCATTTCGTATAATTTTATGAACTTTTATGAACATTTGTTCAGAAGTGTGTCGTTCTACGGCTTGAGGGCGGGAAGGGTCATTCAGTTATTCTTTACTACCCTACATTTTTTTTATCTTCCTTCCTTTCCTTAAACTGAATATTCGATACTAACATGGAAGTCAAGAAATAATTCTATCCTTACTGTATGTTTCAAGTTCCAATAGTGTTAGCTTTTCTTGATCAGGTTCAACTTGATTTTGGAATTACTGTAAAATTCAATCTAACAAAAGAAAGAAGCAGAAGGTACCCCGCACAAACAATCACCGACAACGACTACGCCGATGACATAGCGGTTCTGACAAATGCACCCGCCAAGACGAAACCATGCTACATAGTCTGGAACGAGTAGCTGCAGGCAAAACCCCCCATGTCAATGCACACAGGACGAAATATATGTGATTTAATCAAAGAGGCGACATATCCACACGAAACAGTTGCTCTCTGAAAGTAGTAGACAAATACACCTACCTCGGAAGCAGTGTCTCATCAACCGAGACGGACACCAACAAGCGACTAGCAAAGGCATGGACAGCTATCGATAAGCTATCGGTCATATGGAAGTCAGACCTGACCGATAAAATAAAACGCAGTTTCTTCCAGGCAGCGGTCGTATCGATACTGCTATATGGATGCACTACATGGACGCTAACTAAACGCATGTAGAAAAAACTAGACGGCTACTACACAAGAATGCTGCGGGCAATATTGAATAAGTCATGGATCCAGCACCCCACAAAGCAGCAGGTGTGCGGCCACCTACCACCTACCTCGAAAATTATCAAAGTTAGATGAACCAGACATGCGGGACACTGCTGGAGAAGAATGGACGATATCATCAGTGATGTACTCCTGTAGACCCCTTCACATTGACGAGCATGATCACAGCTCAGTGCCGATACAGGATGTATTCCTGAAGACCTGCCGGAAGCAATGGACGATAGGGAGTGGTGGCGAGAGAGGGTCAGGGATATCCGTGCTGATGGCACGACGGGATGATATATATATATATATATATATACAAAACAAAATCCTCAATTGTTTACGGAGAGTGTCCTCGTGGTGTAATGGTTAAAGCGATGGACTGCGGAATCGTAATACGCGAGTTCGTACTCCAGTCGCGCTATTACGTTTACTTTCGGGCAAATACCCTTGGGAAAGGTATGAACCCCCTTCTCCTTCTAGCTATGGGTTAAATAGTACCACTGCTCTTCTTCTAGGAGAATGGCTTTGGCATTAAATAACCTAAAAAGAGTTGATATGCCGTTTAAACAAAGAACCCAAACCAAACTAAACCAATTGTTTACATGTTGTCACCTGCATATGATGAATAAACTCACTTAAAAATTCCTGGGATCAAAATCCGGCAGATTTTACCCCAGTCAGATATCTTAGTGCTGAGCTATTGTCATACTCAGCTCAAACGAAGGAATTTTTACGTATATATCTACATATATGCTAACGGCTACCGGAGTGCTCAATTCATGGAAAAAGCTTTGCCTTTGCGCGTAATGACAACTGGTCATTCCCCGCTCGTGTGCTCAACCTGCGAGGAAGGGGGAGCATATATATTGTCATCCACAGACCATCATCATCATGTCGTGCCGCTAACATGGATATCCCTGACCCTCTCTCGCCACTCCTCCCTATCGTTCATCGCCTCTCGCAGGTCTTCAGGGCTACATCCCGTATCCGCACAGAGCTGCTGCATGGATGTTCGAGCTGGTCGTCCTGCTTTTGCTCGGCCATATGTGGGGGTCCATAGGAGTACATCATTTTGAGCTCGTCCCTGCTTCTCCAGCAGTGTCCTGCATGTCTGGTTCGTCTAACTTGGATAGTCTTCGTGATGGGAGATAGGTGACCATATAGTCGGTGCTTTGTGGGGTGTTGCCTCCAGGACTTGTTCAATATTGCTCGCAGCATTCTTGTGTAATTGCCGTCAAGCTTTTTCTCCAGCCGTTTTTTTAGCGTCCAAGTAGTGCATCCATATAGCAGTATCGATACGACCGCTGCCTGGAAGAAACTGTGTTTCATCTTTACTTTCAAGCTGAACTTTTGTTTCAAGCAGGACGTCTTCATTTCTATCACTTTAATATGTAAGAGTCCAAAAATAAGTACACACCTTAAATGTATTTAAGCAATTTTATCTTTGGGTAAAATATATATAACATAGAATTAGATTATACATAATACCTAACATTATACGTTTTGATTTATCATATCCTATTTACCCAACCCCTCCGCTCGGGTAGGATATGATACAAGGTCAATTTTTAAGCGGATTTTAACAGGATTGAATTCAGAGTTTTCCTTCACCTAGACTAGTTGCTTCGCCTAGGCTGAAGAACCTAGTCTGTCCTACTATTTACCCATACCTTTTGATTTGTAGTGTTCGACATTCCATATGCATCGATAGTAATATCTCATCTATTGAAAGTGATGTTAACACTAGGTTAAGTGTGGACTGGTACAGTAAGATTATCAATCATCAGGAAATCTGATCTCTCTGATAAGATAAAACGTGATTTCTTCCAAGCTGTTCCTGTGTTAGGACTACTATAAAGTATCACAACTTGAACTCTAGCGAAGCATTGTGAGAAAAAGCTAGATTGGAACTGCCCAAAAACACTGTGTGTTGTTTTTGTTTTTTTTTGTTTTTTTGTATGGCTGCTTACCTCCTATCTCGTAACCCATCGAAAAGATGCGGGCAAAATACGATGATGTTGCTCCTTTGTTTTAGTTTCTCTTTGGTTTGGTTTCTTTGTTTAATGACATCGACTTTGGTGTTTTATTTAATGCCAAAGCTTGCCTCGAAGAGCAATTTCAATACTCCATGGTGAGGAACCAAAATATGGAATAATTTTATTTACGTTTTTTAGTTGATTAGTGAATTCTTTGAAAAAAAAAGCGATAAATCTAAATTTCTGTGATTATCTCTTTTATTCAAGGACTTTTTTAAAAATAAAATCCAACCCAATATGAGTGAGCAAGAAAAGAAACGACAAAGAATCTATGATTTGCTTCATACCGAAACCAAGCGAAAAAAATTTCCCAAATAATTGGAGTTTCTTTATGGCCTCCGTCAAACCCTGACTTTCGCACGCTTGATTACGCTAAATGAGGCGTTTTAGAAACCAAAACAAATGCAACTTCCCATCCAAATATTGGTTCGCTTTTGAGAAGGAATGAAATAAATTTATTTTGAAGGCATGCAAATCGTTTTGAAGGCGTGTTGATACAATAATTGAAAAAAAAGTCAATTTACTGTTTTGTGTCTATTTCTTATTTTGCAGTTTGTTTTTAATGAGAATTAATCTTATTTTATAATAGTGTAGTTTATTATTATACTAAATTATTCCTAATTTTGCCTCCGCACCCTGTATCTAACCCATAACTTGAATGGGGAATAAGGAGGGTTATACCTTTCCTAAGGGTATTAGCCCGAACGTGAACGTAATACGATGACTAGATTTCAAATTCGCTTACTACGATGTCTCAGTCCAACAAGTTACCCACTACATCACAGAGACACTCCCTTTCATGAGATAGGAATACTTTATATCATATAAGTAAAGTTGGCGACCTTAGTCAAAGGTGACCTGAAGGCTCCCTTTTCAATAGCTACTACACAGAGGTGTCGGGGAGGGCACTACTCCATTCTCAGGATTGCTGCACTTTACCCTTGATCCTCACGTTATAATGCAGAATGTAAAACAAGGCGGCATCAAGTATCATTTTTTGAGTCTTTGATGGGTAGAGTGTTCGCCAATGATCCAGGAGACCTGGGTTGAATCCCAGGTCTCGTCATACCTAAGACTTTAAAAATGGCACTTGATACCTCCTTGCTTAACACTCAGCAATATAAGGTACATATCAAGGGTAAAGTGGAGCAATCCAGGGAAAGGAGTAGCGCTCTTTCCTACACCTCGGTGTTGTAGCTATTGAAAAGGGAGCTTTCTGGCGGCCCTTGACTAAAGGGAGAAAACTTTACTTTTATATCATATAATTGTGTTCAAGATACTCTTAAACAACTGTAGTATTTTGACCTTCGACCCGGCCCCAAAATGCTATTCCAAGGTGATGCACCGGAAGGAAGTGACACATTCCAATGGCCAGTAATCGAAAGAGATCACGTGGGCGGATTAAGGTTGATAATATGGGACAAGGTGAAGGTCCCACTGTGCCACTACAGAGTGATGCACCGGAAGAGAGTGACCTGTGAACTGCATGACAGTTATTTCCGCTTGATGACGATTAAACATGCGATTTCAAAGATCGAGTGGTCGTTGAACTATTATATAACTCAGTCAAGACAGAAGTCAAGTCAGTTGAGTTCGAGTCCCAGTGGCAGTTGCAGCCAGTTGAGTTGAGTTTCGGCCAGTTGAGTCGACGGCCAGTTGAGTTGCAGGCAGTAGAGTTGGAGACGAGATGTGGTAGGGAAAGCCACACCAGGCCGAAGAGGCTTGGGGCCCTGATGAGTTGGGGTCCCGAGAAGATGCTGATAAGATGCAGTAAAGAAAGCCAGCACCCAGCAGAGTGGTCCCCAGCACCAGGAGAACAAGAAATACACAACGTTGACGGTCATAACAATGAGGTCAAAATTTTACAGTTTATGTTCGGTTTCCAGCTCCCTCTCACAGTAAAACCCCACACAACCTTTTCGAACCCTTGCAATAAAGTGAGAGGTAATATTTTGTTAAAGAAGTCTTCCTGCGTCTTTATCCTTCCTGCGTGCGTCAGTCATTATCATTGCGTCTGTTATTCATTGCGTCGGTATGTATCCAGTATATATATGTATATTTCTGCATGAATCAGCAGATGGCAATATAACACAACGACACAAAAACTTTATTGATAAATATATAGTGGACACAATTCCCTAACCTACAGTTGTTGGACTCTAAAGAAGCACTTGCAAGAAAGCTAGATGGGAACTGCACAAAGACACAAAGCATAAAATAACTTTTGTCAGGTTGACATGCCGTTAAATCAGTCAATCAATCAATGTAAACTTCGTCTAGACAAACAGACAGATAGACATGTAAACTTTTCATCTTTTCCAAATTGTCGCTTGCTACCGATAATATGTCAATGAGATGGCGCAATCCATAGCTCTATAATTGCCAGAAATTGAGAAAGTTTTTCATGTGTTACATCTATCGACAAATCAATTTGATCCTTGCTTCTGTCCTGTTTGCGTGTGGGTAAAGCCTATGCTCTTAACTTGTCTTCATTGCGGGGACAGAAAAGAGAGAGAGAGAGAGAGAGTATTGCAATGAAATGTAAAACTGACTCGATCGGATCAACTTTCAACAGAAGGAGAGCCAAGTCTCGCCGACATTTCATGTCTCGTAAAATATGCGAGAAACAACGTCTGGCTTACTGTCATATCAGATTATGGTAGCATTTAATATCAAATCAAACAGTTAAACAACGTTGAGTCTGGCCCAAAAACCTTGGCATTTTTATTTGATTGTTTCATCACCGTTTTGTTTTTATTATTTTATTTTTTTTAATCTACCCGGTTTTATTTCATTTGTTTTGTTGATGCCTTCCTCGAAAATGTGTGGTGAGGGGACAGAATTTAGTTAAGCTGACATTAAAGTCTTTATGAATATGTCCGACTAATTATCATTATAGATCTATTCAAAAATTACTTGGTAAGAATACTTGAAATTATATGACTGTGAGCAATCAAATGATTAAATACTAATAACGGAAAACCGTATATCTGTATGAAATTTGGTTTCGTTTCTTTGTTTAATGGCATATTACCTTTGCAGGGTTATTTAATGCCAAAGCCATTCTCTAAGAAGAACAGTAGTAGTACTCTTTAACCTATACTTGGGAGGATAAGGGGGTTCGTATCTTTCCCAAGGGTATTTGTCCGAAAGTGAACGTAATTACTACGATTTCGCAGTCCATCGCTTTAACCATTACACCACGAGGTCACCCACTGTACGAAACACCCAACCAAGCTGAAATACTACTGCATAGTTTGGAACGAGCCGCCGGAGGCATTGGCCTCCATGTCAATGCACACAAAACTGAACATACGTGCTATAATCAAACAGGCGACATCTCCACACTAGACGGAACCCCTCTGAAACTAGTAGACAAATACACCTACCTAGGAAGCGGCGTCTTATCAACCGAAAAGGACATCGACACGCGGCTAACGAAGGCATGGACAGCTATCGATAGGCTATCGATCATATGGAAATCAGACATGACCGATAAAATGAAACGCAGTTTCTTCCAGGCAGCGGTCGTATCGATACTGCTGTATGGATGCACTACTTGGAGGCTAACAAAACGGCTGGAGAAGAAGCTAGACGGCAATTACACAAGAATGCTGCAAGCAATATATAACAAGTCTTGGCGACAACACCCCACAAAGCACGAACTATACGGCCACCTGCCTCCCATCACGAAGACTATCCAAGTTAGACGAACCAGACACTGCTGGAGAAGCAGGGACGAGCCCATAAGTGATGTACTCCTATGGACCCCCACATATAGCCGGGCAAAGGCAAGACAACCAGCTCGAACATACATACAGCAGCTATGTGAGGATAGGGGATGTAGCCCTGAAGACCTGCCAGAGGCTATGAACGATAGGGAGAAGTGGCGAGAGAGGGTCAGGGATATCCTTGCTGGCGCCACGACATGATGATGATGATGATATAGGAATTCTTGAGACCACATAACTGTCAGTAAATTATTTCTATTTGATAGAAATACTTTAAACCGTATTATAAACCAATTATTATTGTTAGTCTTTTAAGAGTTTTTCCCACAATTGTTAGCCGATGATTTTTCACTGGAGTTAGAGTGACAGCAAGTCTCCTTACGTCTCCAGGACACTTCTCAGTATTTTGGCCAATCTTAATAATGTTATATAGTGTGGATGAACTCCAATCGTCCTCTCATTTCCAAGTCCTCCAGTCCATGTATCAATCCTTTTGTGATGGTACCAAGAGCACCAATTACAATTAATATCACCGTCATTTTCATGTTTCACAGTTTTTTCATTTACTGAGTAAGGTCCTGCTATTTATCCTTCTTTTGATTTTACACTGTGGTCAGCCGGGACAGTGAAGTCCACCATTCGGCAAGTTCTCTTTTTTATTGATTATTATTAGGTCTGGTCGTCTAGCTGAGATTAGGTGATCCGTTTAGATTTCAAAATCCCAGAGGAGTATGTGCGTCTCATTTTTCAGCGCGGATTCTGCGTTGTACATATACCATTTATTCATATGGTCAAATTTCAATTTCTTGCACAATTCCCAATGGATCACCTTTCCCACCCAGTCGTGTCTAGTCTTATACTATTTCTGTGCTACTTTGCTGCTTTCGCTTATTATGTGTTTGATCATTTCGTTTCTATCACTATATTTGCTATATTTGCTATTTTGTTGCGTCTTATATATTTTTGCTTTAATATGATTGGTTTGCATGGCGTTGTTTTGAGCTGCCATCAGAAGAGATTCAATTTCTCTCTCGGTGTTTCCCTTTGATAGCCACGTCCACGTTTTCTCGTGCGAGATATCGCTTGTTTGTCACTTAAAGTATCCATGCAGTTGTTTTTCTTCCGATTTTTTGTTTTCTTTTTCTTTCGTTCTGTTGATCCTCGTGTTTTCTGGTTGTTTCTGGTTACTGTAATCAGCTTCCTCCGATCATTTCTATGCAGTCTTCTTGTCGTCGTATCGATGCATCAACGCAACCTTGAATGCTGGCATGTCCTCTTCCTCCTTCTTTTCTTGGCACATATAGTCTGTCAACATCATCTCTGGGATGTAAGGCCTTTTGCATGGTCATCAGGTGGCCGGTGGTAGACTCTGGGTGTGGCAGCAGGACTCGGTGCCGGCTCACAAGTCCAAAGAGACCCAGGCTTGGCTTCAGGAATGCTACGACTTTGTACCT
Source organism: Sepioteuthis lessoniana (assembly GCA_963585895.1). NCBI lineage: Eukaryota > Metazoa > Mollusca > Cephalopoda > Myopsida > Loliginidae > Sepioteuthis > Sepioteuthis lessoniana. The sequence continues at coordinate 6,483,750 of OY757937.1, forward strand.
TCTCTCACTGGCCCCCTTCTCCCCCGACCTGAACCCGCTGGACTTCTTCGTTTGGTCATACGTCGAGAACATCACCAACATGACCTCCCACAACACCAAAGCCAGCCTGATCGTCGCCATCCGCCGAGTATTTGCCGAGCACCCGCCGGCGCTTGTGGAAAAGGTATGCTCCCAGTTCCGGGTCCGTATCGAAGCGGTGATTGAGACTGAAGGTGAATACTTTGAATTTATGTCAGCTCTACTACATAATCAAGTTACTTGAATTGATTTTTTCAATAAAAGTTTAAAAATAAAGCTATAGTGTTGTTTTCTTTCGGACGACAGTTTTATCGTTACACTCTGTAGTTTGGTTTCGAGTAGATTTCTCGTAATCCTGAGGTATTCTGTTATTTTTTCTTTCATTTCTACATATTTATTTTTTTACTCATTGAGTGTTTATCACATCAACGTTAGCTAATGGTTTTCCACTGGATTTTGAGTTGCAGCAAGTCTCCTCAAGTTTCCAGGACTTTTCTCAGTATTCTGACTGATCTCAACAATGATGTAGTTAGGACTGTCTCCACCTGACCCCTTATTTCCAAGTCATCCAGTCTTTCTACCAATCCTTAGGTGACTGTACCAAGAGCACCAATTACAATTGGTATAATCTTCACTTTCATGTTCCACATTTTTTTCAATTCCCCAACAAGGTACTTATCCTTCTTTTCGCATTCTTTCAATTTTACTCTGTTTTCCACCGGAATAGCAAAGTTCATAATTCTGCAAGTTCTCTCTTTTTTATTGATTATTATGAGGTTTTGCGTCTGGCCGAGATTAGGTGATCCGTTTGTATCTCAAAATCCCAGAGGATTTTGTGCATCTCATTCTCCAGGACAGATTATGGGTTGAGCAAATACCATTTCTTCGTATGGTCAAACTTCAATTTCTTGCACATTGAATCCAAGTAGATCACCTGGCCCGCCCAGTCTTGCTAAGTTTTTTTACTCTTGGGCTAATCTGCTGCATTCGCTTATGTGATTAATCGTTTCGTCTTAATCCCCACATAACCTACATCAATTGTTTTGTTGTATCTTATCTATTCTCGTTTTGATATGGTTAGTCCTTATGGCGTTGTTTTGTGCTGCTATCTTAAGTTTTCCTTTTTTTAGCGTCGACCACATTTTCTCGTGTAAGATGTCGCTTGTTAGTCGCTTAAAACGTCCATAGAGTTGTTTTTATATCCATTTTTGTTTTCTGGTTATTATCGTTCTGCTGGTCCTCGTGTTGTAAGTCTTGTTTCAGCTAGCTGTAATCAGTCTTCCTCCGAGTATTTCTATAGAGTCTTCGAGTCTTTGTATTGATACATCAACGCTGTCTTATTATTATTCTCCCGCCAGCTATAGGTAAATAGTAGGACACACTGAGTTCTTCTGTAATATAATAGCCAAGGGATTTTCGGTTCATGCCTTTGGGTTCAGTGAGGCTGTGAACCTTTCGGCTCAGCACATGGGTTAGTTAGGTGCAGCCTTGATGCAGGTAGTAACGCGTGCGCGCGCACAGAGCAAACATGCCGCTCAGAGATGTCACAATAGCCTGAGATGATGAAACGGGTGACTAAGTGCGAGTGACGTCACGCACCGGAAGCGAGCGGAGGTTTTTGGGGATTTCGAAGAAAAGTTAAGAGAGTTGAAAATTAGATGCCGAACGAGGAGATTCGACTTTTGGGGCTCGCAGAGGCGAGACGAATTTGCGCGCCATGGGTGCCGCACGAGATAGGGGCCAGATGAAGAAGCCAACATAAAAAGATTGCGTCTCTCTCCTTGTGTCGAAACCTTTAACTCAAAAGTAATAAAAAGGTTTCGTACCTGAGCAAAGAAGTCGTTACGTGTTTTCGAATTTCGAGATTCCTATGTTCTATCGTTATGAACATTATATGTCTATTTCGCACATGGCGTTAATTGTGGCTATGTAACACTTCAGCCTTGGTGAGGCAACTAGTCTAGGAGAAGGAAAACTCTGAATTCAAACCTGTTAAACTCCGCTTAAAACTGACTTTGTGTCATATTCTGCCCGAGCGGAGGGGTTGTAAATATGGATATGATTGGTTCTTATGGCGTTGTTTTGTGCTGCTATTAGGAGAGATTCTGTTTCTTTCTTAAAGTTTTCTTTTATTAGCCATATCCAGGTTTTTTCGCGTGAGATGTTGTTTATTTGTCGTTTAAAACGTCCATAGAGTTGCTTTCCTTCCCATTCTTGTTTCCTAGTTATTGTCATTCTGTTGTCCATCGTGTTATCATTATTGTTTCTGATGGTTGTAATCAGTCCTCCATCGTGTTTTTGTAAATAGTCTTCGAGTCGTTGTATCGATGCATCAACGCTGTCTTCATGCTGGCAAGTCCTCCTCTTACTCCTTCTCTTCTTGACACATATAGTTTGTCAACGTCATCTCTGGGGTGTAAGGCCTTATACATCGTCATTAGTCTTCTTATTCTCTGGTCCTTTTGCTTAAGTTCTTCTCTGGTCCACTTCAAGAATGGTCTCGAGTATCTTACAAAAGGGACAGCCCAGGCATTTATCCCATTGACAAGGTTCTGCTATAGAGTTTTGTCTCGACTATTTTTCTGGTTCTTCTGGGATACTCTTTTTAAAATTTTTTTCTTTCATTTCCTGTTGTTTGATTGTGTCAGCTTCCAATATCCCCAAGAATTAGTAGGTTTCCTTTTTTCCGAGCGTTCTGATTTTTTCTTGATTTAGTAGTTCGACATCTTCCGTGATGAATCATTTGCCACTTTTCATTACTAGCATGGCGCATTTTTCTCCGCCAAATTCCATCCCTATATTTTGACTGTATATTCTCATTTTGTATTAGGTTTCCATTTCTTTTTCGTTTTTGGCAAACATTTGTTGTCGACCATTTACATTGTGTCTATTTGTCGCTGCCTCCCACCAGACAGCACTTGGCACAAGGTCAAAAGCCCGAAGGCCAATTATAGTGGGAATAAAGGGGAGGGGAAGGTCGGGAATGAGCCGAGACTCGAACCCTAATGGTCATTGACCCAGGAAGTGCAATGTGGGTCTAATGAGTCAAGCAGTATCACGGACCTAAATCTAGATCCGGGCACGTATACCAGAATATAGCTTGAACTAGACCGTGAGTTCTAGTGCTATACAAGGGGTGAATAGGAATTTTTAAAAAAGCAGCTCACCCACCCGATGGTGGTCCAACCAAAGTTGGGGGCCTTTTGGCCTCGAATCTGTCATTGATCGATACCCCATCCGGCACGAATGCCAGACGGCCCACCAAGAGCCGGGTAAGTATTTACATTAAGTGGTTGATTTTTTTCCTGTGATTTACTGAGTTTGTATCGGGCTGTGCATTTCTTAAGGATGTGGTTGAGTGGCATCATGGCTATCACAAATAGTAATGGTGAGAGTACATATCCCTGGAATATGCCTCTTTGGATCTTTACCTCTGATAAGCTTTGTCTTCCTGGGGTTAATTTATTATTATTATTATTATTATTATTATTATTATTATTATTATTATCCTCCGTGCGAGATTTTCACCCCAGATTTAGGTGATGGTCTTTCATTTGAGTAAAAATGACAGCAAGTCTCCTCAGGTCTGGCCGATCTTAACAATGCTATAATTGGGATGGTCTCCATTCGTCCTCCAACTTTTCTAATCTCCTTACTGAGCCTTCCAAGTGCGCTAGTTAATATTGGTATTACTGTCATCTTTGTGTTCCATAGTTTTCTCTGTTCTCCGGCAAGGTCTAAGTACTTGTCTCTCTTTTCGCTTTCTTTGATTTTCACTCGGTGGTCCACTGGGACGGTAGAGTTCACTATTCGGCTAGGTCTCTTTTTTTTGTTTTAGGGTTTGTTTTAGTTTTTTTTTTTTTTTTGTTGTTGTTGTTGTTTTGTTTTGTTTTTTGTTAATTATCACTCAGTCTGGTCATCTGGCTGTGATTAGATGATCCGTTTGTACCCCAAAATCCCAGATAATTTTATGCGTCTCATTCTCTTAGATGGATTCTTGTGTGTGCAAATACCATTTGGTAGTATGGCCAAATTTTAATTATCATCATCATAATGAGGAAACCGTGAAATTGGAACGTCGTAAAAGCAGCTGAACCTTCGACTTAATCAAGGATAGATAGATAGCTATGGTAAAATAAGCGAAGTATATGTAAGTATAATGTTTAACTAACCCCTTCTAGATCATCTGCAGAGAGGTAGGACCTCTTTAAAAAGTATCATGAAAATGAATCTAAACTTTCAAACCAGAACCAATGTGCAATAGTCGGTTGGAAAATTAATCGTTTGACATCTGCTATCCGTTTTGCAATACTTGGATCCCATTTCTCCCAAAGTTATCAACAGCAAATATGACGTCATCATAGGAACTTTTCAGTCAATGAACTATCCATCCCACGCATATATGTATATATATATATATTGTCATCTACAGACAGACCTGTTTCGTTCTATCAGAACCCTTCAGTGTGGCTAGACATGCTAGATTCCCGAAGCTGGGATGGAAAACCTGGCTGACTAAAACGCCAATCCAAGTTTCTACCACTCAGCCAAGAGGAAACTAGCGCAATCGAAGGAAATTTAAACGCTTATGTATCACATTTGTTTTTGTTTAAATATATCCCCTTAACGGCTACCGAGGGCTCAATTCATTTGAAGAGTCTTGCTTTATGCTAGTGGCAACCATTACTTCCCTCGCTAGAGAGCTCAAGCCCACAGGGGTAGGGGGGCATATATATATATATATATAAATATATATATATATATATATGAGAGGAAATGAAATGAACCAGACAAAATATATAAAGAAAATGATAAACGAAGGAAAAGATATATATTTGGAGTAGTTGATGATACATTTATTATTTATTTATTCATCTGTTATTTTTTCTAACACGAATTTTGACATAAAATTTGCCTTCATAAAAAACATTCTATTAAAAAATTATTTTAAGTATGAAAGTAAAATAAATAAATAAATAAATAAATAAATAATAATAATTGGAAAAGTTATCATGGAAGCCGAAGATCAGCATCAGGAGTGAATGTTTTTGTATGCGGATAAATTTAAAGTCGAAACACGTGTTGGTAAAATAATATATAGATGAATAAATGATAAATAAATTCGCCTGTTTATATATATATATATATATATATATATATATATATATATATATATATTCAAGCAAGTTTTATTAAAGACGATTGAACACTATTTATTATTTGGGCAAAAGATATGGACAATTCTTTCACCACAAGAAAAATAAGAAAACTACAATAAAAAAAATAATAATATTGGCCTAATGAGTAAAGTGCCAACGGTTCCGGAAGACCGAGGTTCAATCGCTAAAGAAAATACTAAACATTCAAAACATGATAGTTGATATCGCTTTGCTTGACAGTCAGCATTATAATGTAGGGATCAAGGGTAAAGTTGAGCAATCCAGGGAATGGAGTAGCGCCCTCCCCTACACCTCGGTGTTGTCGCTATTGAAAAGGAGCCTTCGGGTCACCCTCAACTAAGGTCGCCAACTCTACTTTTTACGATTCCATCGTCTTTAATGAAACTTGCTTGAATAATAACTTGCTGCCTAGATATACACTCTTCAAAATATACATATATATATATATATATATATAGTATTACTATAGAAAAATTCCCATAGATAATGCTTAAATAAAAAACATTGGATTAAACTGAGATTTAAGATAAATGAATCAAAATAAAATAAAATAAAATAAATGAGAAGAAACCATATGATGTATACGTACTCTTCAATGAAGGGGTAACTGAATTAATAGGCACGAAAATAAAATTGAAAAAAAGAATTTTAATTTTAATTTTAAATTTGAATTTAATTTAATATAGGTATTACTGTGTCCTTACGTAAAGTTATTGGATAAAGTTATTTTATCTAAATTAGTCGAAAAGTATTTAGAATTTTTAAAAATAAAAAAATAAAAATTGATTTACTATAATTCCAAATAAAATAAAAAAAACCCGGAAGTGGGCTAAATGAGGAGAAAACTCTTCACCCCTCTTCTATCCCCTCTCACCCTTCTTTCCTATGTCTATCCATAAGATCTGAAGAAGTCCTGTTAATTCTTTCGGTGTTTTTGATTTAAATCAAAAACCCATAACAGGATGGAAATAAATTTATAATCCTAATGTGACCGGTTTTGTTTTTTCTTAAAGATATATATATATATATATATATATATGCGTTTTATATATACATATATATATGAATATATGTATATGTGTAGGTATGTAAGTGTGTGTGCATTTGTGTATTTTCCGAGATTTCCACATCCAGTCATGAACAGTCTATGAAATGGCCGGTTTGACTCACTGTTTTCCTTGTTGATCCTCTTTGCCATTGTTGTTTACCTAGAGCTGAAAGGAGAGATGGATTCATGCCTTTATCAAGAGCATTGACCTGATGTGAAATGCAAACAACCGCATCAAGAATTTAAACTTGGATCACCGAATCCACTTCCAATCACGATAACCGTGACACTACCCGAGAGTCTGCTGGTATGTCTGTCTGTCTGTGTGTCTGTAAGATGCAAATAAATCTGGTGACTTGGCATAGAGTTAAAAACTCTATTTATTTCTGCCATTCATTTATCCAAAAATTAACTCCAGCCCAGATAAAATTGGAAAACTGGCCTTGGCTTAACGCTCGTCAATAAACGGCTTATGTCGAGAAACAGCGAGATTACCGGCGCTTTTCTCGATGAGAAGGTACTTGGGAAATTTTCTCACACAGCAAACCCCACCCGCTCTTCCACCCACACCCTTTATTAAACGACCGCTGACTCGCCCCCACTCCTCCACCCGTTATTCTCACCCGCGTCTATGCTATATACCCTGTTTTGTTTATATCTCTCACCCAAAACACACAAGCAATTGGTTTTATAAAATTTTTCCCTCCGTTACATCATGTGATTATAGGCTCTTTTCGGGAGGTGCCCGTGGTGTAATGGTTATGGTTGTAGGAAATGGACACGGTGACACGAGTTCAAACCTGGACGAGACTGATTGCATTTCACATAACACTAATACCCTTGGGAAAGGTATGAATCCAATTATTCTCCCTCTAGCTATGGGTAAATAGTAAGACAGACTGGGTTCTTCAGACTTGGTGAGACAACTAGTCTAGGAGAAGGAAAACTCTGAATTCAAACTTGTTAAACTCTGCTTAAAAATTGACCTTGTGTCATATCCTGCTCGAGCGGAGGGGTTGGTAAATATGATAGGCTCTTTCGTATGTGACATAATTTGGATGTTGGTTGGTTGGATTTTAATGGCATATCAACTCCTATGTGTTATCTAATGCTAAGGATTGTTCATTTACATTTTATATAAATGATTTTTTAGTGAATATTTTACATGTAACTATTTTAAAACAAGTTGTTACAACTCATTTTTTTGGACACAGCTAAATAGTTATCAGTATTCCAATCTAATACAAATAAATCTATTTTATATTAACCGTTTGTTTGAACACAGTTAAATAGTTTAGAGTATTGCTATCTAACACTGATAATTCTATTTAATATTAAACATTTGTTTGAACACAGTTAAATAGTTTAGAGTATTGCTATCTAACACTGATAATTCTATTTAATATTAAACATTTGTTTGAACACAGTTAAACAGTTTAGAGTGTTGCTATCTAACACTGATAATTCTATTTAATATTAACCATTTGTTTGAACACAGTTAAATAGTTTAGAGTATTGCCATCTAACACTGATAATTCTATTTAATATTAACCATTTGTTTGAACACAGTTAAATAGTTTAGAGTATTGCCATCTAACACTGATAATTCTATTTAATATTAAACATTTGTTTGAACACAGTTAAATAGTTTAGAGTATTGCTATCTAACACTGATAATTCTATTTAATATTAAACATTTGTTTGAACACAGTTAAACAGTTTAGAGTATTGCTATCTAACACTGATAATTCTATTTAATATTAAACATTTGTTTGAACACAGTTAAACAGTTTAGAGTGTTGCTATCTAACACTGATAATTCTATTTAATATTAACCATTTGTTTGAACACAGTTAAATAGTTTAGAGTATTGCTATCTAACACTGATAATTTTATTTAATATTAACCATTTGTTTGAACACAGTTAAATAGTTTAGAGTATTGCTATCTAACACTGATAATTCTATTTAATATTAAACATTTGTTTGAACACAGTTAAATAGTTTAGAGTATTGCCATCTAACACTGATAATTCTATTTAATATTAAACATTTGTTTGAACACAGTTAAATAGTTTAGAGTATTGCTATCTAACACTGATAATTTTATTTAATATTAACCATTTGTTTGAACACAGTTAAATAGTTTAGAGTATTGCCATCTAACACTGATAATTCTATTTAATATTAAACATTTGTTTGAACACAGTTAAATAGTTTAGAGTATTGCCATCTAACACTGATAATTCTATTTAATATTAACCATTTGTTTGAACACAGTTAAATAGTTTAGAGTATTGCCATCTAACACTGATAATTCTATTTAATATTAAACATTTGTTTGAACACAGTTAAAAAGTTTAGAGTATTGCCATCTAACACTGATAATTCTATTTAATATTAAACATTTGTTTGAACACAGTTAAATAGTTTAGAGTATTGCCATCTAACACTGATAATTCTATTTAATATTAAACATTTGTTTGAACACAGTTAAATAGTTTAGAGTATTGCTATCTAACACTGATAATTTTATTTAATATTAACCATTTGTTTGAACACAGTTAAATAGTTTAGAGTATTGCCATCTAACACTGATAATTCTATTAAATATTAAACATTTGTTTGAACACAGTTAAATAGTTTAGAGTATTGCCATCTAACACTGATAATTTTATTTAATATTAACCATTTGTTTGAACACAGTTAAATAGTTTAGAGTATTGCCATCTAACACTGATAATTCTATTTAATATTAAACATTTGTTTGAACACAGTTAAATAGTTTAGAGTATTGCTATCTAACACTGATAATTTTATTTAATATTAACCATTTGTTTGAACACAGTTAAATAGTTTAGAGTATTGCCATCTAACACTGATAATTCTATTTAATATTAAACATTTGTTTGAACACAGTTAAATAGTTTAGAGTATTGCCATCTAACACTGATAATTCTATTTAATATTAACCATTTGTTTGAACACAGTTAAATAGTTTAGAGTATTGCCATCTAACACTGATAATTCTATTTAATATTAAACATTTGTTTGAACACAGTTAAATAGTTTAGAGTATTGCCATCTAACACTGATAATTCTATTTAATATTAAACATTTGTTTGAACACAGTTAAATAGTTTAGAGTATTGCCATCTAACACTGATAATTCTATTTAATATTAACCATTTGTTTGAACACAGTTAAATAGTTTAGAGTATTGCCATCTAACACTGATAATTCTATTTAATATTAAACATTTGTTTGAACACAGTTAAATAGTTTAGAGTATTGCCATCTAACACTGATAATTCTATTTAATATTAAACATTTGTTTGAACACAGTTAAATAGTTTAGAGTATTGCCATCTAACACTGATAATTTTATTTAATATTAACCATTTGTTTGAACACAGTTAAATAGTTTAGAGTATTGCCATCTAACACTGATAATTCTATTTAATATTAACCATTTGTTTGAACACAGTTAAATAGTTTAGAGTATTGCCATCAAACACTGATAATTCTATTTAATATTAAACATTTGTTTGAACACAGTTAAATAGTTTAGAGTATTGCTATCTAACACTGATAATTTTATTTAATATTAACCATTTGTTTGAACACAGTTAAATAGTTTAGAGTATTGCTATCTAACACTGATAATTCTATTTAATATTAACCATTTGTTTGAACACAGTTAAATAGTTTAGAGTATTGCCATCTAACACTGATAATTCTATTTAATATTAAACATTTGTTTGAACACAGTTAAATAGTTTAGAGTATTGCCATCTAACACTGATAATTCTATTTAATATTAACCATTTGTTTGAACACAGTTAAATCGTTTAGAGTATTGCTATCTAACACTGATAATTCTATTTAATATTAAACATTTGTTTGAACACAGTTAAATAGTTTAGAGTATTTCTATCTAACACTGATAATTTTATTTAATATTAACCATTTGTTTGAACACAGTTAAATAGTTTAGAGTATTGCCATCTAACACTGATAATTCTATTTAATATTAACCATTTGTTTGAACACAGTTAAATAGTTTAGAGTATTGCTATCTAACACTGATAATTTTATTTAATATTAACCATTTGTTTGAACACAGTTAAATAGTTTAGAGTATTGCCATCTAACACTGATAATTCTATTTAATATTAAACATTTGTTTGAACACAGTTAAATAGTTTAGAGTATTGCCATCTAACACTGATAATTCTATTTAATATTAACCATTTGTTTGAACACAGTGAAATCGTTTAGAGTATTGCTATCTAACACTGATAATTTTATTTAATATTAACCATTTGTTTGAACACAGTTAAATAGTTTAGAGTATTTCTATCTAACACTGATAATTCTATTTAATATTAAACATTTGTTTGAACACAGTTAAATAGTTTAGAGTATTGCTATCTAACACTGATAATTTTATTTAATATTAACCATTTGTTTGAACACAGTTAAATAGTTTAGAGTATTGCCATCTAACACTGATAATTCTATTTAATATTAACCATTTGTTTGAACACAGTTAAATAGTTTAGAGTATTGCCATCTAACACTGATAATTCTATTTAATATTAAACATTTGTTTGAACACAGTTAAATAGTTTAGAGTATTGCTATCTAACACTGATAATTTTATTTAATATTAACCATTTGTTTGAACACAGTTAAATAGTTTAGAGTATTGCTATCTAACACTGATAATTCTATTTAATATTAACCATTTGTTTGAACACAGTTAAATAGTTTAGAGTATTGCCATCTAACACTGATAATTCTATTTAATATTAAACATTTGTTTGAACACAGTTAAATAGTTTAGAGTATTGCCATCTAACACTGATAATTCTATTTAATATTAACCATTTGTTTGAACACAGTGAAATCGTTTAGAGTATTGCTATCTAACACTGATAATTTTATTTAATATTAACCATTTGTTTGAACACAGTTAAATAGTTTAGAGTATTTCTATCTAACACTGATAATTCTATTTAATATTAACCATTTGTTTGAACACAGTTAAATCGTTTAGAGTATTGCTATCTAACTCTGATAATTCTATTTAATATTAACCATTTGCTAGCGCACAGTTAAATAGTTTCAAGCATTTCTAACACTAATAAGTCTGTTCAATATCAATTATTTCTTTGCATATCGTTAAATGGTTTCTAGTTTTGCTTTTAAGATAATGTATTCTATTTATTAAGTATTCCTTTCAAATACAAATTGAAGGAGTCGCCGTAGCGAGTTCAAACTCTACTCAGGCTAAATTTCAGCCTGATCCCCTCAGTAAAGATAAGAATCCTTTATACTCCGAACTATGGGTTAAATATTACAACTACTGTACTTTCTCAGGGGTGACGTTGGCCTTATATAACACATGAAGGTTGATATGCCGTTAAACAAACCAAACCAAATACAAATAATTTGCTCACTGCAATATGGTTTTAAATAATAATCCTTAATAAATGATTGAACTGTTTTATTTGACCAATAGGGCTCTATCAGGAATTACCACACTGGATCAGAGTGGACCTGGAAATAATGGCAAAGAAGAGGTGCTCTACATTCATTATCATCATCTTATCGTGCCATCAGCACGGATATCCCTGACCCTTTCGCGTCACCTCTCCCTATCGTTCATCGCTTTCGGTAGGTCCTCAGAGCTACACCCCCTATCCCCACAGAACTGCTGTATGTAGATTCGAGCTGGTCGCTCTCCTTTTGCTCGGCCATATGAAGGGGTTCATATGAGTACATCGCTTATGAGCTCGTCCCTACTTCTCAAGCAGTATCCTGCATGTCTGGTTCGTTTAATTTGGATAGTTTTAGTGATGGGTGGTAGGTGGCCGTACAACTGCCGCTTTGTGGGGTGCTGCCTCCAGGACCTGTTCAGTATTGCTCGAAGCATTTTGGTGTAGTTGCTATCAAGCCTTTCACGGGATTAAATTTCGTTTTTTCTCCTTTTCTTCTTCTTTTTGCTTTTAATATTTACATTAAATTTAATTTGACCTTACAATCCTCAACAGTCTACCAACTTTGTCGTCTAGTTTGGTTTTCGTTGGTTTACTGTTTTTAATGGTATATCAACGTTCTTGGGTTATTTAATGCCAAATCCATCCTTCTAGAAGAACAGTATTGGTACTATTTAATCCATAGCTGGGAGGACAAGAGGGTTCATGCCTTTCCCACGGGCATTAGACCGAAAGTGAACGTAATAGTGCGACTGGAGGTTGAACACTCTTACTACGATTCTGCAGTCCAGCGCTTTAACCATTACACCACGAGGACACCCACCTCTGTCGACTGGGTTGAAGAAAATGCTATTTCTCCTACGAAGAGAGCCCTGTGTATGAAATTAAACAGCATCGAGTATTAACATTCAATATCCAAACCAAAAACAAGACCTTCCAAAATAACAAAATAAAATTCTACCAACAAATCGATGGAGAAAATATGGCACAAACTGAGCCACTGAATGTAAATAGAACAAAATCAAACAATGAGAAGAGCAATAGTCCACCAGAAAAGTCCAATGGTTAAATAACATGAAAAATGAATTACAAGGAAATGAACAAAGTTGAGAGGCTGAAATATATCTTGATTCACTTAAAACAACACTCAGTATTGTAGTTAATTGGAAAGCAACACACTATGATTGGTTACATGGATTCTAGGTCAAAGAATAAACATCTCTCTCAGATTAGCGCGGCAAAAAGGAAAAGAAGGAAAAGCAAGAAAAAAAAGAGGGAAAAGAAATGGTAAGAACGAAAAGCTGGAAAGGACAGAAGAAGAAAAAAAGATAAGACTGAAAAGCAAGAAAGGAAAGAAGAAAAAAAAAAGAAAGGTAAGAAAGAAAAGCAAGAAAAGAAAGAAGAAAAAAGAAAGATAAGAAGGAAAAGCAAGAAAAGAAAGAAGAAAAAAAGATAAGACTGAAAAGCAAGAAAGGAAAGAAGAAAAAAAAAAGAAAGGTAAGAAAGAAAAGCAAGAAAAGAAAGAAGAAAAAAGAAAAATAAGAAGGAAAAGCAAGAAAAGAAAGAAGAAAAAAAGAAAGATAAGAAGGAAAAGCAAGAAAAGAAAGAAGAAAAAAAGATAAGACTAAAAAGCAAGAAAGGAAAGAAGAAAAAAAAGAAAGGTAAGAATGAAAAGCAAGAAAGGAAGGAAGAAAAAAGAAAGTGATGTAATGGTTAAAGCGATGGACAGCGAAATCGTAGTAAGCGAGTTCGAACTCCAGTCGCGCTATTACGTTCACTTTCGGATAAAAACCTTGGGAAAGGTATTAACCCCCTTTTCCTCCCAGCTATGGGTTGAATAGTATCACTACTGTTCTAGGAGGATGGATTTGGCATTGAATAACATAAGAAGGTTGATGTGCCATTAAATAGCAAAACAAACAAATAAGAAAAAACAGAAAGATATAACAAATTCCTGGGAATATTGAAATCGCAATTATCAAGCAGAGATTAAATTTTAAAAAATAGTACATCAGAAAATTTCTGATAACCAAACACCATAGAAGATATCTTATCAAAGAAATAGATACCTTAGCGATCTCCTTTGCACGATATACTGTACACTTTAAAGTGGCAAGAGAACAACTCAGACATAAGAACCATAGGAAAAGTAAATTGATGACAATGCACATTACTCTCAGGTCTACCCTAACCCGGATCGGTAGTCTCTGATAGGATCTCATCTAAGGGTCGAACTGTTTGATCAAGAACTGTTCAACAAATTAACTGTGTTTAAATAAATGACTGGCGTTAAATTGAATTGAAATTTGGCCGAAAAACTACCAAGATGAGGACAAAAGTCCTCAATAAAATTAAGACTCAGATTAAGAAGCCTCATCTCAAAAAGGATTCCCAATAAAGACAATTAAATTGAATTGTTAGAGTTACATAGCAATACTCGGAACTACAAGGTGCATACGATAAGTTTCCAGACTTTTTTCATATGGGAACTTTTATTGATAGTACACGCATGAAACTCTAGTCCCCTTCGAAGTAATGTCTTCCAGCTTCAATGCAATTGTTCTACCATTCCAACAACTTCTGGAAGGCCCCATGGAAGTCCTCTTGTGTGAGCGTGTACAATGCACCACGTATTTAATAAATATATAAATGATTGGCATTAAATTACCTAAAAAGACTGATATGCCATAAAACACAACAAAGTCTGATAAGTTATATATAGTTATTTATCGCTGCTTCCCACCAGACAGGACCCGACACAAAGTTAATGATTATAGTGGGGATTTAAGGGAGGGGAAGGTCAGGCCGAGCCGAGGCTCGAACCCTGCTGGTCTATGCTGCTCAATGACCCACTAAGTGCAATGTGGGTGTAATGAGCCAAGCAGTTTCACGAACCCAAATCTGGGTCCGGGCATGGATGCCAGATTATAGCTTGAATTAGACAGCAAGGTCTAGTGCTATACGTAGGGGACAAATGTTGCAGCTCGCCCACCCGAAGGTTGCCCAGCCGAAACTGGGGGCCTTTTGGCCTCGAAACTACCATTGATTTCGATACCCCATCCGGCACGAATGCCAGACAGCCCAGCTAAAGCCATGTAAATTATAAATATATTACCACAGTGTATGGCTGTCACTATCTCTCTTGGTTGGCTTGTGGCAGACCAAATGCGGTATAATTTGAAGATTGCTCAATATCTGTGATAGAGCTATTATATAACAATAAATAAATATATATTAGTTTTTATATACTTTTAATAGCATGCTTATCAGCCAGATGATTGTCGTATAAAGACAGCATGAAACCAGTAGTCTCAGATAAGCACCCATGCTATTAAATATATATAAAAACTAATATTATATATATATATATATATATATATATATATATATATATATATATAATTGGCTTGCTGAAAATCCAAATATACCTATATGAGATCTAAGAAGGATTATAGCTGTTTCTCTCTTCTTCATCCGATTAACGACAGTGAGAAAACACTTCAAGTTAATCACGGCGTTATCATATTTACTTTATATAATAAAAAGATTCCCTGAACATGTAAAAACTTGTTCTTTTTCTGTCCTGTTTGTACATAAATGTTTTTTATTAATACACCTCCGCTACAGGAAGGATGCTACACAAGGTCAGTCCTGCTTTGCCTTAGACTAAAGCTTCAATCTGTTTCTATTGATTAAAGTGTTATATCTGTTTCTATTGATTAGCGCGTTATATCTCTACCAAGCGCTCTAATATTGCCGTCTTATGACATGCAAAGCTATCTTTAGTTTTCGAAACAAATTAGAATAGACAATCCGTCAGAAGTTCGTTTTTAAGCAACCCCACTGGCAACCGTCAGGGGGTGACAGAAATTCACTTTTAAGTGTAGCAGAGCTGATTTGAATTGCGTGTTTTCTTTCTCCTTGATTGTTTGACTAAACAAATCAGTCTGCACTAACATCTACCCATAAACATGTGGATTCATGCCTTTCTCAAAGACATTTGCACCAAGTGAAAAGTAAAAAGACTCATTCTGGATTTGAACTCGGATCATCGATTATACTCCGTATAACGGTAACCGTTACGCTAAGTGCACCTTCTTGGGTCTTCAGTTTTGAAATTGACTAAGTGAACAACATTAAAAGGGGCGTAGGGACGTTGAGAATTCTTTCTTTCGAGTTCCATTTCCCCAGTCCTTCTCTAAGCTATATAAGACACTAGGAGTACTGGGTTTTACCCAGTGACGTAGAGGGCTGGGCCACTAGGAAAGCAAGAGGCTAAGGTTATCAAATTAAATGAGGTATGAGAAAATGAACCAAAAGAGCCAGGAAAAAATGTTTTTAAGGTAAAATAACGTGTGGAAAGCGACAGTGATTAAGAAAATGAATATACGTGGAGCATTCAATAGGTTTCCAGTCTTTTTTTGTACAGTCTTTTAAAGACTCTTGAAAAGTCAGTATGTTATTGCTATACATCTTATAAGATGACTGACCAATTTTTATGATTTCAGCTTCAAATGAACAGCTACAGCAGCAATTGGAATACACCCTACTAAAGCCTGATGGTCACAGCTGGTGAATTTCAAAAATGCAATCTGGACGTGAGGACACTTTAGAAGAACGATATGCAATACAATTCTGTTTTAAACTTGGAAAAAATGCCACAGGAACGTATGGAATGCTTCAGATTGCTTTTCGACCATCTTGCATGAATCGAGCATCAGTTTTTTAGTGGCATAAGAGATTCAAGGAAGGCAGGGAGTCTGTAAGGGATGATGAGAAGTGTGGGAGGAGTAAGGAAGTAAATACACCAGAGTTCATTGACCAAAGGTTTAGGGTTAGGGTTACTATGTTGAGGTTTTAAGGGAGTTCAGGAAGAGATTCCGTTGGAAGAGGCCAGCACTCTTGAAATCGGGTCAGTGGCATTTCCACCAGGACAATGCACCAGTCCACAACTCTATCCTTGTCGCAGACAATTTGAGCAAGATGGGCATCAAGACAGTTCCTCAGCCTCCCTATAGTTCAGAACTTGCTCCCTGTGACTTTTGCTTATTTCCGGAGCTCACAGGCTGTCGTTATGAGGAGATGAAAGAGGCTGTGACGAAGGTCATTGACACGCTCACACAAGAGTACTTCCATGGGGCCTTCCAGAAGTTGTTGGAACTGTGCAACAAGGGAATTGCAGCTGGAGGAGATTACTTCGGAGGGGACTAGAGTATCATGTGTGTACTATCAATATAAGTACCCATACGAAAAAAGTCTGGAATCTTATTTAATGTTCCTCGTATATATATATATATATATATATATATATATATATACTAACCTGTTTATATATATATATATATATATATTAGCACACTAAAACAAATAGATAGATAGATAGATAGATAGATATGAATCGATTAAAGGATCGATATTTGTAGTATAATAAATCTACTCTGACGACATTTTTGCGTTAACGAAAAATTAATTCGATTTTCCATTAAGCCTTTTCTTTCTCTCACTCTTTCTCTTAGTCTTTATCTCTCACTTCTTTGTGTCTCATTCTCTCTCTCTCTCTCTCTCTCTCAATGTGATCTCTCTCTCCCTATCTCTCTCTCACACACACATACACACACATATATATGTAAAGTTATTTTTGTACCTGTACATGCCATCGCTCCTAGATTCACTCAGACTCTGAGTGGTAGCACCTGATAGCGTCCTATCTATGAGTCAAATAG